>CM028754.1:28350038-28678913 GCA_016801395.1 Leptodermis oblonga
AAAAAAAAAAAAAAGGAAGAAGATGATAAACAGTGAAGGGACAAAAATACCCTTGAAAATTGCATGGGAGGTGCATGGGATGTCAATTCCGTCAAAACTAAACGGGAGTTGACGGCAAAGTACCTTTTTGGCCCCTTTAAATTAGTTTCGGTATATTCGTGGCTGAAAAAAAAGTTTAGGTACCAAAGCGAACACAATCAAAAAGTAAAGGTATATTAAAGGTCGTTCACTCTATATATTTTGCAATTTCATCATGAATATTTTATTCATTTTTCCCCTTTATTATTGTCAAAACTAAAATTTAAAACTAATTTTTTTTATTGAAATATAAAAATTTTATCCACAAATATCATATATTTTTAGACTATATTTTTCCTTATTATTTAATCAAAATTTCCCTTTAATATAACAATTTTTAGATATTGGGAATTTCAAGCATTCAAAAAACACTTATTTATAATATTAAATTTAACCTTCATATAATTTTATTTAATTTGGTAAATTGACATTTTTAGTAATTTTATATTCTTTTAATGAACTTCTTTTAATAGTGGGCCGATCTGCGCCTTGCGCGGGCAGAATGAACTAGTATATGTAGAAAAAGTATAATTTCCCATTGTTAAGGTTCCAATAAAAAATGTATACATTTGTTTTAATATTTTTCATAATTCTAATAATATAATTACAAAAGGTACAATTATAGTTGAGAAAATAATGATAAATTACTTAATATTTAATGTTATTTTTTATTATTTTTTAAATTTTACCATTTAAATATTCACATGTACTCGGCATGTAACTTTTTTGATGAAAAAATGGATAGAAAGTTAGTGAGAGACCAAAAATGTACACTACCAAAATGCGAAGGACCTTTTTTCACCATATAAAATATGAGGGACAAAAAAAGCATTGAGCTATTTATAAAGGACTAAAATGGTAATTTACTCTAAAAAAGTTTTGATTTTGATAACACAATCTAATATTGAAACTACCCTATAAATATAGGGAGTTAAAAATAATTGAATAAAATAGGGTAAGCTACTAGCCTCCTCTCCTTGAGGGTTTGTCTTTGTTTTTTCGAGTGAATGTCGTAATTTATAAAATTATCAAACCCACCTTGTAGTTGTAGTTGAATATTAATCTATCATACGGACCATATAGTTTAAACAAATAATTAAATAAATCATGTGACCAAGTGTTCAAGCAACAATATTAGTTTGATAATTTAACAGATTACGAGCTTCATTTGTTAACTTGGACAAATTTAACATACTTTTTGGTAATTTACCAATTTATATATAAATACATGATGTAATTTTGAAGCTTTTAGTAAGTCTAATGGGAAGGAACGAATGAACCAATGCTCTAACAATTGTAATGCATAGTATGTCTCTCAAAGGTTGGGGTTCGATTCTTACCCCGACTTCAATGTAATAAATGCTGAATTCATAATATATCTAACCTATATAATAGAAAGTAACATAGGTTTGATATGGGGTTGTCATGTGGCTGCCACATAATGGTAGTATTTAATATTTATTTTATATTATGTGCCACATAGATGCCATGTTGGCAAGATCTTTAATAAATAAGCAGTCTACTAATTACATATGCCTTCTCATCTTCTTCACTTTGAGGAATAATAATATTAAATATTTTAATGAGGTTGAAAAATAAATTTTTTTATTAGTTTAAATTTCAATATAGATTAAAAAAAACATAAATATAAATGAATACCTTATAAATCATAATATTAAATGTATAATTTGGACGTACTACTACATTTAATATACTTCCTACATTTTAAAATAATTTCATTGTTAAAAAATTATTTGAGATATATGTGATTTTATAAATCTCAATTTCATCTCAATTTCAAAAGGAAAAAAAAATTGTAATTTTATCCTTTATTTTTACCATATATAATATAAATTAATATAGGACTGAAGTCCAAATGTCCTGTGGCTACTACATGGACAATAAATTTATAGGCAACGTATAATAGTTTTTCAATTCAAGTGTAAGTTAGGTAAAATTAGCATTTGATTAGACTGTAATTTTTTGGCATTAAAGTTGAAAAAAATATCAAGAATCATACCTTAATTAATATTTGTTGTTCCTCTTTCTGACTTTTATCACTGCTAATAATAGCACCACTAGAAATTATTGCAAGTAGTTTTGTTCTTAATTTATTTTATTAATTCCTCAAAATTGTAATATTCATTTGTCAAGTATGCAAAATAAAGAAAGATGAACCATATTCCTCAATAAATAAATAAAAAAAGAAAAAAAATTGAACGACAAGATAAAAACTAATCAACTTTAGGTTAACATAATTATTATGGACATCTTTAATTGATGCAAAACAATGTCCTTTTACTTCCCCCACTATGTCCAAATTATTTTTTATCACCTACGCACTTTAATGAGGTGATTAATGATCCAGTTTATGTATTTAACAAGAAAATTTTCCAATATCCATTGATGAGAATGGAAATTAAACTGAATCAATATTTTCAATTTTCATATGGTTTGGGTAGGTGATGAAGGTATACTCAGAAAAATAGTGTAAGTTCTCTATTTTGTGATTCAGGATTTCATCTACCTTGCAAAATTGTCACCAATGTTCAACAACATGTTTTAAATCACTTTGTTTAACATTAGATATCACTGTTATTCGTCTTTTTATGTAATACTACATCACGTTTTTTGTTATCATTACATTTTTGTTCATCCTAATCTTTTTTCTTTAGTTTCTTTAAAAGTAATTCCGGAGCTTATGCCAAGAAATTGCAAGTAACATTTGTGAAATAAATAATACTGTGATTCAGTGAATGTCACTGCACAATCATTATTGATTTATGACTTTCTTTTATACCATTGACGACTGAGCAATTTTATCTATCACAATTATATATTATCTTAATAATTTAAACCTCGGGATGATGCTACATTCTTTAAGGATGTTATATGATCCCTTACGGATTATCTTTTCTATTAATGTTGATTTGTTTTCCTCTATATGATTTTTTTCTTAATTTTTTTTTCCTTCGATAAATCCTTGCTTCTAAGATTGAATCATATTTCTTCTTTTGTGTGTTGGTAAAATATTAGCTTATGTGATGGAAAAATGTTTGCTTCTCTTGCATCTAACCTAACACATACACTTCCATTGTATATATTTAGAATCATGTGTCATATACATCACATAAGTATAACCAAATTATAAACGTATATCATATTCTTTTTAAGATTTATCTTCAAAGAATAACTATAACTTAATAATATTACTGGATAAATATCGGGCATTGCACGACATACAACTTCTAGTATATATATATATATATATTTAATGGAAAAAAAAGGGCAAGGATCACGAGTTCATCTAAAAAGTAGCAAAAAGTTAGCATCTCATTTAAGGCCTGTTTTTTAAAAAAAGTTTGAGTTTTGGTTTTGAAAAAATAATTTTACAATGTAAAAAGTATATTAAAAATATAAAAAATAATAATTGAATAATAAAAATTAATTATAACATATTAAATTTACTGTTAAAATTAAAACCAAAACTTAGAGAACATGCCCTAGAAATTTGGGGAGAGGAATTATTAAGGGTTTGAACTCTGAGCCAATTTTCAAAGGCAGTCTGCCGAGCCAGATTCACTTTATTCAGCAAAAGAATAGTACTTTATGTTTTAAAACAATATTTTTTGGCTCAATAAAAAAAGTTTATTTTTACTTTGGAAAAATTGTAAAAGTAGTCCACAATATTTACTTTTATTTCAAATGTAGTCTACAATCTTTAGTAAGTATCAAATGTAGTCCATAATATATCTGTTTTGTTTCAATTTCAGTCCCAAAGATAGAAATTGGACCAAATTAACGGTCAACGAGTTTGACCGTTAGTCAAAAGCAGTTTTGACCTCCTAAAATTACCCTCAAAGATTGTGGACTACATTTGAAACATGGGTAAAGATTGTGGAATACTATTACTTTTTTTTCGAAATTGTTGGTGAGAAATTTTCAGAATTATGAGAATGAGAATTTGTTGAAATTAAATAGCTTCTTGTTTTCGATAATTTTTTATTTTCAAACTTATCACATTATTTTATTTTTTTACCTTTTTTGTTTAAGTTTTTCTCTATTCGTCCTTGTAATTAGTACCTTTTTTTTTTTTTTAATATCTTTGTCATTCTTTTTTTTTTCTTTCTCTCTACTCTCATTTATTTCTTTATTTTTTCTACCCAACTCTTATTTTCTATTTTTTTTAAAACATTCTTTCACCTTAATTTCTGTGACACCCCAGATTCACTACCTCGCATACAAGGGGTAGCTTCACCGGATGTCTACCTAATTCGCACCAGGACTCAGAATATGCTTATCATAAAAATTTATATTCTTTATTAATATATAAAATTTAAAACTTACACAGCACTATAATATTCTTTAAAACTTATATTTTTACTATTTACAGCAGTGCAATCGGTTTTACCCGATTCGGGACTTTTGAAATAAAATAATTTTATGATTTTATAAAATTTTCTGAAGAAAATATTTCTCAACTAAAATTCTTTTTATAAAAATACTCTTATAAGTTTATTAAATATACTTATTATGAATGTTAGGGTACAACAACTAAAATAACTAATTTGACACAATTTATTCCACACATATACTTATTAAGTATGAGATCATTGTGGACCACACATTATTATATTAGTAAGGGTATGAAGAGTAAAAAAATTTAAAAGTTGACTATTCTATTGGAACAAAATATTTTTCAAAATGGATTTTTCTGATGGAACAGAGGGACTAATTAATTTTTAAAAATGCAAATTTGAGATGAATATAATACAATTGTAACATATTTTTTTGTGACTTTGGAAGCTCCTATAATAAGTAAAATGAATCACAATTGTCAATATCTTCAAAAGTAAGATAAATGTGTTATTCTTAAATACTATGAAAAAAAAAATCAATAGTAGTCCACAATCTTTGGGGGTGGTTTCAGGAGGTTAAAACCGCTTTTGACTAACGGTCAAACTCGTTGACTGTTAATTTGGTCTAATTTCTGTCTTTTGGACTGAAATTGAAACAAAACGGATACATTGTGGACTACATTTGATACTTACTAAAGACTGTGGACTACATTTGAAATAAGGATAAAGATTGTAGACTACTTTTGCAATTTTTCCTTTTAACTTTTAACTTTTAATACTCTTATTAATGTAATTATTGTGATGCATAAATAATTCATACTTAAAAAGTATGGATTAATGTCAATTTTCATGTATTTTGTCTACACATAATATTATATGTGGTCAATTTTGGATCTAAGTGAAGGTAAGACTCGTTATGTTATCATTTTTTTTTTATTGTATGCTTAATCTTTTTATTTCTAATATACGAGTAGGGGTCCATGTCAAACACCCACCACAATTGGTGGCTTCAACCTAGAAAAAGAAGAAAAAAAAAAATTAAAGAGTTACTGCTTCTTCTGTGTCATTGATAAATCATGTCTTGAAAATGTACAAAAGCTTTTTATAAGATTGAATTGAAGGTATAACACATAAATTAACTAATTTTTATAATTTTTTTTATTTATATCTTTATTTTTAAGTGTGAGTTAATTATAAATCACAAATACTTATAATAGCAAGGGTACGCAAAATAAGTAGAAAAATAAAAAATTGTAAATGAATTATTTTTTGAACTTCATGTTAATATAGTTTTATACGAGAATCATTGATAATTCACTCCAAGTAACTTATTTTAATTGGCTACTTCTTCTTTTTTCTTGCCCTGATATTGGGAAACCTGATTCATCAAAATGATAATCAGTAAAAAAGGTAGCGTACAAATATCCAACTTTTAGTCTCAAGATATTTTATAGTGGAGATTTATACCCAACATTTGTTTCTAACCTCCTTTAAGGTCTCATCTTTGTGCGTTGTGGTGGAGCTATCATAATATAAACCGCATATTCAGAAAATTATCAATGAATAATATTTTGGTTTCTGACCAAAACCATTTGTTGGGGAGGGAATTTATTAAAATTTATTGGGCTAATACGAACAAATATTGCAACATGCAATATAGCATGCCCCCAAATATATATTGGGAGTTTCATCCTCAAAAACAATGGTCATGTAAGTAAGTTAATGCATATAATGAAACGATTCTTGTGTGAATATAAGCAACAGAGTATTCCACACTTATCCTAAAGACATGCAATAATTATTTAAATAGTACAGAAAATCATAATCGAATTATCTTAGCAAGCAATTTTGCAAACTTCAGGTTGCGATTTTTAATAATAAACGTAATGTGACAGTTTGTTTGATTCATTAATAAAAATTATAAAATACCAAAAAAGTCTATACAGTGTGTGAAAAAGCCCACAAATATATCACCATATATATGTTCTATCAGTGCAGGAGATTCAGTATGAATTTTCACAGGTAATGACTTTACAATCAGTTTGCCTTGAGAACAAGCATTGCACGAGAATTCATTGGATTGAAGAATCTTTTGGCCCTTCAATGAATGATTATAGGAATTCTCTATTTTATTCGCATCATTATAGAATCGGGATGACCTAACCGGTTATGCCAGAATAAACACATTAGTAAACGTTTGGTTTACTGTTGCATAAATTTCAATTGCAATAAGATATGTGTAGTACAACTTGAAGGAATAAGAAGGTACTTGTAATGTACAAGTATTTATTATTATCTTCATTTTTATTCTCAAATATTATATGTATTTCGGCGAATATCATTAGAAAACTCTATAGATCTTATAGAAATTCTCAGGAAAATAATGCATCAACAGTGCAATATTTTGTTCCTCCAAATTAAAACTATAGTTGCTCTTCTATAGCTTTCAATAGTTTCTACCACCATACATATTAGTAACAATAATTTTGCTCGTTATTATATAAGAGCATTATTTCTTATCCCTATCTGCAATATATTATAGCACTGTTTTATGGACATAATACTTTGTGATTGACCATTGAAATGTCTATTATCATCAGAAAATTAAAATTATAAATTATGTATATATTTTAGTACAATAATTGTAAATCATAAGAATATTGAAATCATAAATTAACAAAAAATATTATATCTGAAAAGCATAATTAAAATTAGTTATATCAAAATCAATCAAGAAAGAAATTTCTTATTAGACATTTTCAATATGATCACATTCGGGGTGCATAATTGAAAATGAATTTCACAAAATTATTGTAGATAAAAGTTGGCTTTATCTTTTATCTTTTTTTCTATGATCCTGATAGAGAATAGCTAAATATTTTGGTGTACAACATGTACATGCTTAATGGCCTTTCATGCCACTATGATAACATTTGTTATCCAATTTCTTTTTGCTTTCATCTTGTTACAACTCCCCCACTTCTGGTGGTGAGTTATAAATTTATATTTTATTATTATTCTTCCATTTCTAATGGTGAATATAACATATTTGTATAATCATAATTGCAGTAGTTATCATAAAACCCGCACCCATGACTGGGATTTTGTGCATTATATGAACGCATAATTATAACATTTACTTCAAGAAATGAAACATTTATGTAATATAGGAATTCATGATTTTTCCATTTACTTCAAGAAATGAAATTTTCAAGCAAAATATAGGTGCATAACTGTCAAATTTACTTCGAAAAATGGAGCAACTTTATTGAATGAAACTCGTGAGTTTTCAACAAAACTCATATTTTATTCGTGTCAGAAAGAAAGTAAATCAAATGCATAATAATTTAAAATAATTGTTGTTTATTCAAATTTGTCAACTGGACAAATTGATACTTTGCAATCAAGTGATCATATATCTCTTTCTCAAAATTGTCAATAGGACAAATTAAAATTTTGCAATCACTATATTACATCCACTTTATTAATTGTAATTTTCAATCATGTGAGAAATACATATAAATGTAATACATCAAAATATGCATTGTAATATAAGCCACGTGATACGAGTAGAAAATATCAAAACAAGATAATTTATGAGTATGGCTTTCATGAGTTAAAACTATTATAACTTGTATATATAAACAAGTTATCAAAACTCTCTCACAAAGATTTAATTCACCAAACTAGCAAATTAGAAATATTACACAAAAGTGTAATCTTTTATGTCTCGTTGTTATGTGAATTATGTAGAGATATATAATATATAATCAAATAAATAGGTACCTCAAAATTGCATAGAAATCATTAGAGATACCTCATACCGAATCATTATATAAATTTGCGCATCCAGTGATTCCGTATCACAAGTAGTTCTTCCCGTCAATCAATTTGGCTAGGTTTTTGTGCGAATCATCTATAAGTTGAGTATCCAGTAATTCCATACCGCTACCACTTCTTAAGATTGCATAGCAATCATTAGGAAAATCTCATATCGAATCATCTTATGAGTTTGAGCCTTTGGTGATTTCAAACCTCTAACAATTCTCCTCGTCAATCAACCAATTTCAATTGGTTAGATTCTTGTGCTGATAACGTATTATAAAATTACTACTATAATATAACTATAGAAGCACGTAGTAGATAAGTAATAAAAGAATAAGACAATAGTAAGAGATTAGAGAGAAAAAAGAGATAAGCCTTTGCACTCTTTCATTCATCTTATTTCTTCACCTTAGCCTCTTATGTGTGTATATATATATATATATATATATATATATATATAAAAGCTGCTAAATTTAGGAGAAATTGGAAAGGACTATTCCGGCATCATCGAATTGGCTTACAATTATAGAGTACAAGACTTAAAAAGTCATACTAATTACATAGGAAATAAAGGGGGTACTGGGGTAGATGAAAGACTATAGAATGATAGGATCATAAGTAGTGAGAGTTAGGTAATATGGAAGGACATTCACAATATCTTCATAACAAAGAAGCATATTTAAAAAAAAACATAAAATAGAAAAGTCAAATGGATAAAAATCATTCACACCCCTCCAACTTTTGTAAAGTTTCACCTACACGCCATCAACTATCCTCTTGATTGGGTTCATCAACTATCTATCTATCTATCTATATATATATATATAAATGAAGTGATTGATTACCAGAACAAATTAATAATTGTTATGAATATTTTGTTATGAATGTCCATAAGTCTCTTAACTTTTCCACTTCCCATCATCCTAATTATCCTATCATTTAAACTACCCCTTTATGTCATTTACTCCATAAACTTTTGGAGTCTTGTAACCTTTAGATATAAGCTTATAAATAGATGAAATGAGATGAATGAAAGGGAGGAAAAGCTTATCTCTATTTCTCTCTTATTCTTGTTCTTGTATTTTATACTTTATCTATCTTACTACATGCTTTTATAGTTATAGTTTGTATAATTTTATAACATGTTATCAGCACGAGACTCTAGCCAACTAAGGATGGTTGATTTACGAGGAGAACTGGTAGTAATTTTATTTACCTTTTTTTTTTTTGTGAATTGAATCATTTTGAGAGAATTTTAAAAGTTCTCGATCTCTCCCAATAAATACTTGCTCATATACTATTGTAGTGATTTTTACCAGTGAAAGTGGATAATCATAATTATATATGATACTTTGATATTTTCTACTTTCATAGTTATGCTATGGTTTATATTACAATAAATAATGTTTATTTTATGTTTGCATATGTATGTATTTTCTCTCATAGTTAAAAATACAATTGAAATAGTAGTGCTGAAATTTGGGCACTTGAATATAAAATATTAATTTATCCCGTTGACAAATTCAAAAGTGATATATGATCACTTAAGTGAAAAATATCAATTTGTCTTGTTGACAAATTTGAAAGAGAAATATATGATCATTTGATTGTAAAGTATCAATTTGTCCCATCGACAAATTTGAAATAGAGATTATTTTGATTATTGTATTTAATATACTTCATTTCTGACCAAATTAATGAGTTTTGTTGGGAATGCACAAGTTTCGTTCAATAAAGCTGCTCCATTCCTTGAAGTAAATGTGAGAGTTATGTATCCCTATTATGCGTGAAATAATCCATTTTTCGAAGTAAAAGGGAGAATCATGAATTCCTACAATACATAAATGTTACATTTCCTGAAGTAAATGTGAAAATCATGAGTTCATATAATACATAAATTTTCTATTTCCTGAAATAATGCACAAAATCGCGGTCGGGCTTTATGTTAACTATTGTAATCATAATTATAGAAATATAATATGTTGAATTCACCACCAGAAGTGAAAGATTAATCATACACCAGAAGTGCAAAATCATAGCAAAAGTGGAAGAGAAAGAATTGTGACAAGAAAGATGAAAGTGAAAAGAAATTTAGATAACAAATGTTATCGCTGTGGTATGAAAGACCATTGGTCATGGATGTACCTGTCATACACCAAAATATATAGCTATCATCTATCAAGAATCTAAAAAAAAAAAAAAAAGGACAAAAGATAAAGTAAATTTTTATTTGCAATGATGTTGTGAAATTTTTTTTAATTATGCACCCTGAAGGTGATAATATTAAAAATGCCTAATAAGAAATTTCTTTCTTGTTTGTTTTCATGTATTTAATTTTAATTTATGTTTTCAGATATAATATTTGTTTATTAATTTATGGTTTTAATCTTTCTTTTATTTATAAATATTATACTGAAATAAATACATCACTTAGAATTTTAATTTTGTGATAAAAATAGACATTGCACTGATCAATCATAAAATATTATGTGCAGAAGACAGTGCTACAATATATTACAAATAGGAATAAGAAATAATTAATGTTCTTATCTAATAATGTCATAAACTATTGTTAGTACTATATATTTGGTGGTACAAATTATTAAAAGCTCCAAAAGAGTAACTATCATTTTACCTGGGGAAACAAAATATTGCACCTGATAATGCATTATTTTTAAAGTTCCAAAGAAATCTATTGAGATTTCTAAAGATATTCGCTTAAATGGATATCATATTGCTAATAAAAATAAAGGTGATAATAAAATTAATAAATAGTTGTACATTACAAGTACTATTTATGAAAAGAAACTTTTATTGCAAAAGTTACCTTCTTATTTCTTCAGGATATACTACACAGATATTACTGCAATTGAAATTTATGCAACAGTAAACCAGAAGTTGCTAATGAGTTTATTATGGCACAACCAGTTAGGCCATCCCGGTTCTATGATGATGCGAATAAAATAGAGAATTCATTGAAAGGACGGAAGACTTTTCAATCCAATGAATTCTCATGCAATGCTTGTTCTCAAGGCAAACTGATTGTAAAGGCATTACCTGTGAAAATTTGTACCGAATCTCCTGCACTAATAGAACATATATACGATGATAAATTTGTGGGCTTGTTCACCCACCGTATAGACCATTTAGTTATTTTATAATTTTGATTGATTCATCAACCAAATTGTCGCATTATGTTCATTATTAGAAATCGCAATCTGGAGTTTAAAAATTACTTGCGGAGATAATTCGGTTATGAGTTTTCTTTCTATTTAAATAATTATTGCATGTCTTTGGAATAAGTGTAGAATATCATGTTGTTTATATTCACACAAGAAACGGTTTAGGAGAATCGTTTCATTATATGCATTAACTTATTACATGACCATTGTTTTTTAGAATGGAACTCTCAAATATATATTTAGGGGCATGCTATATTGCATGTTGCAATATTTGTTTGTATCCGGCCAATAAATTTTAATGAATTTTTTTCCCAACAAATGGTTTTGGTCAGAAGCCAAAATATTTCTGATCTGATAATTTTCTGAATGTGCGGCTTATATTATGATTGCTCCACCACAACACATAAAGATGAGTCCTCAAAGGAGGTTAGAAATAGATTTTGGGCATGAATATCCACTATAAAATATCTTAAGACTAAAATTGGAGATTTATACACTACTCATTTTACTGACTGTTATTTTGATAAGTTAATTTTCCCAACATCAGGGGGAGAAAAGTATGTAGCCAATTAAGAAAATTATTTTGAGTGAATTATCAATGATCCTCGTATAAAATTATATAAACCTGAAGTTCAAAAGATAATTCATTTACAAGTTGCATTTGTCTGATTTTTCTTTTTTCCTGACCTCAAATAAAAAAGTGTGACTGAATTACACATATTGGCTACTAATGCTCCAATTAAAATTGATGTCCATGAAGGACCTTCTACCACTAATAAATAATTAAAGGCAACATCAAAGTGTGGTAGACTAATCGATTCCAAAATAAAAATCCTTGAGAAAAAAGGAGCAAGTGATAAAGATAGCAAATTGAGGTGTTATATATTCCTGAAGAATTTTCAAGATTAAAAAACTCTTGAAGAGTTTTCTCAGCATGACAGATAATAAGCTTCTGGAGCTCAGGTACCTGAAAGTTTTTTATAATAATGAGATCTCAATTGTGTCATGTTTGACTACTAAATATGGAACATAGTTTTGAACAATCGACGTCGATGATAAAATTGCTTATGCTGCAGTAGTTTCCATTATGAATGAAAACAAGGATCATTAATTTGGGCCTTTGAATAAATGTCTGACATAGAAATTATTTCCCAAGAAAAATAAAGGAAATGAAAAGCCACAATTCTAGTAGAATTGAATTCAATGTTTCAAAGAGAAGTCTTTGAGTGAATAATTCACACACCTGAAGATGTGTAACTTGTGAGTCATAAATAAATATTTGTGAAAAGCAAAATTAAACAATGAATTGACACAATTTATCGCACAAGTTTTTTTTCTTGAAGAAAATGTATTGATTATGGGGCGGCATAATCTCATGTGGTGGATGCAATAATTATTGTTACTTGATTTATCTGGTAGTAAGTTAAAATTTAAAATGCATTTTATGAATGTCATGACAGCCTATTGGAATGACTAATGAAAATCTTTGAAAGATTTAATTGCCCTGAAGGCATGATACAATTTATTGCGATATTTATTATATTAAATTGTGTAGAGCTTTATATTTATGTTTTATTGAGAGATACGAATCCCAAATTTATATTGGTCATTTTACTTATATCTCCTGAAAAGACTCAAACTATTATTGATTATTTAAAAATTATTTTTGAATTGAAACTCCTGAAGAGAATCAAAATGTTATTGAATATTTGAAATATAAGTTTGAAATAAAATATTTTGAAAAAGACAATTTTTTTTTTGTCTTGGTTCAAATTTGAGCACTTAGAGAATGACATCTCTTTGCATCAATCTTCTTGTACCACTAAAGTGTTGAAACACATCTATATGAATAAAGTACATACTTTGAGCAAAGTTATGATTGTAAGATCGCTTGATGTGCATAAAGATCCATTTCGTCATCGTGAGGGTGATGAAAATTTGCTTGGTCCAGAAGTACCATATTTTTAAGGCTATCGAAACAAAAATATTGTATCTTGCAAGTCGTTCAAATGTTTTATGCTTGCAAGTCATGAACCACATATGTTTCCTTGGCTTGAAAGAATGATAAATATGGTTTTTATTTTATTTTTTTCAAAATACACAAGGATGATCTTACACATTATTCAGATATTAGATATTTTACTGATCCTTTATAATGCTCAGTCAAGCTAGCTATGTGCTTCCGTGCAGTGGTACAACTTTTTCTGGGCGCTAAATTTATGAAGGAAATCATAGCTGCTACTTCTTATAATGCACGCCGAGAGCATTTTTTGCTAAGATCAGTAATACATTATATTCAGGAATAAAGTGATTTGCTCTCAGATTTCGGAGAGTTCCCACTCTTTTGTTTGAAGAAAATACTATATTGCACAGTTGAAAAAATGGTACATTAAAGATTTAAGAAGATCAGGATGCAACGATGGAACTATATCAAATTATGTGCTCAAGAGGGGGAGTTACCCACTGTACTCTTTTTCCTTAACCAAGTTTTTTTTTGCCATTGAATTTTTATTGGTAAGGTTTTTTAACGAGGCAGTGGAGTACAAAGAAAATGTACTCTTTTTTCCTTCACTAGGTTTTTTCCACTGGGTTTTCCTAGTAAGGTTATTATGAATATTTTGTTATGAATGTCCATAAGTCTCTTAACTTTTCCACTTCAGATCATCCTATTATCCTGTCATTTACGTTACCCCTTTATGTCATTTACTCCATAAACTTTTTGAGTCTTGTAACCTTTACATATAAGCTTATAAATAGATGAAATGAGATGAATGAAAGGGAGGAAAAGCTGTACTACTATATTCTCTCTAATCTCTTGTATTATCATTTTGGTATCTTATCCTACTACATGTTTTTATAGTTATACTTTGTAGTAATTTATAATAATAATAATAATAATAATAATAATACCTTTGTAAATACTTCATCCGTTCCAAGAGTTCACTTTAAAAACTGTACAACTTATTATGGGTTATGAGATATAACATCTAAAATAAGTAATAATTTTCATTGATATCCTTACTTTATAAGTGAAGGTTAATTGTGAACCACACATTATTATGTTAGTAAGTGTATGTAATGTAAAAAAATTCAAAATTATATATATATATATATATATTTGGAAATGGACTCGATTAATATACTTTCAAAAGCGGGGACTGATTCCCCTTTGATACTCCGATGCTTAAGTAAGTAAAGCGAAATTTTGGGTGCAATAAGATTAGGGTTGTAGAGTATTTTTTGTACCTTAGTACAAGGGTTTGACCTTGTATTTATAGCTGATGTACCTTGCGTGACAAGGTAAGAGAATCCAATTAGAATTATACCATATTCGGCATACGGAAATTAGGGTCCTAACTGAAGTGGGCTATCTCTTTCCTTGTTTGATTCTGCTTAACATACGGGCGTATGAGTTTAGGCCGAAGAGTTCCTATCCCATGTACATTTATGAATGTTTATTTTATTTAGACAAGTTGACAATATTAAATTTTATTCTCATTTTAGTTTCATAAAGTTATATTATTTCTGGAAAGAGTGATAGCAATTTAAATTTTTGAAAAAGAAGGGAAATAGTGTCAAATTACACATTTTTAATGAAAAAACTTAACATAAATAAATATTAAGTGAAGTATGTTCTAAAACCTCGTCCGAAAACTTGTATAGAGAAGGATTTCCCACGGCACATCAGTTCTTCCATACCAACTTAGCTGCCCGGTGCTGCTATTGGCATAACAATCGGTACACTATAGGTTGGCCCAACCCAATCCTCTTGTAGGGTTGGTTCTTTGCAGTTCTCCCTTTAACACCAACTGTAGATAGAAATCGAATTGTCTCATAGCGTTGTAAACCTAACTCACGTACCACTTGAATTGCGCACAACCAAGCCCTTGGGACCTTCTTTAATCCGAGGTCTTAATGTCACTTACTGAAACTTCAAGAAGTGTGATTGACACTTTTTGAAACTTGGAGGGTTCTCAATGATTTTTATCCAAAGTCAAAGTATCCTATAAAATCATGGGGAAAAAGGTAACTATGTTATGAATATATTATGAATGTCCATTCATATTCCCGTAACTCCTACTACTCATGATCCTAGTTACCCCATGGTTTTTCATCTGCCACATTGTTCTTCAACTACCCTATCATTCCCATTAGTATTTTATCTAATTATTATTGTATGACCTTTCATAAGGTTTTGTAACATTAATTCATGTAAGATACTTAAGTCTATAAATATAAGGCTTAAGTGGTGAAAAGAAAAGATAGAAAAGTCTACCACTATATTCTCTCTAATCTCTTGTCTTATCGTTTTGTTATCTTATACACTACATGTTTCTATAGTTATATTATAGTAGTAATTTTATAACAAACTAAGCTTATTTGATTTCATAAAATAATAGCTAGGCCACCCTCCAGTTTTTCATTGTAATAAGGCTTAATTATATTTCATCCCATGTGTTATCGATATTTTACCCCTTACCTCCCCGTGTTTAGGAAACTAACAATTTGTCCCCTATGTTTGACCATTGGCCAAAGGAATGGAAGTATTGAAATGGAAGGTGAACAAAGTGGGAGATAAAATGTTAGTTTGAGAAACGTTAACGCATAAGGGTAAATTGTTAGTTAAGGGAATGGGGATAAAGAGGTCTAAATCAAAACTAGATGCAGATGCCACCACTCCATAAGCAGCAATAATCAGTAAAGAGTATGGCCAGATACTAATCATGTAAAGGCAATCTCACATTCTAAACTTTGGTATACAATATATATTGAGCACATAATGGAACATGTTTAGGAAAGGGAGGAGAAAAAATATTCTGAATTCTATATCCATTAGGGTGCGTTTGACACGGGAGAATGAGAATGGAAAGGCATTTCATATCGACATCATTAAACCTAGCATGATGAAGCATACTGTTCGCATTATGTCTTATTATAGTATGTGTTTAGAGAATCAAAATTTATGTGTTATCCAAATATATGATCTCAATGATAGTAGAAGCTGCTTTCATCCAAATAGAAATTCTCAAACAGAAATATCATCATAGACAAAAGTTACATGCAGATCTGGTCTGCTTAATCCAGTGGCCAAAATTGCACTACTACAAAAAGGACTTTCTACGGCGGTTTTTTAGGGCTTTTAATGGCGGTTTTTGGCATTTTTGAACCGCCATCTATCTGGCAGCCGTAGAAAGTTTACGGACTTTCTACGGCGGTTGTGAACCGCCATAGAAAGTTTGGACTTTCTACGGCGGTTTTTTTCAAAACCGCCGTAGAAAGTCTGAACTTTCAACGGCGGTTCCTAAGCGAACCGCCGTTGAAAGTTAAAAAATTTGTAAAAAAAAATTTAATATTTTATTTTTTTCTTTACATTCAAAAAATATATATCAAAATTAGTAGGAACAGCCTTAGAAAGGTTTTGATATATATATATATATATATATATATATTTCAACTTTATTCAAAATATATATATCAAAACTTCCATGCTAATATACCGAACAACCACCAAACTTCAAAATTTTTTGCTTGCATCCATCAAATTCTAATTAATTTAATCATTAACAATAAGAACAATATAATAATCACCGATAGAACACTAACCCGAATTTAATCATTCATCATCTCACCAAACCCGAATTTAACAATAATAATAAACCCTAGGCCAATCACAATAATCAAGTAACAATAAAATTTGTAAAACTTAAATAAAGTTGAAACTATTCTATATTACCTTTTTTATGATTTGAAGCCCACAACAAGGACCGATTGTGGTGAAATTATGATGGGGGATTAACTCCAAGTGGTGGGTGATGGCCGATTAAGAAACCATATCCGGAGTTGGGTGATGGCGGATCTTGTTATCAACGCTACCGGAAGAACGACTTCGGGGGAAGACAAGAGAAAAAACCAACGGAAAGAGGATGGGCGTCGGCAACGAGAGAATGCTTCGGTTTGCTGGAGATGGAAACAGGGGGAAGCTAGCTGCGGCCGGTTGGAGATGGAAACAAAGGGAAACCCTTAAAATTCAAAAAAATCAAGTTTCCATGGCGGTTGTAATTGAAACCGCCATTGCTCAATGGCAGTTTCAATTACAACCGCCGTAGAAAGTCCATTTCTACTGCGGTTTTAATAAATCCGCCGTAGAAAGCCCGTAATTGTGAATTCCCGCCCGTTCCTCCATTCCTATTTTTGAAAATTAACCCCCAAATTTTTTAAAATTTAATAATAAATATGTATTTTACTATTTATCAATTTTATAGAAAAATTCATCATATTTATTAATTATATGACGGTTAGAAATACAACCGTCTGGAAAGGAACTTCCTACGGCGGTTAGAAATAAAACCGCCGTAGAAAGTACCCATTTTTACGGCAGTTTTTGAAAACCGCCGTTAAAGGTACCCCTTTTTATGGCGGTTTTTAAAAACCGCCGTTAAAGGTACCCCTTTTTACGGCGGGTTTTTAAAAACCGCCGTTAAAGGTACCCCTTTTTACGGCGGGTTTTAAAAACGCCGTAAAAAGTACCCTTTTAACGGCGGGTTTCAAAAACCGCCGTAAAAAATACCCTTTTTACGGCGGTTTTTTAAAACCGCCGTAAAAAGGTGACTTTCTACGGCGGTTTTATATAGAACCGCCGTAGAAAGTCCGTACTTTTTAATTGCGGTTTTGGTCTTTCCGCCGTTAAAGCACCGCCGTAGAAAGTCCATTTTGTAGTAGTGCAGGTTTAATACCAATAGATGAAGGGAGTTTTGATAATCTCCGAGGACAACAAAGATGAGATTTTGAAACTTGATCATGTTCACAGGTTTATTAGTGACCAGCAATACGAATCCAAAAATGACAGAATATGTAAAAATTATTCAACAGGCTCTGAAAACAAATTTCAGAGATGATGCAAACAACAATAATGCCTTTATTCCAAGGAGAATCATATGGAAATTTTGAAATCCACCATTCCTGTAAACAGACATAACTTGGTTCATCTAGGTTAGGCGAAATAATCCTCTACTTTGTTTGGTTAGATTGAAATCGAAAGAGTACTATTTGTGATCATAGGGTTAAACTTTCTTTGGCATATTTCCCTATCTTAATTTTTCACAAATTCACATAAGTAGCTTATGATGGGAAGAGACTTAAGTTCATTTTACACATAGAAGTCAGATATGGTTCATGACAAAAAAAATACCACTGCATTACATTATATTAATATAAAAGTGAACCTCCAAAATTTTACGGCCCTCAGGTAGGTCGCCCAGACTGCCGGGCCTTGACCATCAACCTCAACTGAGTCAACTACATATTCCAGTTTCTAGGTTTCTTCTATGATGTGATTTCAAGGGATCTCATGTTTGGAATGTCTTAGGAAAAGATGGATATAAGAAATTGTTAACGCATCTCTGTGAGCTTTGCCTTGATAACTGTGGCCTTGTCCAGCAACTGAGGCAATAATCGATCATTTTCTGGAACTTGTCGCTTTCAGGGAGGAACGAGTGAGTGAGAAGTATAATCCCCCTTGCAAATGCTTCAACTTTCATGATAATTATTTCTTCATCTGATGAGTCCCTTTCCAACTTATTCATCACAATTCTCTTGAAATATTTAAGGTCATCAGCAAGGAATTGAATTTTATCCTTCTCATTAGCTACGGAGGTGTCACTACTATCCAATAAATGGGTTAAACATGACTCGGCCATGTAAAAGACAATCTTAAAATGCAACAGCAAAAGTGAGCGTTTTACCAACGGATAAGTGATGCTCTGGGAATGATGTAACTTGTGAAGCGAATCTATCCCCTCAGCGACTTCTTCAACGAGTACCAGACTCTGCACCACATATTTAGTTTTACATCTTTGCAGGCGTTGATCTTTGCTGAATTCTCAGGCTTCTGAGAATCATATCCACATTGAAAAACTCGTTATCTCTGAAAAGCGTCGAGGGAGTGCGAGTGTTGAGTTGCTCTTTGAGAAAAAACCCCGCCTTGATAAGACAAAGCTCTGTACGCAGCTGCAGAGGATTTGGTCGCTTGGAGTAAGTCTCGTACCAAAGTAGTTCCTTATCAGCAGCCTCTCCAAGCACTGCCCGAATCTCCGCAAAGAAACTCTGCACATTGTCGCCGCCATCTTCAAGTTCAAGTTCAAGGGTACTGTTAACAAAAAGGGTAACCAGGGACTCCAGCTCCTGTCTAAGGTCGTCTGTACCAGAGCCACTACCGATAAAACAGCAGCAAATTGAGTCTAATACTAATCCATGGCCAAGTTTCGGAGGCTTTTTTTCGATTCTGAGGATCAATTGCAGGAAGTGAGGATTTGAAGGATCAATCTCGTTATGCAAATCAACAAATGCAGTAGTCACAGCTTGTGGATCTTTCCCGTTGAACCAGAAATTACAAGAATAAACTGCAACTCTCCAAGCGACAAACGAAAGATGAACCCACTGATCATCCCTTTCCTTTTCATGATTACCATCGTATCCAGATAAACGAACGTAAGTCCTGATCGCTTCCATCTCAGTACAGAGGATATCGACTTTTTCGTTGAGAACAACGTTGCCAGCTTCCCTAAATGGCTGAATTGAGTTTTCTAAATTACAGAAAATCGAGACCCAGATTCTAGGATCGGGAGAGTGGGTTGTGAATTTCGACAAATCCTCGAGAGCTTCCCCGATACCGGAGTTTCGAAGCTCATCGGTCTTTCTCTGGCAGCCATCCAGATTAGTGAGCATTTCGCCAAGCCTTTTCGCGCTGCAGTATATTTTTCTGGATCATCATCACCGAAACTCAACTCCCTCCCAATATCATTTGCCACACCATCGATTTTCCAGGCAATGGATTCGAACTCAGCTGCATCATCATCGTCGCTTCTGAAAATGATGTCCACAAACTCTATCAGGAACCACCAATCCCAACGAAGTTGACCTGCACTTTGAGAAAGAGAAGCGGACAGTTGATCATAGTTATGGAAGATTCGATCAAATAGTATCCTCAGCCCTCCTGATTTCTCCTTGTTCTCCCGAAGAAGATAATCCAACCGTTCCAATCTACAGCAAATCATCTCCCATATGTTGTCGGTGAGTTTGGTACCAATCTCCATGGCTCCCAGAATTCTAAGGAGAGAAAAAAAAAAAAAGAGTGAGTGACTACAACTTTTGCATAAAATATTCATAGAAAACGACCATCCCATCCATTCGTCCAGTGGCGGATCCAATTTATTTTGCAATTAAATAAATGTATTTAACAGTTAAAATTCCAAAATTCACAATTATAAAAACGGTAAAATGTATAGATATAAACAGCTACACTATTGTTTGGCAGTAGATGAAATATTATTATTGAAAACACCCACGAAAATATAGCACCGGTATTAACGTCAATCTCTAGCCTAAATTTAAAATCTTTAACTTTCCAATTTCAATTAATAAAATCACTTATGTAAATTCAATTTCAAAATCTATAGCCTAAATTTAACATCCCAAACTTTCTTAACTGATTATGTAGCTAAAATCCCTTATTTTAATTCAAATTAATGAATAACAAAAATGACTTAAATCTAAATTTCAATTCAACTCAAGTACTCAAATTGATTGAATAGTTTTTATAAATTTAAACTTGCGATTAACAAAATCAAAATAATAAACTTACCTCAATTTAAAATAGAAATGATCAATGGCCAAGTGACGAAATGAGAAAGAGCATGCAGTATTGTGAAGTGTCAAGTTTGTTCTGTAAACTCTAGTCAAAGCATCTAATGGTGCAGTATTTGAACTTAGCACAATAATATGTGGAAGTTCAACCCCTTCTCTCTCGGTTTCAACGACCCCCACCCAAGAAAGATAAAAAAAAAAGAAGCTTTGGTCGACTGCTGTGAGCAGAAGAAAAATCATTAATTAATAAACCCAAAGTGATGATTTCATTAAAAACAAAAAAAAATGAGACAAGTGGGAAGAGGCTGAAAAACAATTCATTTATTGTCAAATGTTCGCATCTTCCCATGTTATGTTATTCAGTCTTATTCTATTCATGAGTTTTTTTTGCTCTGCTGCATTTGGATGAACGCCATTTTATCTCTTCACTTATGTTTCACCAGATGGGAACTAGAAAGCCTCCGGTTTATTCAGTTCAGTCCTTACCTAGGAGGGATCGGGGACATAAGAAAAAGAGGCCATAAATATTTTTTTTAAGAAATTGTTTTTAAGAAACGTTTTTACAAGGGTAAATTTCTCAAAACTCTCGTGTCATTTACGAAAATTATCAATAACTCCCTATGGTTTAAAAAGTTATTAATGACCCCGTACTTTTTCAAAATCCTTAACATTAGAAACTAACGTTATGTTTAACAGTCAAACTAAAAAGTCAACTATTTTTCGTAACTTTTTCAATGAAATAAGAAATTTATCCTTACAAAAAAGGCCATGTTTATCATTAATGCAAATGACATATTTACCCTTAATAAAAATAATAAGCAAATATAAACATTTTTATTTTGTATCCTTTTCTTTTTTACCGAATTTATTCTATATCTTTTAATTTCTTTTAAATACTTATAAATTTAATTTTTCTCCTTCTGCTTTAAATTAACCAAGGCTAAGAAATTTCTTTCCTTCTTTAAAATTTGGAATAATTTATTTTATAAATTAATATATTCTTTTGTATCACACTAAAATAATTCAGTTTTTTCTTTCTTTTTTTTTTAATAATAATAATGGGATTGAATACCCGTTGTATTAAATGCAAAAACTAAAAGAAAATAATATGCAGAAAATTAAAAGAAAATTAATATCACTTTCCATAATTTCATGATTTCCATACTTTCTTCTTTTCATTTTATAAAATTTCAAAATTTATTTTATATTTTACTATTACTTTCTATAATTTCTTAATTTCATTTTTTTCTTCCATCAAATATCACCATTTTTCAGGCAGAAGCTGCTGCTTTGTTATTGGAGCTTTTGGCCTATCAGAGGTGGACTGTCCAAGCCCTCATGGTAGGGACGGATTCACAGCTCCTTCTGGATGCCCTCTCTAAGGGGGTATGGTCATGGCGGGCGTCACCAGCTTTGAAATAGATAGTTCGAGTTTCGGGTCTCCTTTTCGAATTTTACTTTCACCCATGTCTATTGGGAAGCAAACACGGTTGCGGATGCTATGGCTTGGTTTTCTTGGCATTTGTTATTTTGGCACAAGTATTTTTGGTTCTTTAAAAGAAGCACGATTTTGGGGTTTTATCAGTTTAGATGCACAAAATTTTCCTTTTTTTCGGTTGTAGTTTTTTTTTTTTTTTTTCCAATCCAAACTTTTTTAGCATTTGCATTTTTACATCTTTGTGATGCCAAGGTCAGGTTCATTTAGGTCCCTCTTGAATCCTCTCTTTTTTTCCATAGCTTTTCTACCGCTATTAATAAAGGGTCACTATGCCCTCAACCACGTACTCGGCTATTAATTAATAAAATAGAAAAAGTCAAAAATATACCTAGGGCAAATGAAAATAAAAAAATTTTTAAAATTTTAATTTGGGTGTATGTTATCATTTATGGTTATAAACAGTGGCGGATATATATATATATAATTTATTAATAATATACTGTACCCCATTATTTTATCTAATTATAAATTTAAACATAAATAATATACAACATAACTAAATTGTATTAAGGTTATGAATATTTTTTTATAGTGTTAGTAAGATTCACAACATATAACCAAATTATATTACTGTTATGATTATTTTTTTTTCAATAATGATAGTTGATGTGACGCAAAAAATGCAATTCAGGAGATGCTTCTCGCGGCCCAGTATGAACTCTTTGAAAAGCAAAGGCCCAATCTGAAGGAGGCTTAGCTGCGAAGAAGAGCGAATGAACCGGAGATCGGTCTGAGCAGCTCGGATCGGCTAGGTTGATGAAGAAATGTGATCCGCACTGTTCCGGTGACGATTTCAGATGATAAAGAATGAAGCGGGGCTTTCCCCCCTGTATAAGCTCCGACAGTCAAGTTAGTATAATTGGAGAAGATAAATAGTAAAGATAAATGCTTGAAATGATAAAGATCGCGTGTCTTCCTCAGTATGAAGACTTAGCATATATACCTCAAGTTGAAATGTGTCCGTTGAACTCTCATGAGTGATTTGTTCACCTGCTCCTTCTGTTTAGCGTGGCGTAGACGCTATCCTTTTGAACGGGTTTCATGGATGTCTTCCTCTCTTAAGAGATCTGAAAATCCCTGCATGCAATCGAAAAGATATACCTAATCTATGACAACTTTTACCTACTGTGTCAGTGAAGCAGGATAGGTCGGTCTTGCTATACTAGATCGGTTAAGCCAAGTATGATAGAAAAACGTGGGGTGGATGATCAAGGCATTCTAAAGTCCGATCTAACCTTTTATGAGGTGTACTGTCCAGATCGGTTTTATGGTTCTGACCGACCTAAGGTGATAACAACATTACTCTGCGTGACTGGGATGATCTTTTCGACCTAAGCATAGTTCTGGGCCTTATATGTCTTTTTATTCTTCACAGTTTATCTTTATTTTAATCCATTGGGCTAGGCCCAATGGAGATCCAATTTTATGCACACCAACATGTCCCCCCAGTATTAGGTTTTACCGATCTAAAACTTAATACTTTTTGCGTTTTTCTGAGCTGGAATTTTGCATAAAGCACTTGTCATGGATTCTCCGATATCAGTCCGAGCCATTCTTCCGAGCTAAGCATGACACTATATTTTACTAAACCGAAAGTGGGACTAAGGCATTTATCAAGTGGTCATCCGACCTATAGTTTATCGAATATGATAAAAACATGCAATATGACTATGAAATCCGATCTACAGAGAATAGTGTCAGCCGATGCATAGGTAATAATTGTGATACCGACCTAAGAATTTGAACAGTTTATCAATAAATGTGTACCTTTGCGTTATTCAAAATATGACAATTGAACGGTTGCGGGTAAGCCACTCATCGCGGTCATTAATGTCTCCTCGAAGGTAGTGAAGACATGGAAAATCGCACCGGTTGCCTTAATAAGTCATAAAGGCATGCCCCATCATATCCCGACCTTTCGATCTTCCCGAGGCTTTCCCTATAAAAACCTTAGGAGTAAGCCTTGGTCACCCTTACGACATTTGCTTCCTGAAAAAAAAACAAGAAAGAAAATTTTTGTTTTCCTTCCTGCCGCCGGAGTCATCGCGCCTTGCCGGAGTCTGAAGGTGTTGTCTCCCCGCTCCGACAATCTTTATCTGTTGCTTCGCCTTCGCCGTTGCTCCGTCACCATTCCTCTTTTCTTTTGTTCATCAGTCTGCAATGGCCTCTGAAAGAAGTTCTGGTACCGGCGCATCACGCCCGAATCTGTTCTCAGGTTAGTGTCCTTTTTTCCCCTTTCTTTATTCGAGTAAACTGTCGATCGAGCTTTTTGGATTTATGGTATGTTCGAAGCATGAACACTTTGTAGGATTTGTTATCTGGATATATGCATGATTATGGTGTTTTTTGTACTGATTCCTGTAGATACGGCCGTCCCTTTTGATTTTAATCCTGAAGGAATAGCTTCCGAGCTTACTAGGGTAGATTTAGAAACCCTAAGATCAACCCGCTTTCTAGACCCATCTGTTCCGATTCGCTTACCCACACCTGAAGAAAGAATAACAAATACCTCTGGGGATTGGGTCGGGGTTTACGAATATCACATAAATTTCGGGCTAAGGTTCCCGACCCCGGATCTTTTAAATGAGATGTGTGATTTTTTACATATCGGGCTGAGTTAGTTGGTACCTAATGCCCTTCGGTTTTTGGTAGGATTTATGTTTGTTTGTTTTGGGGCTAGGATCCGACCTACGGTAGATTTGTTCTTCCAGTTCTACACCGTCCGCCAATATCCTTATGGTCAGGGGTAGGTAACATTCCAAAAACGTAGAAACAACCCCATAACTATTACCGACTCCCCCGACACTAATAAACACTGGAGGGCTAGATATTTTATGGTGAAGGCCGATGAAGCAAATCTACCTTGCCGTTCGTCACAATTTATAATCCCGGCCGACCAAACCCGGATAAGTCTGACCCCATAGTGCAGTCGGACTATAAGGTGCTAAGAAATTTTACCAGCTTGGTTAAATATTCGGCTAAGTTCCCTTCAGAGGGTCTTCTGGTTTGGGCCGGGCTGTGCCAAGCCCCCGGTGTAGAAGGAGAAAGTAAATACCTGCCTCTTAACCTTTTATTTATCATTTCCTCATCCTTCGTAGATCAGTAATTTTGACCCTTGTATACTGTTTGATTTCAGGTGGCCTCGGTGGATATGGCAGGAAGAAAAAGGTCAGTAAGCCAGCCGCCGTTTCGGGGTCTTCCAAGAGACCGGCCGAGATAGATCTTACAGAGGAAGTTGAGGTTGCCGATCCTCCCAGCTCGGCATTAGTGACTCGGGCCACGAAAAAGAGCAGGCAGACCCCTGCAGAAATCCAGGCAGCTAAGGCTGCCAAAGCTCCGCAAGTGCTGACAGGCCCCACTAATGGAGCCGAGCTGCTGAGTCCCGATGATTTGCTAGGACCCGTGGACCCATTAACCAAAGAAAGGGTCATTTTGTTGAGAGATCAAAGGGAGAGACCGAGCTCCCTAGCTCGGCCTATTCATCAGGCCCATTTGACGGAGCCGCCATCAGAGGACGTTATGCCATACCAAGAATTGGCGGCCGAGTCTTCCCAATCTATCGAGGAGATTCTTCAGGTGATCGAGCGGCTCCGGGAGGATATGAGCCGAATGGTGTAGCGGGGCCCTTTTAGCCTCGCACATTAAAAAGGTGAGTTTCCAAACTTAGTTAATTTTTTGAAAATAAATGGTTACCTGGTGTGACATTTTCACAAGACCCTTGTATCGGATTTTTGCAGGTCGTATTTAATTATGCGGCCACGAACAGGAGGACGACAGCTTTGGATATCTTGGCCCAAAGCTACGAGCTGGAAAGGTCGAAGAAGCCGACCGAAGACATTGAGGATCTGCAGCTGAAACTGGGACTCGAGCGCAGAAAAAATTCAGAGCTTGAGGTCGACAAAACTGAACAGCTCAGGAAAAACCAGGAGCTGTGTACGAGGGCCAGCCTGCTGGAGACCAAGATCCAAGGCTTGGAAGCCGAGGTGTCTGCCCTGAAGAAGAGTGAGGCTGACATGAAGGAAAGGGAGACTGCCCTAGAGAAAGAAAAGGCTCCAAGAAGCGCCGATTCATCAGATCCAATGCGGGTATACCATTTGCTGGGACGAGCTAAAAGGCTCCAGGTCGGCAGAAGATGCTCCTGCGGACTCCATGGCCCTGACTTCTTTGCTTCCAGAGGGACGTGATACTTTCGATCTGGTAGAGGAGATCAAGCAAGAATGCCGAGCTAACGGTATTCCTATACCGGAGAATGTCGAGGAAGATCCGGAGGCCGATCCCCAGGAGGCAGCAGATGAAGCGACCTCTCAGACCCCTCATTCTTGAGATCGGGCTTACCCTTCTTAACAGTGGCCATGATCATGTCGCCGACCTTCCTGAGATCGGGCTTACCCTTTTTAACAGTGGCCATGACCATGTCGCCGACCTTCCTTCCTAGTCTTTTGTATTTTTTTCTTGTTGAAGAAAATTTTCTGATTCTAGTCCCTTTCGAAGAATTTTTGTAATTTATAGATCGGCTTTGTACCCGAGCTCGTTTATTGAATAAAGATTTTCTTTTTCTTCTCTCGTCATCTTTAGTTTGATACTTTTTCTGACTTTACTTCTGACTGCTTCATAGATAGTATTTCCTTAAGTGTGCTGCGTTCCAAGCCTGCGGGATCGGCTGTCCTTGCAAATCTTCCAAAACATAACTTCCAGTAGGTCGGGCTTCGATCACCCGGTAGGGTTCTTCCCAATTAGATATTAACTTTCCTTGTTCTTGCGGCTTGCTGATAGCTCGGTTCCGTAAAACTAAATCTCCTGGTAGGAAGGCTCGATGTTTGACCCGAGCGTCATAGTGTTGCCAAACTAAATTCTTATAATTTAGTTGGTGTATATAGGCAGTGTTCCGAGCTTCTTCCATCAAGTCCAAGTTAAGCTCCAAGTTTTTCTGATTCTGGTTCCTTTCGAAGTGCATGACTCGGGGGGCACCATTTTGTATTTTCGGGGGGATAACAGCATTGACCCCAAAGGCTAGCTCGAAAGGGGTCTTTCCTATAGCCGATTTAGGCGTAGTCCGGTGGCACCATAGTACATGAGGCAGCTGTTCTACCCAATTCTTTCCCTTATCTTCTAATCTGGTTTTCAACCCGTGCAACAGAGTTCGGTTTGTGAGTTCCACTTGCCCATTTGCCGGAGGATGAGCTACAGATGCGAAACGTTGGGTAATGCCGAGCTTTGAACACAAAGCTGTGAACTCCTTGGATTTGAACTGGGTCCCATTGTCCGAGATGACCGAGTTTAGCATGCCGAACCGTCAGATGACTTGTCTCTAAAGAAATCGAGCTACCGTTCGCCCGATAATGTTTGTCAATGCCTCGGCTTCCACCCATTTTGTGAAATAGTCTATGGCCACAACAAGGTAATGAAGAACTGATCTTAGGAAACGGCCCCATGAGATCTATTCCCCATTCTGCGAAAGGCCAAGGGGCAATTATCCCCGTAAAGCTGGAGGGCGGCAACCGGTGAATTGTTGCGTTGTGTTGGCAACTGGGGCACCTTTGAACATATTCTACTACTTCCTGGAATAACCGGGGCCAATAAAACCCAGCCCCAATTATTTTCTTGGCCAAATTTCGAGCCCCAATGTGAGACCCGCAATCTCCTTGGTGTACTTCCTTCAGCACGGCTTCTGCTTCTCCCGAACTCAAACACTTTAGTAAGGGCATCAAGAAACCCTTTTTATACGGATCCTCCCCGATTATTTGATAGTGTTAAGCCTTTCTTCGTATTCGTTGTGCTTCCTTTCGTGAATCTGGTAGAGTGCCATTTTGTAAGTATTGCCATAGGGGAAATCTCCAATCCTGACCTTCACTTATGGATAAGATTGCTGGTTTGGCTACACTCCTGGTCTGTACTTCTTCTACTAGAACGTTTTTAGTTAAATGAGAGAAAACCGAGAAAGCCAATTTGGACAAGGCATCTGCGTTTGTGTTTTTGCTCAGTGGAACCCGCTCTATGGTCCATTTTGGAAAAAAATTTAGTTGCTGCTGTGCCAGTGCCAAATATTCCTCCATTTGCCGATCCTTAGCCTTATACTCCCCCAAAATTTGTTTGACTATGAGCTCGGAGTCCGAACAAATTTTTATATTTCCGACCCCAAGTTTCCGAGCTAACTTTAGACCGGCTATCATGGCTTCGTATTCTGCTTCATTATTTGTGGCCATGAAGCAGAATCGTAGAGCATAAGTGTGGATCTCTCCAACAGGACTGGTGAGGATGATCCCCGCACCCGATCCGGACTGGCTAGAAGCACAATCTACATAGTGTCCATGAGTCGTCACCCTTTGCCACGATTAAAAGAAGATCGGTTTCTTGTGCCGGGCCAAGGATGTCTTCCTGGGTGTCTGATACCCCCTCAGCTATGAAATCTACTAACACTTGCCCTTTGACTGCGGTGCGAGGGGTAAAGGTGATGTCATACTCCCCCAATTCGATAGCCCACTTGGTGAGACGACCAGAAACTCCTGCCTTTTGTAGGACGGCTTTGAGAGGTGCGTCGGTATAGACGGTGACTCCATGGGAGTTGAAATAAGGTCGGAGACGCCGTGTGGAGTGGACTAGAGCCAAGACTAGCTTTTCCAGGCTAGAATAGTTTTTCTCCGCTGCCTGCAGAACTTTGCTGACAAAATAAATGGGTCTTTGAACCCGGTTATCTTCTCAAAGCAAAACCGAGCTAATCACCGATTTAGTGGTAGCTATATACATATATAATTGCTCTCCAGGGATAGGCATAGTTAAAGACGGCAAAGAAGCTAAATACTTTTTTAGTTGTTCAAAAGCAATTTGGCATTCTGGGGTCCATACAAATTTATCTATTTTCTTTAAAATGCTAAAAAATTGTAAGACTCGTTCTGCCGACCGAGCTAAAAATCGATTCAAGGCCGCTAGTCTACCCGTTAATTGTTGTACTTCGCGAATTGACCTAGGTGAGTGCATTTTTAGTACAGCTTCTACTTTCTTTGGATTAACCGAGATACCCCCCTCAGAAACCATATAACCTAAGAATTTTCCCGAAGTAGCTCCAAAAACACATTTTTTTGGATTTAACCTTAACTGATATTAGACAAGGGTTTCAAGAGTTTCACGCAAATCAAGCAAATAAGCAGACTCATCCCTACTTTTAACAAGCAAATCATCAATATATGCTTACCTAACTGATTTTTGAAAATTTTGTTTATCAAACGCTGAAAAGTAGCTTCGGCATTCTTCAAACCAAAAGGCATAGTAATAAAGCAATAAGTACCTTTATCCGTGATGAAAGATGTTTTTTCCTCGTCTTCTTTAGCCATGAAGATCTGGTGGTAGCCCTTGTAAGCATCCAAGAAGTTAAGGAAACGGAATCCAGCTATGGCATCAACCAAAACGTCGATCAACGGTAGGGGGAACCAGTCTTTAGGGCAGGCTTTGTTCAGGTCGGTAAAATCAATGCACATACGCCATGAACCATCGGGCTTGGGAACCAATACGGGGTTAGCCAGCCATTCAGGATAATCTACCTCTCGAATGATACGAACTTCCAATAGGGCGTTGACTTCGATCTCCACGTATCTGCTGCGCTCTCCTCCGAGGTTATGCTTTCGTTGGCGAACCGGCCTATGGTTCGCATCAATGGACAGCCTATGTTCAATGATATTTCGAGAAATGTCTGGCATGTCTTCCGGCCCCCAAGCAAAGACTTCCGCGAACTCACATAAAAGGTTAAGCAAATCATGTTGTAACTGTGGGGGCAGATCAGCCCCAATCTTAATTACCTTGTTCGGATCGGGCGCCAGGGGGATGATTTTTACCTCGGCCCCTGCTTCGATGGACCGGTCTGAGCTATCTGGTAGGTCAGTGATGTTAGTGGGGTGAGCAGTACTTCCAGGGAGGGTAGGCGGCGAAGCTCGTGGTGTGGAGGTCGGAAGGACCGCAGAGGCACTTCTTGACTTCCGATCCACTGTTGTTGGCTCCCTTAGGGAAGCCGTGTAACACTGCTTAGCCTGTATAACATCACAGCGAAGAGCAGCTATCCCACCCATTGTGGGGAATTTCAAAAGCATATGCATAGTAGAAGCAATGGCCTGGAACTGATTTAATCTAGGCCGACCTAGATACACGTTATATGGTGAAGGTTCATCAATGACCACAAAGTCTACGGTTTCTGTACGTTTTAGCTGACCAGCTATTAACGTGACCGGGATGCTCAGTTGTCCTACAGGGATAACATGGTGGTTGCCAAAGCCAATCAATGGAGTTCGTACTGAACTTAACTGTGCCTTATGTAACTAACATCCCGTCAATGCCTTAGTTGTAATGATATTACTAGAGTTACCCGTGTCTAGTAATGTCCTACGTACTTGATAATTGGAAATATAACAATCGATCACTAGCGGATCGTCACAACTGTAAGGTAAAAAGATATCACTGTCATCAAAAGTAATGACTGGTGCCATGGTTTCCGCTTTACGCTTACCTAGAATGTTGTTTCTTTGTCTATATACCTGTTTCCTTTGGCGATTGGAGTCGCCCTGGGTCGGTCCTCCAGCTATGGTGTTTACGACCCCAGCTATGGTTAGGTCGGCTCCAGCCCCGGCGTTTGGGGCTCGGGGGTCTGGTTGGGAACACTCGCGGGCGAAATGGCCGGGTTCCCCACACCGGTAGCATCCGGTAGGTCGCTCCCGGGCTGCCGAAGCTGCAGGTTTGGGCAAATGGGCTACTTGTGTGTATTGAGGCAGCTTTCCAGCTTGAATAAGCTTAGCTATTTCTGCAGCCAAATCTCGACAATCATTAGTGTTGTGACCAATATGCTTATGATAGTCACAATACCTGCGCGGATTGAGCCGATCTGTGGGGCCTGTCATGGGGCGAGCCGGGGGTAACAACCCTTGATGTTGGATGACTGTATATATGTCGGCTCGTGGAACAGAGAAAGGCTCGGCCACCTGCACAGCGTTAACATTTATCCCGGTCTTCGGGATAGGGTTAGTAGTATTCACAAAATTTAACTTCTTACTTCCTCCTGGGGGAGGAACCGGGGAAGAAGCTTTCTTCTTACCATACAGGTCGGAACAACCTCTTTCCCGTTCCTGTTTTATGGCTGCTGCATCCTCAATAACAGCAAAATTAACAGCAGTAACCATCATTTCAAAATAGGAGTGGGGGGGTCGGATGGCGAGTTCAGTAGCTAGGGGTCCCGACCTTAACCCGTTAATAAATGATCCCATCATTATCCTATCGTCTTTTTCATGGCATTTCCTAGATTCTATGTTAAATCGGTTTATGTATGCCTGCAATCCTTCCCCCATTCTTTGAGTTATGTTTATTAAGTGTGAAATTGGTTTGGACAATATCTCATTACTCATAAAATTAGCTAAAAATAGGTCACCGAACTGATCTAACGAATGAATAGAGTTTCGAGGTAGTGTACAATACCAATTAATAGCCTGTCCTTTGAGAGTCAAATGGAAAGTCATGCATCGGTTGGCATCAGATAGGTTGGCAGCATCCATGACGCTCATGCACTGCATCCAGTGAGCCGTGGGGTCGGTGGTCCCGTCATACTTGTCAACCTTACCTAGTCCTCTGTAACCCGGGGGGAATTGTGCCGTTTGGATCTCCCAACCAAATGGATGAGACACCGAAGAAGTGGGCCCGGTTCGTCCGAGCTGAGCGTATCTGGATCCAGGGAGGATTGTTTGACCGAACTGGTGGTATCCTGACTGACCTAAGGGGTACCCTCCCATGTCGGGGTAATAGTTCCCTGTGCTGGGCCCGGGGTAATAGTTCGGGTTAAGTAAGGGTGAGTACCCTGTGGGTGGCTGCATGGCTTGGCTGATGCCTACGCCGTAATGCTGAAACATAGCTGGGTTCGACGGAGCTAGGTGTCTGGGATATCCTAATTGGTTGACTTCAGGACCAAGGTTACTAAATTGGCTCAACAGTTGAACTAGACCGGGCTGACTTACTTGATTCTGTGGACCCATGCCAGGCTGACCTAACTGGTTCACTTGCTGTCCTATCATGGGAAAAGGCAGACCTGACATAAAAAGGTAATTACTGGGCTGAGCGTTAGGAATTCCGAAGGGAGCTGGAAAAGTAGGGGTGACCTGGGTATGGGCTAAGGTGGTATACACAGAAGGTGCAGTTGAGAGGGTGGGAAGACTAGTTACGTAGTTGGACCTGGAAAAAAGATGAGTTCCCCCAGGGTGTGGAGGGTATCCCGAAACGGCTATGGACTGGGGTGGGAGGCTGGACATCAACACGATAGAGGGATCAGACATAGGATTGAACAGAGTTCCCGGTGGGGGAATGACGGGGACAACCTATGAACTAAAGGGGTGTTCTATGGTGGCTGCCTTTAGGGCGGTGGTTGTAGTACTGGAAATGGGGGGTTCTGTATTGAGAGTAGAGGTAACCGGAACGATATGGTTCATTAGGTGAAATAGTTATGGGAATAAACGGTAAAACTTCTCCTTTTCTGCTTTGTTCCTGCTGGGGGGTGAGAGGTTCGACAATGGCGGCTGTAGTTAGTGTATCATTGGGAGGGATGGAAGTGGTGGTGACGATAGGAACCATAGCGGTTGTAACAATGATATCAGCGGAGGTGTTAGAAGAAGAAGCACCCAATCCTGAACAGTCTGGAACTTGCGTCATGGTTTCAACAAATTTCTTTAAAAGTGGAGAAGATTTGATGAAATAATTTGATCAAACGCTCCCCACAGACGTCGCCAGTTGATGTGACGCAAAAAATGCAATTCAGGAGATGCTTCTCGCGGCCCAGTATGAACTCTTTGAAAAGCAAAGGCCCAATCTGAAGGAGGCTTAGCTGCGAAGAAGAGCGAATGAACCGAAGATCGGTTTGAGCAGCTCGGATCGGCTAGGTTGATGAAGAAATGTGATCCGCACTGTTCCGGTGACGATTTCATATGATAAAGAATGAAGCGGGGCTTTCCCCCCTGTATAGGCTCCGACGGTCAAGTTAGTATAATTGGAGAAGATAAACAGTAAAGATGAATGCTTAAAATGATAAAGATCGTGTGTCTTCCTCAGTATGAAAACTTAGCATATATACCTCAAGTTGAAATGTGTCCGTTGAACTCTCATGAGTGATTTGTTCACCTGCTCCTTCTGTTTAGCGTGGCGTAGACGCTATCCTTTTGACCAGGTTTCATGGATGTCTTCCTCTCTTAAGAGATCTGAAAATCCCCGCATGCAATCGAAAAGATATACCTAATCTATGACAACTTTCACCTACTGTGTCAGTGAAGCAGGATAGGTCGGTCTTGCTATACTAGATCGGTTAAGCCAAGTATGATAGAAAAACGTGGGGGGATGATCAAGGCATTCTAAAGTCCGATCTAACCTTTTATGAGGTGTACTTTATGAGGTGTACTGTCCAGATCGGTTTTATGGTTCTGACCGACCTAAGGTGATAACAACATTACTCTGCGTGACTGGGATGATCTTTCCGACCTAAGCATAGTTCTGGGCCTTATATGTCTTTTTATTCTTCACGGTTTATCTTTATTTTAATTCATTGGGTTAGGCCCAATGGAGATCCAATTTTATGCACACCAATAGTAAAATTTACATTGATTATAACTAAAATTGCATTCAAAGCAAAAACGTAGAAGAATTATTAAATAAATTTAGTTTTCTTTCTCTTTTATTATTTTTGTAATTTTTTTCTAGTTTAACCCTATTTTAAAATACAATTTTTGGTCATATAATATATATTAGGCCCCCACTAAAATAAATTTCCAGCTCCGCAACTGGTTATAAAGGTATTGTTCTAAATTTGATTTATTTATTTGAATGCACTATTCTAATAATGATTTTTCTGATGATTTCGTTCCAAAAATCTTCTTGATAAAAATAGGTATTAAGTCCCCAAAACTACCTTCCTTCTTGAAGATGATATTGTACAGTTCGGCAAGAACTAATCTATGAATGCGAGTTTTCTCAAGTCTTCTGCTTGTAAAGTACAAGTCTAAGAAAAACAAAGAAATCCTGCAAAACCCTTATAAGTTTGGAATAAACGTTTGTATAGTAAGTCTTGAATAAAACAAAAATGTTTAATTATCTTTTGCCCCATATGTGTTATTGAAGTTTTGTGACTGTTTGCCCACTTTATTTATAAAATGAGTCTTTTGCCCCCTTTGACCGTTCATCAAATGGTAAAAATTATGCCATGACTTTAATACCCTTCACCTTTGTTTGTTTGTTAAACTTTTTTGTTTCAATTCTTTGACAGTTGCCGTAACAGTTGTCAAAGAATCTAACGGGAACCTAACAACCGAAGAGACCATTTTCCACACAGAGGTGTAGCCTAACAAAGAACCAATTTAGGCTTCAGCCGCCAAGACATTTACCGTTGCTGCCAACACACTCAAGCAGCAACCTCGTCGTGGAGCCTTCATCTCTCCATACTCGATTGTCGCGCCGTTCAGATTTGCTTCTGCTGTGTCTTAAGAAGAACATCCTTAGACCGAAATAGAGGAAAGGGACGACAGAGAGGAAGTCACTCAGCAATCTACTGTAAGGCCTCGCCGAAAAATGCCAAATGTGGGGGATATTGTTGGTGGTAGGGAGAGGAGTGCCAAATCACCCGCGAGAAAAACTCTCCCATCTCCGGAGGCGAAAAATCTGCCTGTATCGTTCTCCGTCACTCACTCCAGTCATCAATTTCCTTCCACTAGCACACACAACACCCCCCCCCCCCCCCCCCGCCCCCCCCCCTTCTTCCCTCACTTGTAGTCATCAATTTTTTTTCACCCAGTCTCATCCTGCATCACCCCTGAAAAATTCCCCCAATACTGTCCTTTTATTTTAAATTAATTTTATACAAATTTTTTTTTTAACTACAACAAGTGATAAGTAGATAAATAAATTAAGAAATTAAACAATATAAAACGTAAAATGTATGATCACATTTATTATCAATATGTCCTAATATATATTTATCTAAAAATAAAAATTAAATTTATATATAGACACACACTGGTTACACACCCAACTCACTCTCTCTCTCTCTCTCTCACACACACACACACCGCACACACATAGAGCACACACACAGAAACACACACGCAGCGCACACAAATCACATGCATACTATATGCGTGACCCGCATGGTCAGTTTTGCTTTAGATGCAATCTAACCCGTGCAGGTCAATTGTTAACAAAAACTAAACGGGTTGGGCTAATTGACATAAAAAATGCAACCCGCGGGTTGACCCCAACCCGTTACATACGGGTCAAGTTTTGAACAGTGACCCGTTCGACCCAACCTGACTTGTTAAAAAGACGGGCGGGTTGAGTCAGGTTGACTGGTCATAGGTCAATTTGCCAGGCCTACGTGGGCAAGTGAGTTCGCGACAGAATATGAGATATCAGAAGTCCTGGTGTAAGCGAGAATGGTCGGTTTGCTGGCGGCCGGAAGGGCTTTAGATCAACAACAGCGTTTCGGATGAAATGAGTCCTTGGAGAATCCACATTTTTCCTTAGAATACTTCTCCTTGGATGTGTTGGCGGGGTTGAAAGGGAGTTTGAGAGTTGGGAAAAGTTTTAATGGTGGATGTGTGGATCTGGACTCTGTATGATTTGAGAAGAGGTGTTGGTGGTGTATTGATTTGAGGTTGATGACGGTGACGGAACAGGAGGAAATCTTTTGTTTCTATTTTTTTCCATCTTTTTTTTTTATGTTAACGGTAAGAGTAATTTCTTTTGACAAACAACCTCTAACCAATTTTTTTTATATATAAGATAATTAAAGGGCATTAAAGTCATTACATAAATTTTACTTATTTGACCAACAGTCAAAGGGGGCAAAAGACTCATTTTGTAAATAGAGGGGGCAAAAGTCACTACACCTCAATAACCCGTGGGGGCAAAAGATAATTATGCCTAAAAAAAATTTCATAAACATCCCCGCCAACAAATTTAAACATAATTGAACTTGTCATTCAAAATTTGAATGCAATTACAAGTGAAATATATAGGAAAATTTTCCCAACTTATGATGAAAACCCATCAAATTGCAACCATCATTGACATAGTATTAGTTCGAAAATCAAGAAACATGTCTAAACATCTATGTTTTCAAACACAATCAACGACGGAGAACCTTCTTCTTCGCCAAAAACTCAAGCTTGTTTTTTCTAATATTCTGGTGAATACAGAGGTTTATTGGGGTTACTTTTGGAACAAAAAATAAGGACATCATCAAATTGTTGTCCCCCACTCTCATCTTTCACGCCTTAGCATCACTTCTATTGGATAAACATTTACTGTCAAATGAACATTGATGTGCGGCGATTTGCAGGCCCACTGGGTGCCAAGGCTATCGCCTGCTCTCTGAGACTCCTTCAACAAGATGCAAATGGTAGGGACTAGTTCCCCGAAGAAACTCTGATGATTAAGTTATTAAAGCGATTCAGAGTGTAGTGATTAAGGTTGCAGAGTATTGTGCCTTTGTAATAGCTTATAACTATGTATGTATAGCCAATGTGTTTCTCGATTAAGGTGAGAGAATCCTAAGGGGATTCTACCTTGATCTTCATGATTCCTTCCATATCCGATCAGATGGAAAGTAAGTTTTCCAGCTATGGTAGTGATCTAATTGAGCTCGTTTGATTTCGATATGATCTCTACTTATTTACTTCCATATCTATTTTGAGTGGGTCCTGCTACCATGCTATCCTGGGCCGATGAGGTGGCCCTCTAAGAAGTTAGGGCTTCGTCTTTGGGGCTCTGCCTGGTTTCCAGGCTGCTCCATGCATTTGAACTGTCCTTCTTTTTATTGGGTTGGGCAACGCCAAATCTGTGTTCCACCATCTAGGCCCCTAAGTCATGGTCTCGGCTGGAGCCGAGGGCTAGAGTTTGAAGTCTCCTCCTTAGCAAGAGTTTTGCTGGTGAAGAAGCCTTTGAGTGTTGACCTGACGCGCTAGCTCAAGTGGGAAAACAAAGCGATTCAAACTTTGGTTTCTTGAGATAAGCAGCTCGATGGGACGGTGTCAGGCGCCTGCTGCTTGCTTTTTGCACGCAACCGCCTTATTTCTAGCCCCGCTTTCTCCATCGCTTCTTTTCCAATTTCTCCATCGCTTTCCTCCTCTATTTCGACTTCCTTCTCCAATTGCCTTTTCCCTTATTTTCCTTTTCCATTTTTCGTTTACTTCTTTGCCTGTCCTGCTACTGCTATGGCTTATACTCACAATTCCAATTCTGATGATGTTGTGGCGAATGTGGAAGGCTTCTATCTTTCAGCTCCTCGCTCTTCTAAGGGCATCGCCAATAAATCTCTGAGTAGTGGAGAGTCAGATGACGGAGGAAGAGCTGAGAGCCTTGCATCTTATCAACCATTTCCCCGACGAAATGAGTGTGTACCTACCGGCGTTCAGAGATCAGGCTGACTAGGTTGATCATGGCTTCGTTGCGGTGTAACGCTCTTACTTGGACCAGAGGCTATGATTTCCTCTTCACTCCCCTGATTCGAGAGGTCTTAGACTTCTATGGTCTCGGCCTGGTTCAGCTGGTCCCAAATTTCATGGGCTTCTTCTTAGGTTTTTGTGTGGCTCTACAATCGCCTGGCTATCCTCCTCAACTGCGCTCTGTTCTGAGCTTTCTACTCCCTTCGCTTGAGTAGCCATTTCTCCGATTGGCTGATGTTTACCAAATCCTTGTTCCATCAGATACTTTATCCAAAACCACAAGGGCTTAACTAGAACATTTAAAACCAGAGGGGGAAAATTGTCCGTCATACAAAATCATAGAGGGGAAACAGTATTCCACCCTTTGTTTAATCTTTTTTCACTGGGGTAATCCTTACATGTTAACCACGTGTAAGTCATGCTAATCAAGTGCTACCTAAGGCTTGTGTAGGGGAAGTTTTGTTCTTTTGTGGCTTGTGTAGGGGAAGTTTTGTTGGAGGGAAGTTTTTTGTTAGAAATTTTTTAGAGGGAAGTTTTTTTTGGGAAATTGTGTAGGTGAGAGATTAAAAAAGTGTAATGATTGTGTTTTTTTTTAAATTTATGTAAGTAGGTATTTAGAGGGAATTTTAAAATTTTAATTTTGAATTGTTGAAAAAGTGAAGTTGTTTCTTTGTGTAAAGTTTTAGAAAAAAAAAGTGATGATTCTTGGAAAATTGCCAGAGAACAGAGCCTAAGTGTTCAAATTCCAAAAAAATGTTCAAAAATTATATATGCCTTTAAATTCAAATTGAATTTGCTTATATACAATGTCTAGTTAGAAAAAAAAATTATTTTCCAATAAATAGGTATAAAATTATATTATATTTAATCTCTATCATTTGTTGAGTATATCGACATAATCAAGGTTGTTAAACTTAGATTCTTAGCTATAATCGTTTTAGTCCTAGAATCGAAATTTAGAATCTTATCCTAGAATCGGAAAATAGCTTAAATTGTATAATTAATTATAATAATTTTCAATCACAATATATGTACATATTTAACTATACTTTATAGCATAAACCCATAAACTCAAAGAGTCTCATTGAAACTTAAAATTTTCTATAAAGCCAAGCGGTCCGAAAGTACCAAAACATAAAACCAATTTCAACAAACTACATTCCTTATTTTTCAAGCTTTTTATACTACCAACACACTGCTGTATTTTTTACTAATCTATTACCTACTCATCTAAATCTCTTTCATGTCTCTTTCCCAATTTTCTGTTTTTTTTTTCTATTTCATTTTACCTCACGTTATCATTTCTTCACTTCCCTCTCTACAACCATGAATCTCTGCTACTTTTTATTTTTATATATATTTTTTATATATTGTGTTTTCAACTTTGAATTATAAATGCAACAATTTCTCATGGACCCATATCAACAATCACCACCACCTTATCCATAGCTACTAGCTCCAGCTAGGTCATCTCTGGTGGCTCATCTCTCTGTTCTGTCATAGCCACCGCCTTTCCCGCAATAGGCACAGGCTTCTCCGCTACCTGAGGTATCATCGGTAACATTACTTCAGATTCAGTAGTACAGTCAACTGGCCAACCCTACCTCTTAACCTCATTGATGTACATGTCGCCAACCATCCTCCTTATGCTCAGGTTTGGCTAAAACCCTATTTCAATTTTGTGGGATCTCTGTTTTCGGAAATTCTTTTAATGAGATGTTTGTGTGTGTGTGCAGATGATAATGTCATGAACTCAGATTAGACTCTTAGATTCAGACGAGTCTACTAATTAGTTGGGGTTACTTTTTGAATGAAAAGTGTCATAAAGTTTTCCCCCACTCACATCTTTCGTACGTTTGCATCACTTCTGTTATAGTTAACATTTTTGTTGACACTTTTTTCCAAAACCATAACGATGACAGTGGAAACTTGAAAATCAGAGGGGGAAAACTGTTTGTCATACAAAATCATAGAGGGAAAACTATATTTCACCCTTTGTTCAACATTTTTCACTTGTGATTTTTACATGCTATTCACGTGTAAGTTGCGTGCTAATCAAGGGTTCAAATTCGGAAAATGTTCAAAATTTTTATATGCATTCTATACAAATTCAATGTGGTTTTATACAATGTTTAGTTTGTAAAAAAATATTTTACCACAAACTTTGTAAAATTGCATCAAATTTGAACGTTATCACTTTTGGTCATTGTATTGCAGAATAATTTGAAGATAAGAATATAATTGCCATTTCTAACATGTTCGTGCTAACCACGTGTCAGTAATGTGCTACTCCCGTGTAAGTAATCTGCTACTCAAGTTCTAATTGTGTGTTCACATTTTCCACTCAATAGGCTGTTATAAAAAAAAAGGATGCTTAATGCAGGGAAAGAAAATGCTAAACATAGGAAAAGAAAAAAATGAAAGAAAGAAAAAAGAAATGCTAAACGTAGGGAATGAGAGATAGTACTTTACGTTTTAACCTATTTTTCCCTTACCCTTAAACTTACCTCCTCCACCTTGAAGCCACCACTTGCCGCCACCGCTAGGCGCTGCCTACCCCTACCGACGAATTTTTTTGTTTATATATATTTTTCCTTTTTTTTTTCTTTTATAGATTCTGCCTAATCCACTCGAATTTGCCCGGATCTTAAATAAAATAAAATAAAGGAAAATACGATGCCGGATCTAAAATTCAAACATTTTCTACATAAGCGGTCTACGTTCGTTGGCGGTGGAAAAAGGAAAAAAAAAAGGTTAGGTCTCTTAACCCTATAAAAGGGGGGCTTGGGGTTAGGATTCCTACCTAACATCTTTTATTGGGAATTTTTCAAATGGGAGGAAGCTAAATCTGGCATTTCTGGCCAGATATATTCCTGCCACCCAAATCCAGCCAGCATGAAGGTTTTCCTTATAAACGAATAAAAAATTATAAAAATTTGTTCTACCTCTGGCGACTCTGACGGCAGCGAGGTTTTCCAGCGGTGGTGGGCTTGAGGACGGATGAAAGCGGCGATTGGAATGGAAAAGAAAGAAGACAACGCTGTTGCCTGGGTGAAAATAATTAACTTCACTAGTCTTCACATAAAAAAATATTGCAACGAACAAGCAAAATTTTTGCAACCCTTTCGTTATTCGTGAACCAGGAGGCATAAGAAGTTTTAAAAAGCCAGAAAAAGATATAGAGGCGAGGCCAAGAAGCTAAAAAGGATAAGGAGGGGCTCATCTTGTTCGTTCGTTATCGATATTCAAAGTGACGGCGATGACTAATGGCGACAACGACGGGTAAAGATGACGCGATTATTGTTAGAGGCTACGACGGGCGGAGATGGCGGAAACGACTGTAGGTGACGACGACGACGTCCAGAGATGAGAGATAGATTTGCGGACTGAGAGAGAACTTGAAATCTATCAGATGTCGAAACCCTAATTTCATAATCTATGTCAGGAAGTTGGGTGGAGTGGGAGCCTCAGCGTCTAGCTACGGAACAAACCAAAAATTTGATTATCCAAAAATTCAAATTAGTGTTAGGGACTTAGGTAAACAATCAGATCAGTTTCTGATTATCTGAGAAAAAAAAAAAAAAACTGAAACCTAACGTTATCCGGAAAAAAAATCCAATCCGAATCCGATCTGAAATTTCAGATCAGATCGGATCAACGGTTCGGAAGGATTTTGGATTATTTTGTGCAGCCATGGGGCTGGGTTTCAAAATGAAGGAGATGGGAAATGGTGGGTGGGGGGGGGAGGGGGGGGGGGAGGGTGATATTATAAGTAAAGGGGCAAAATTAGTATAAAGGGTACTATCTCTCCTTTCCCACAATTAGCATTTTTCTTCCATGTGTTTAACATTCCCCTGTGATTTTTTATGATGGAAAGTTTCCCACTGCTATCATTTTGGAAAGTGTATTGGCACAATAATTTAACGATAAGAAAATATAATTGCCATTTCTAACATATATGTGATAACCACGTGTAAGTTATGTGCTACTCAAGTGCTAATTACGTGTTCAAATTTTCCACTCAATGGGCTGTTATAAAAAAGAAGGGATGCTTAATATAGGGAAGAAAATTGCTAAACATAGGGAAGGATAGATAGTACTTTATGTTTTTATCTATTTTGCCCTTACCCCTAAACTTACCTCCTCCACCTAGTAGCTACCATATACCACCACCGCCGGGCGTTGACTTCCCAACCGCAAAATTTTCTTCTTCTCTTTTTATTAATTTTTTTTCTTTTAGATCCGGCCAGATCTCAAATAAAATAAAATAAAGTCCGGCGCCAGATCTAAAAATAAAAAAAAATTATGACAGCAACTGTAAGACCCCTTTGTTTCTTGCCCTAGCTTAACCTTTATAATTTATATTTTTTAGCCTACTATTAGTGTTTAAACTCAATTTGGTATAATTATAAAGTTTTGGAATTTTCTTAAAGTAATTTGATTGGAAAGTCTTATGGTTTAGATTTTAATATTTTGGATTTTAATTTAGAAATTGTGATATTTTAAGCGGTTAATTTAAGTGTAGGATTATGTTTAATGATATATGAAAATAGATATATTGGTTTAATTTTAGGAATTATGGAATAAAAATAAAGAAATTAGAAAATAAGTGAAAAAGGGGAAAAACAGGGACCAATCGGTTTTACCCGATTCAAGAGTGGGTAAAATCGATTGCACTAGATAAGGAACCGATTTTACCTGATTTCAAAGAAGAATTGATTTTACCCGATTCAAGAGTGGGTAAAACCGATTGGTAAGATAAGAAATCGGTTTTACCCGATTGAAAAAAGGGTAAAACCGATTGTTTGGATAGGAAACTGGTTTTACCTGATTGAGAAATGGGTAAAACCGATTCCACCGCTTCATGGAGCGGTTTCACCCAATTTCTAAGTGGGTAAAACCAATCCAAAAAGTAAGAAAAATATCCTACCAACTAAAAAAATGATTTTACCCGATTCATGAGCGGGTAAAACAGATTCTTGGCTGGAAATGAAAAAAAAATAAAATTTCAAGATAATCACAAACCCTCTGTGGCATATTAGGCAAGTTTGCCTATAAATAGGGCTCTTCAAAGCCCTTAAAAACCATTTTCCATTCCTACAAACACAAACTAAAGAGAGAGAAGGGAGGGAAATAGGAAAAAGAAGGAAAAGAGGAAGAAGGAAAGGAAGGGAGAAAGTTAGGTTTTTGGAGAAGGCTTTGGAGCAAGGATTCAACTCCACAACATGGATTGCGTGTTAGGGAGACTCCGGAACATTAAGGTAAAACGTTTTGTTCGTTTAGGTATTGGAAAATAGGAAAAATGCATAAAACTACAAAAGTGAAGTTTTGATTCAAATCTTTATGATTCAACGTGGTTAAAAGTGTGATGGATCGATAGAAATGTTGTAGGAAGCATTTTTAGCAAAAAGAATCAAAGAAAAACGAGTTAATGAAATGCATGCGATATATGATTATGACCTTTATATGAAAATGTGCAATATATGTGCCATGTCTACATAATTGTTCTTAAATGTTGAGTTACGTGTATAAATGAGATCTGTTAAAATTTATCATGTGCTCATAATTAGGTTTCAAGCATGAAATGTTAGTGTCTCGTGCACCCGTGTTTGTGTACTTTGCTATGTGCTACTTGCGTGTTTCATATTACTTGTTACGTGCGCATCATATTTGGGGTTCCCAAAGCCTGTTTAGTTCAATGAAATTGGGCGTGTCAGCATTGGGCTTGAATGTTCGACTAAATGACTGAAGAGGTTGAGTTCCGGTATTATCTCGAGATATGCCACCTAGTTCCGTGCACCCGTGTATGTGCACTCGTTCATTGGCGGAGTTGACGAGGCGACACACCGTGTATTGTGTCTACCGCCCAAAGAATTCCAACTCAAGTAAAGTATAATCAGGATGCTTACCGAAGGGTCACATAGATTCTTGTTATAGCTTGACAGTTATATTCATTCTATCCCTTACGTGTTCCCCTTCTGTGCTTAGGAAATACGTGCTATGTGCCTGTAACTCTTTACTCGGTAATGTTTTTAATAGTGCGACCTCACTAAGCTTATAGAAGCTCACCCCTTAGACGTATTGCATGTAACAGAAATTAAGGACGGCGTTATGAAAAGTGTCGGGATTATAGGACGAATTCTCATACTAAGAAAGTAAGGCAAGAATATTGTAATAGTTATAGAAATACGCTTGTACATTTTGTATTAGTGAAATAAAATATATCTTATTTTAATCTAGTGTTTAAATATTTTATTATTAATTAGTGCTCTTGTATCCTGAATAAGTCTTGGTGCGAACCAGGCAGGCATCTCGGCCGCGGCTCCCCCTCAAACAGGGAGGTCGGGGCTGGGGGTGTCACAACAGCGGTCGATGTTTGGTGGCAGTGGAAAAAAGGAAAAAAAAAAAAAGGTTAGGTATCCTAACCCCATAAAAGGAGGATAGGCCCTAGCCCCCTTTTATGGGCTTGGGATTAGGATTCCTACCTAACCCATTTTATGGGGAATTTTTCAAGCGAGAAGCTTGTTGCCTCCTGTTGCATTTTTGCAGAGGCAGCAAGATCTAGCTGCTTCTGGCCGGAATGTGGGTGGCAGGAATGGTATACCACCAAATCCGGCTCGCATGAAGGTCTTCTTTACAAACAAATAAAAAAAAATTAGAGATTTGTTCTATCACCGGCGACGTCGGCGGCGGTGAGGTTTTCCAGCGGTAATGTACCGGGTTTTAAAATGAACGAGATGGAAAATGGTTAGGAGTGGGCATGGTTTAGTTCAATTCGAAAATCGAACCGAATTCGAATTTACCGAATTCGAATAACCCAATTTTAATTCAGTATTCGATTTAGGTTTGGTTTGAAACCGAATTCGAATTATGAATTCGGTTTTAGAATTGGTTTTCGAATTTGGTATCTAACTCGAAAACCAATTTGAAAATCGAATTGGGATATATGATTTATATTTTTTTAATTTTATACTTCTCATTTTACTCTTCCTATTTCCTTCTTCCATCTTTCTTTTATTTTCTTCTATTAGCCATCAAGTTTTTGGGAGAAGGTTATGGTGGTGTTGATTGTTGTTGTTGGACAGTGGAGGTTGTGGATTTGGGAAGGGGCGGCAATAGTGGATCTAGAACTGGACGGTGCTTCTTCTCTTAATCTATTTTCTTTCTTCTCTTCATTATCTTTCTTTCTTTACTCTTTCTATTTCCTTCTCCCATCTCTCTTTCATTTTCCTCAAAGCCTTACTGTGTTAAACTATTAATTCTAGAAACAAATTTGTGAATTTGGTTTCCACGGTCCGAACCGAATTCGAATTACGAATTCGAACCGAATTCGAATTACGAATTCGAACCAAATTTGAATTACAAATTCGATTTGGTTTCTTCAGTTTTAAAACGAATTAGGTTAGATTTTCGAATTGGCCAAAAAAATTTAAAATTCGAGGAAACCACAATTCGAGAAAACCAATTCGTGCCCACCCCTAAAAATGGTTGGGGGGGGGGGGGGGGGTAGTGTGATATTATAAGTAAAAGGGAAAAATTTGTATAAATTTAAATTACTGTATCTCATTCCCGGTGTTTAGAAATTTTCTTCCTTGCGTTTAGCATTACAGTAAAAAAAAGTGTTAAATTTTGAATATGTTCAAAAGTGTTTTTACAAAGGTGGAATATAGTTTCTTCCCTATGATTTTTTATGATGAAAAGTTTCCCGCTGCTATCATTTTGGTGAGTGTATAGGCACAATAATTTAAAGATAAAAATATATAATTGCAATTTCTAACATATACGTGCTAACCAGCGGCGGAGACAGGGAGGGGCGAAGGGGTGCCACTGCCCCTCCTTTCTCCGGGAGCGAAGGGTAGTAGTATACTGCCCTTCAGCCTCTGCCTTGCCAGCGGCACAGCTAAGGTTTCAGCTGCGCCCCTTCTGTCGTGAGGAAGAAGACGACTGAATCACTAATTGCTTTTTTTATTTTTTTCCGCCCTTAGTAAAATGACGTCGTTTTACTAAGGGGCTTAATTTTTTATTTTTAAGCCCTTATTAAAACGACGTCGTTTTAATAAGGGCTAAAATTTAAAAAAAAAACTGAATTGCCCTTGTGAAAAAAATGCAAATTGCAACTAAACCCCTCTCCCAAATTAGAACAACCCTAAATCAATGAACCGAATCCATTCAATCATTCCCTCCCTCTCTTCTCTTTGGCTTCCCTCCCGAGCCCGACCGAACGGAGAAGAAAAACACAGCAGTCAAGTTATCTTCGCCGCATTGTGACGCCGCCGCCCACCATTACCTCCATAGCTCCCTTTCTTGCTAGTTGCTACTTAATTAAAAGATTGTAAGTGATTATTTGTTTGTAAATTTTAATTTTTGAATATGTTTTTAATATAAAATTTTTATAGTTAATTGTTTAATTTTGTAATATATGTGATAATGATTATAGGTAATAGCAATGGAATTTTAAATTTTAATAATGTTTTAATGTTTATTAATTTATAATTGAATGTTTATGTATATAATTGTGATTACCATTGCGATTTTTTCTTGATTAATTAATTTTGAATATGTTTTAATTTATTTAATAATTAATGTGAGTGTGGCGATTGGTTTTTTTATAGCATTCTGTTGTTGGGTTTATATTGAATGATAAAATTTTAATTTGGTAAGTTTGAAATTTTGATAGGTTATAGATAAATTTTTGTAGAAGTTGGGGTGTAGAAGTTTCTAAAAAATCTCATCAGGAAAAAAGTAAAGAAAAACATTTTAGTGTGGAATTTAAGCGAAATAATATTGTCATGGACCCAAACGGAAACCAATCATTTAATATGATAGTTCTATAAGACGTTTTTTGGACATATATTATTATGGGTATTTTGATACTTTAATGATATGTATTTTATTTAATGACAAAAAAAAAAATTACCTTTAGAGTCGCCCCCCCGGAATATTGTTCTGCGTTCGCTGCTGGTGCTAACCACATGTAAGTCATGTGCTACTGAAATGCTAATTATGTGTTCAAAATTTTCACTCAATAGGCTGTTATACAAAAAAAAAGTAGATGTTTAATGCAGGGAAGAAAAATAATAAATGTAGGGAATGAGCGTTAGTACTTTTAATTTGTACTAATTTTTCCTTTCTACTTTTAATTTGTGGCAAATGAGGAAGGCTTCTCTCTTTCGATTCCTCCCTCCTCTATGGGCTTCACCAATAAATCTCTTCGAGCAGTGGAGAGTCATATGACAGAGGAAGAGCTGAGGGCCCTGCATCTCAACCACCATTTTCCAGACGAAATGAGGGTGTACCTGCTGGGACTCGGAGAATAGGTTGACTATGTTGATCATGGTTTCGTTGCGGTGTACCGCTCATACTTGGACTAGGGGCTGTGATTTCCTCTTCACCCCTTGAATCGAGAGGTCTTAGAATTCTATGGTCTGGGCCTGGCTCAGCTGGTCCCCAATTCCATGGGCTTCCTCGTAGGCTTTTTGTGTGGCTTTGCAGTCACCTGGCTGTCCTTCTCACCCGCGCTGTGTTCTGAGCCTTTTACTCCCTTCGCCTGAGTAGCCAGTTCTTTGATTGACTGATGTTTTCCAAATCCGTGTTCTATCAGATACTTTATCTTGATAAATTTAACTAGATAAATTTAAAACCAGAGGGGGGAAATTGTCCGTCATACAAAATCATGGAGGGGAAACAGTATTCTGCCATTTGTTTAATCTTTTTTTTCACCCGTAATCCTTTCATGTTAACCACGTATAAGTCGTGTGCAAATCATGTGCTAATTAAGTGTTCAAATTCTGAAAATGTTCAAAAATTATATATGCGTTTATATTCAAAATACAATGTGTAGTTAGAAAATAACATATTTTACCATAAAGGTTATAAAATTACATAAAATGACATTGTTAACACTTTTGCTGAGTTTATAGGCAATATAATTTAAAGATAAAAATATATAATTTCCATTCTAACATATACGTGCTAACCATGTGTAAGTTATGTGCTCCTCAAGTGCTAATTACGTGTTAAAGATTTTCAATCAATAGCTGTTATAAAAAGAAAAAAGAAAAAAAAGGGATGTATAATACTGGTAAGAAAAATGCTAAATGCAGGGAAGGAGCGGTAGTACGTTTAATTTGTACTAACTTTGCCTCTCTACTTTCAATTTGTGGCAAATGAGGAAGGCTTCTCTCTTTTGGCTCTTCGTTCATCTCGGGGCATTGCCGATAAATCTCTTCGAGCAGCAGAGAGTCAGATGACGGAGGAAGAGCTGTGGGCCCTACATCTCAATAACCATTTCCTTGACGAAATGAGGGATACCTGCCGGCCCCCAGAGATCGGGCTGACTATGTTGATCATTGCTTCTTTGCGGTGTACGGCTCCTACATGGACCATGGGCTAGGATTTCCTCTTCATCCCCCTGATTCGAGAGGTCTTGGACTTCTATTGTCTTGGCTAGGCTTAGTAGGTCCCCAATTCCATGGGCTTCCTCGTCGACTTTTGTGTGGATCTACAGTTGCCTGGCTATCTTCCTCACCTGCACTCTGTTCCAAGACTTCTACTCGCTTCGCATGAGTAGCCAGTTCTCCAATAGGCTAATGTTTTCCAAATCCGTGTTCCATCAGATACTTTATCCAAAACCACAAGGACTTAACTAAAAAATTTAAAACCAGGGAGGAAAAATTGCCCGTCATACAAAATCACAGAGGGGAAACAGTATTCCACCATTTGTTTAATCTTTTTTCACTCGTTATCCTTACATGTTAACCACGTGTAAGTCGCGTGCTAATACTGTGCTAATTAAGTGTTCAAATTCCAAAAATGTTCAAAAATTATATATGCGTTTATATTCAAATTCAATTTGGTTTTATACAATATGTAGTTAGAAAATAAAATATTTTACCATAAAAGTTATAAAATTACATAAAATTTTAACGTTATCACTTTTGCTGAGTGTCTGGGCACAATAATTAAAAGATAAGAATATATAATTTCCATTTCTAACATATATGTGCTAAACACGTGTAAGTCATGTGCTCCTCAATTGCTAGTTACTTGTTAAAGATTGTCAATCAATAAGCTGTTATAAAAAAATTAGGGATGATTAATTCTGCTGAGAAAAATGCTAAATGCTAAATGCAGGGAATGAGTGGTATTACTTTTAGTTTGTACTAACTTTGCCTTTCTACTTTTAATTAGTGGCGAATGAGGAAGGCTTATCCTGATAAATCTCTTCGAGCTGCGGAGACTTAGGTGATGGAGGATGAGCTTCGAGCTGCATCTCAACAACCATTTCCTAGACGAAATGATGGTGCCGGCGCTCGGTGATCGGGCTGACTATGTTGATCATTGCTTCTTTGCGGTGTACGGATCCTACTTGGACCATGGGCTGTGATTTCCTCTTCATCCCCCTGATTCGAGAGGTCTTAGACTTCTATTGTCTTGGCTAGGCTCAGCTGGTCCTTAATTCCATAGACTTCCTCGTCGTCTTTTGTGTGGCTCTACAGTCGCCTAGCTGTCTTCCTCACCTGCGCTCTGTTCTGATCCTTCTACTCCCTTCGCATAGGTAGCCAGTTCTTCGATTGGCTGATATTTAGGGATTTTTTCCCTAAATATTTATTTTGGGGGAAAAAATTACCAAAATAGACAATTTTTTTTTTCATTCCCAAAGTATAAAAAACGAAGTTGGGAGATTCGTTTTCATTGAAAACGAATTTCCCAACTTCGTTTTCTTCAAGAATAACACAAAAAAAAAAAAAAAAAAATCTTCAAAGAAAACGAATTCACGGAATTCGTTTTCTTTGGAAAACGATTTCAAATGAATTCCTTCATTCTTTTTTTTTTATTAATTTCAAATTAATTTTTTCCTTTTTTGTTTTTTTATTAATTTCATTAATTCAAAAGAACCCCCATAATTCATTTTTGAGTTATAATGAAAAAAATAAAATATAATTATATAACTGAAATTTTAAATTGTAATTTAATAAAATTTTAGAAGAAATAATTTACGACATTTTTTGAAATACATAAAATCTCTGTATAAATGAATTTGGGGAATTTATTATCTTTAAAAATTTAGTCACACATTTATGTTTTAAAAATAATTAATTCCATTAAAAACAAAACTCATAAATTCGTTTATCTTAAAGAGAAATAACATTAGACCGATATTGATGTTTTCATTTTTAATTGTTTTTAGTTTAAATGAGCTTACATAATGAATACTAGTGGGATTAGGCAGTCGCGATAACATAGAAAATGGAGAGAATAAAGAAGACAAACTTAGAAATTTTTTATAACAACTCAAAAACGATTTACGGGGGTTCGTTTCGAAAACCCTAAAATTTATTTTTCATTAAATAATATTTATTTTTTAAAAATGAATAAAAACTTAGAAATATGTTGGTGAACCGTTTTCAATGAAAATAATTATTTAATTTTTAAAAAATTTGTTTAAATATAATTATTTTTATTTATTTTAAAAATCATTTTAGTGAAATTCGTTTCTTAATGAAATTAATAAAAAACAAAAAAAGAAAAAATTAATTATGTGTTTATTAACAAAAAAGAAAAAATCATTTTAGTAATTAGCAATTACTAAAAAACAAAAATTCCTTTTGAAAACGAATGCATGAAATTCGTTTTCTTTTGAAAACGAATTCCGTGAATTCGTTTTCAAAAGAATTTTTCTTTTTTTTTTTTGGTTAGTTTGGAAGAAAACGAAGTTGGGAAATTCGTTTTCAAATGAAAACGAATCTCCCAAATTCGTTTTCTATAGTTTGGGAATTTCAATTTTTTTTTGTTTGTTTTGGTAATTTTTTACCCCAAAATGAATATTTAGGTAAAAAAATCTCCATTAGATACTTTACCAAAATAGCAAGGCTTAACTAGAAAATGTAAAAATGAACAATATCATAGAAGGAAACAGTATTCCACCCTTTGCTTAATCTTTTTTCACTCATAATACTTACATGTTAACCATATGTATGTCGCGTGCTAATCATGTGTCAATTAAGTGTTCAGATTCGAAAAAATTTCAAAAATTTTACATGCGTTTAAATTCAAATTCGATTTGGTTTTTATACAATGTGTAAGAAAAAAAAACTATTTGAAAATAAAAGTTATAAAATTACATAAAATCTTAATGTTATCACTTCTGGTAAGGGTATAGGCGCAATAATTTAAAGATAAGAATATATAATTGCCATTTCTAACATATACGTGCTAACAATGTGTAAGTCATGTGCTAATTAAGTGTAATTTTTTTTCGCTCAATAGTCTGTTACAGAAAAGAAAGAAAAAGAGAAAAAAGGGATGCTTAATGCTGGTAAGAAAATTGCTTAATGTGGGGAAGGAGCGGTAGTACAACTTTGCCTTTCTTCTTTTAATTTGTGGCGAATGAGGAAGCCTTCTCTCTTTCGGCTCCTCGCTCATCTCGGGGCATCACCGATAAATCTCTTCGAGCAGCGGAGACTCAGGTGATGGAGGAAGATGTGAGGGCCCTGCGTCTCAACAACCATTTCCCAGACGAAATGAGGGTGTACCTGCCGGGGCCCGGAGATCAGGCAGACTATGTTGATCCTTGCTTCGTTGCGGTGTACGGCTCCTACTTGGACCAAGGGCTGTGATTTCCTCTTCACCCTCATAATTCGAGAGGTCTTGAACATCTATGGTCCTGGCCGGGCTCAGCTGGTCCCCAATTCCATGGGCTTCCTTGTTGGCTTTTGTGTGGCTCTACAGTCGCCTGGCTGTCTTCCTCACCTGTGCTCTGTTCTGAGCCTTCTACTCCCTTCGCATGAGTAGTGAGTTCTCCGATTGGCTGATGTTTTCCAAATCCGTGTTCCATCAGATACTTTATCCAAAACCACAAGGGCTTAACTAGAAAATTTAAAACCGAGGCTCAAAAATTGTCCATCATACAAAATCATAAAGGGGGAACAGTATTCCACCCTTTGTTTAATCTATTCACTGGTAATCCTTACATGTTAACCACATGTAAGTCGTGTTCTAATTAAGTGTTCAAATTCTGAAAATGTTCAAAGATTATTTATGCATTTAAATTCAAATCCAATTTGGTTTTATGCAATGTCTGGTTAGAAAAAAATTGTTTTACAATAAGTAGGCATAAAATTCCATTAAATTTAATCTCTATCATTTTGGTGAGTGTATAGACATAATAAGGGTTGTTAAACTCGGATTCTTAGCTGGAATTGTTTTAGTCCAAGAATTGGAATGGGAGAATCTTATCCTATAATCGAAAAATAGCTTAAACAGTACAATTAATTATAATAATTTTCGATCACAATATATGCACATATTATCTATACTTTATAGCGTAACCCATAAACTCAAAGTGTCTCATTCAAACTCAAAATTTTCAACAAAGCCAAACGGTAAGAAAGTACCATAACTGAAAACCAATTTCTCTGAGTTATTACCTTTGTGATGTTCCCCTCACACCCATAAATTCTATTACCAACACATACTACTGTATATTTTTGTAATCTATTACCTACTCATCTAAATCTCTCTCATTTCTCTTTTCCAAATTTTTTTTTGTATTTTTTTTTCAATTTCAATTTTACCTTACGTTATCATTTCTTCATTACACTCTCTACCACTATGAATCTTTGCTACTTTTTATTTTTATTTTTATATATACATGGGTTGTATTTTCAACTTCGAATTATAAATACAACAATTTCTAATGGACCCATAACAACAATCACCACCACTGCATCCACAGCCACTAGGTCTACCTGGGTCATCTCCGGTGGCTCAGCTCTTTGTTCTGTCACAACCACGGCCTTCATCGCAATAGGCATGGGCTTCTCCGCTACCTGGGTTTTCGTCGGTGACATTACTTTTGATTCAGCATTACAGTCAAGTTGCCAACCCTACCCTTAACCTGCGACATCCTCCTTATGCTCCGGTTTGGCTAAAACCCTCGTTCAATTTTTTGGGATCTCTATTTTTGGAAATTCTTTTAATTAGATTTGTGTGCGTGTGTAGATGATAATTTCCTGAACTCAGACTAGACTCTTAGATTCGGACGAGTCTACTAATTAGTTGGGGTTACTTTTGGAACGAAAAATATCATAAAGTTTCCCCCCACTCACATCTTTTGCACTTTAGCATCAGTTCTGTTACAGTTAACATTTTTGTCGACACTTTTTTCTGAAACCATAATGATGACACTGGAAACTTTAAAATCGGAGGGGAGAAATGGTTGTCATACAAAATCACAGAGGGAAAACAATATTTCACCCTTTGTTCAACATTTTTCACTTGTGATTTTTACATGCTATCCACATGCTAATCAGGGGTTAAAGTTCAGAAAATGTTCAAAATTTTTATTTGCTTTCAATATAAATTCAATTTGTAGTTAGAAAAATAAAATGCAATAAAAGTTATAAAATTACATAAAATTTAAACATTATCACTTTAGGTGAGTGTATAAGCACAATAATTTAAAGATAAGAATATATAATTGCCATTTCAAACATATATGTGCTAACACGTGTAAGTCATGTGCTTCTAAAGTGCTAATTACGTGTTCAAATTTTTCACTCAATAGGCTATTATAGAAAAGAAAAGGTATGCTTAATTCAGGAAGGAAAAATGCTAAATGTAGAGAATGGCGATAGTACTTTTAATTTGTACTAATTTTCCCTTCCATCTTTAATTTGTGGAGAATGAGGATGGCTTCTCTCTTTCGGCTCCTCCCTCATCTCGGGGCATCGCCGATAGATTTGTTCAAGCAGTGGTGATTCAGATAATGAAGGAAGAGCTGAGGCCTGCATCTCAACAACCATTTCCCCGACAAAATGAGGGTGTACCTGCTGTCGCCCGGAGATCCGGCTGACTATGTTGATCAAGGTTTCGTTGCGGTGTACTGCTCCTACTTGGACCATAGACTGTTATTTCCTCTTCACCCCTCTTATTTGAGATGCCTTAGACTTCTATGGTCTTGGCCTGGCTTAGCTGGTCCCCAATTCCATGGGCTTACTCGTCGACTTTTGTGTCACTCTACAGTCGCCTGGCTGTCCTCCTCACCTCCCTCTGTTTTGAGCTTTCTACTTCCTTCTCCTGAGTAGCCAGTTCTCTGATTGGCTGATGTTTTCCAAATCCGTGTTCCATAAGATACTTTATCCAAAACCACAAGAGCATAACTAGAAAATTTAAAACAGAGGGGGGAAATTGTCCGTCATACAAAATCATAGAGGGGAAACAGTATTTCACCCTTTGTTTAATCTTTTTTCATAATCTTTACATGTTAACCATGTGTAACTCACGTGCTGATCAAGTGCAAATTAAGTTTTCAAATTATGAAAATGTTCAAAAATTATGTATGCGTTTAAATTAAAATTGAATTTGGTTTTATACAATGTCTAGTTAGAAAAAAATCGTTTTACAATAAATAGGTAAATGATTACTTTAAATTTAATCTCTATCATTTTTTTTTTAATTAAATGAGATTGGTTACCCATTTTATTAAGTGCAAAATAATAAAAATAGAAGAAACAAAAGGATTGGCCCTCAGGGAGCTCACAGTTTGTATTCATGTTTATTGAATCTACGATAGTCTTCTTTGGATTTGTTTCAAAGCTTCCAAAGTTCATACTCAACATACGACTCCGGTCTCCTGGATCGTGAAATAGGGGGCTGCACTACCTCTTCATCTTCGACCTCGTCTTCAGTTTTCCAGGGGCCATAAACACCCCTCTTGTCATCATCGTGGTAGCCATCACTCTGGACCTCATGTGAGTAGAAGACCGGCATTTGTGTAATAGGAATGTGTGGCTTAGTAGGCATACGAGCAATGAGCTTAGTGTCCGTAGGCATTGTATGTGCTTCAATCGGAGTGAAAATCCTCTTCAGAAGCTTTACTCTAGGCAGAGGCAGGGACTTGTGTTGTCTTTCCGAGTCCCGATGCTGCGACTGAGGTGGCCCTCCAACAATGTTGGACCACAATGGCGTGGCGAAGATACCTTCTGCAGCAGTGGGGATCATTGTGGCTTGCACTACTACAAAAAGTATATTCAACGGCTGTAGTTTAACGGCGGAAGAGACCAAAACTGCTATTAAAATGAAAGTACGAACTTTTACGGCGGTTTATATAGAACCGCCGTAGAAAGCCATTATCTACGGCGGTTTTTTGACAACCGCCGTAGTAAGTAACTTCTATGGAAGTTGTTAAGAAACCGCCATAGAAAGTCCCTACTTTCTATGGCGGTTTCTTAATAACCGCCTTAGAAAGCAATTTTCTATGGCGGTTTCTCAATAACCGCTATAGAAAGATCTTTTCCATGGCGATTCTCAAATAACTGCCATGGAAAATTGCTTTCTATGGCAAGGTTTTTATAACCACCATTGTTGAATATACGCACAGGTTTAGGGTTTAGGATTTATAACCGCCAGTAAAATTGAATTTCTTTTTGTTTAGAGTTGTTTAAAACTCCAATAATGTTGATGTTTGTAATATTCAAATTTAAACATATTATCTGCATCATCTGAATTTTGTATACAGGGGTAAGGCACATTACGCACGTCCACCTGTTTATATTTTTTTGATTCTTAATTCTAATAAAAGAAGGTATATGTAGATGCAAAGAAAGATCTATCTAGCCTATATATAAGAGATACAGAAACTATCAACAATTAATTAAGACTTTACATGGATACAACATTGAGTTACACTTGTAATTAACCAATTGTGAAGAGTATTAAGTGCCGCTATGAATTTTTATTTTCACATAATTGAATTTCTTGATTTACTTTATTTAAATAGCGATAAGTAGATAGAAATTCAGAAGTAAAAATCTTATTAGTAATTCAATGAAAATTGCTATTTTTGAAGTTTTCTTCGAATTATTATGTAACAATACTGCAAAAATTTTGAGGGCCTAAAATAATGGATTGGTCAAATAAAAATTTGAAATTTATTTATTGTTTATCATAACATAAAGGCTGGAGTTTGTATATAATTAATAAATATGATGAATTTTACTATAAAAATTGATAAATAGTAAATTGCATATTTATTATTAAATTAAAAAATTTTTGGGGTTCATTTACCAAAAATAAAAACTAGAAATTAATAGGAATAGAGGCGCGCGCTGGAATCTCAATTTTTTTGGACACTTTCTAAGGCGGTTTAAGGTAAACCTCCGTAGAAACACACTTTCTACGGCGGTTTTAATCCAAACCGCCGTAGAAAGTATGTTTCTTGAAACCGCCGTAGAAAGTGTGTTTCAAAAATCTTATTAGTAATTCAATGAAAATTGTTATTTTTGAAGTTTTCTTATAATTATTGTCTAACAATACTTCAAAATTTTTTGAGGGCCTAAAATAATGGATTGGTCAACTAAAAATTTATTTATTGTTTATCATAACATAAAGGTTGGAGTTTGTATATAATTAATAAATATGATGAATTTTACTATAAAAATTGATAACTAGTAAATTGTATATTCATTATTGAATGTTAAAAAATTTTGGGGTTAATTTACAAAAAAAAAAAAAAAAACTAGAAATTAATAGGAATAGTGGAACACGCAGGAATTCTCAATTTTTTCCAACACTTTCTTAAACCGCCGTAGAAAACCCAATATTTTATGGGCTTTCTACGACGGTTGTAGTTAAAACCGCCGTAGAAAGTAACTTTCTATGGCGGTTATTAAGAAACCGCCATAGAAAGTTACTTTCTACGGCGGTTTTAATTACAACTTCCGTAGAAAGTGCATTTCTAAAAACCGCCATAGAAACTTGATTTCAAAGATGGCGTTTGAATTGTAAAGGAAAAATTGTGAGCTTCCTCTGTTTTCCTCTTTTTCATCTCCAGCCAACCGCTGCTTCCCCTTTATCTTCTGTGAGGAACGTCGCCGGCGCCCATCCTCTCGCCGCCGGTTTTTTCTCTTGTCTTCCCCCGAAACCGTTCTTCTGGTGGTGTTAATAACCAGACCCGCTATCACCCAACTTCAGAGATGGTTTCTTAATCGGCCATCACCCATCACTTGGAGTTAATCCCCCACCAGAATTTCACCACAATCGGTCCTTGTTGTGGGCTTCAAATCATGAAAAAAGTTGTATTGAATAGTTTCAAATTTATTTAAACTTTACAAATTTTATTGTTACTTGATTATTGCGATTGGCCTAGGGTTTATTATTAGCGTTAAATTCGGGTTTTAGTGAGATGATGAATGATTAAATTTGGGTTTGATTAATGTTAAATCGGTCATTCTTTTAATTGTGAAAGCTGTTCTAAAGAAATTTTCGCAAATGCTATTTCTGTGTCACTTTATCTCTATACGTTGTGTTCAATACTTTAATATTTTTCAGAGAAGGAAATTCTGTACCTTTATGGGTTTCCAAGTGAGTTTTAAGATCTTAATTTTCCTGCTCAAGAGGATCCTCCCGAGCTTCCTGAGTATGCATTACGAATAAACATTAGAATGGATGGGATGCAAGAGAAGGATTGACTGGCCCTAGTTGCTCTGTCAAGTGTTTGCTAGAATTTTTTGATATGGTTTCGTACATTCATGTTCAATAGTGCATGTGTGCTGTTTGATTTTTAGTCTTTATAAATTTTTATTTTTGTTCTTGCTTCTTGAAACTTATTTTATTATATTTATGTAGGACTTACAAAGGATTGAGTAGTATTTAAAGTGCTTTTTTTTCCCTCAACATGTGTGCACTATGATGTGAGCTGCCTACCTTACCCGCCACAGTTGCAGTTGTTTGCTATGGTGTTGAAGGGATCTATCATTTGACTCTTCATCTTTGAGTTTCTTGAGTTTTAAAAGCAAGAAAGTTTCCTAGACACAACATAGTTTCCCTTTCTTTAAATATTTGTAAACTTTTCTTTGGCCTGTTCAATTCTTTGATAATTTTGGGTTGGTTGTGAGGTGGTTGGCTGCTTGTATTTGTTTTACAATGGGAGCTTTGCATACAAGTTAAGTTGAGTAATATCGCTTACTTTCAAATTTGCTTTCATAGCTACATTCATCTCTTGTTGTCATTTTTCTCTATAGCTCGTCTTAAAAAAAATAGAAAAAAGAACCACAATGTTTTATGCATTTATTTACCTTCAGAGTTTAATGCAAATGTGGTTTTTGTGTGACAAAGAAACAATTGAAAATTTGTTGGCCGATTAAGTTTTAGAGTGTTGCAGGGGGGTTTGGGCAGCAGTGCACGTATTTTGTATTTGTTTTTTCGGGTTGTTTGTTGTGCAGAAAAACTTAGCTGCTGCATAAAACATAATCTGTGAGTTGTTCTTTGCCTGTTGGTTTTGTTATTGCGTGTGGCTTGTAGGTTTAGGGCACAATTCAAGAAAAGCTACACAAGCATGAGCTAACAAGATCTCTTGCAACAAAAGAACTAGTGTGGTTTATTGTATGTTCCATTTTATAATTTTCCTACTGATTTTGGTTTGTTTTATTCTCAAAATTGATTAGGTTGAGATTGGATTTTTAACTTTTTGAAGTTTGAATGTCTTAGTCATTACTATTTATTTATGTGTATATATGACTATTAATATTGCAGATAAATAGTTGTATGTCTTTTCTTAATTTCTGTTGTAACAGTTTATTTCAACTTTTAGGTTGGATCTTTTTTGTATATGTATATATTTTGAATGCAGAGATAAAAAAATGAAATATTATATATATATTTTTTTATAAATTTGGTACTTTCTACGACGGTTCTCTTATCCGCCATAGAAAGTGCAGGACTTTCTATGGCGTTTTTTTTTGAAACCGCCGTAGAAAGTCCGAACTTTCTATAGCGGTTCATAACTGCCGTAGAAAGGTGCTGCTAGATAGACGGTTCAAATGCTTAAAAAATTGCCGTTAAATGGGCGAACTATTTGGGATTCCGGAGATGGCTTTGGTTGCTTCTGGAGATGGAATTAAAGGGGCCGGAGTATCGATCTGTGCAATATCACTATCTAAATGCTGGGTCATAGGGTCGATGCTTAAGGTAATACACAACTGGGCTTCTGGAGAGGACTTCTGTCGAACCGGATCAGGTGTAGCTGCTGGATTTGGAGGGGATTCTGCATATATTTCTTCAGTATCACTATCAGAGGAGGCTGGTTTTTGCTGCAGCGATGGAGCTTGTGCATCCTCCATAGAAGCAAATTTTGAACAAGTGGCGCCGGCTGGGCTGGGCTGTTGTGCGCAGGAACAACATACACAGTTGGTTGCGGGCATGCTGGTTTACCACAGAGGCAAATTGTTGTTGTCTGCATGAGAGCCTTGGGGGGGGGGGGGGGGGAATGTTCTGTATATCGACGGGAACTTCTAGCTTTTCATTATCGTTGAGGCCTGAAGGTGAGGGTAGTCTAGGATCATTTATAGCAGTTGCAGCCTTTAAAGGGGCTGAATTGAGGTCATCCTGTCTGTCAGAACTTATTCCAAACACCTTGGGCGTGTTGTTAGAATGGTTCCCCAGCAGAATCGACTCAGTCAACTTTGGAGTTTTCTCAAAAACCTTTGGTGCAGCCTGCTTATCTTTGGGTTCTTGATGCTTTGCCTGCCACTTTTGCTCCAAATATTGAGGGGCCAATTGCTTACAATCACTGGGTACATGCCCTACAATCACTGTGAACATGCCCCATTTTCTTGCTAATTTCACAATACACAAGGAGTCGTTTATATTCAATTTCATGCCAGCGAACATCATTTATTTGGCCAAGACGTACCTTGTGCTTCAAAGGCTTTTGAAGATCAACCTCTATACACACTCGGGCCAGCGAGGGGAGAGAGAGGGTTTCAGTTGCCATATCTGTTTTGAGAGGCTTACCCAATAAATTCCTAACTGAGAGGATGGTTGCACGGTTATACCTATAGTAGGGAAAGGTACGAATAGATATCCAAACCGGTAGTATAGAGGATTCTGCGTTCGGAGAGAATTCTGGCGTCCACTTCATGAACCACATCTCATATCTTCTGAAATTCCAAGAAGAGTGTAACCAGCATCGTTGAAAATCTTCCAGAAGATGGAACCGAACCAGCACATGACAGTCGTTTATCAGCTAATAGTAAACTTGTCCTTGAAGCTGATGGTCTTGAAATCTTTGCACAATTGTTCCATCGGAGGCCACCGACTAGAGAGTTTTCCAATCATAGCATGCTTGAGCGGCTCACACAACAATTCCACTTCTTCATCCGTGAATATGAGTGCAGGTTCTCCCTTATAATCTATTGGGGGTTTGAGATCTGGTAGCGGCCATTTAGGAAGACTGTTATAGAAATTTTTCCCCTCTATGGAAAAACTCCTATAAGCGCCTAACCTTTCCCGTAAGGACTCGGCCAAACACTTGAAGCAACCGAGGTTCCCGTAACCTGGCTAAACAACGAGCAAAGCGGAAGACTTCAAAAACAAGAACTGAGGCACACTCCGGAACACTCACTACTACAAAATGGAGCTTTAACGGCTGCGGATTAATGGCGGAAAATAGAAAACTGCAGTAATAAAAGAAATACGGACTTTCTACGGCGGTCTAAAAATGAACCGCCGTAGAACGGTACTTTCTACGGCGGTTTAAAAATGAACCGCCGTAGAAACGGACTTTCTACGGCGGTTGGGACAAACCGCCGTAGAAAAGGGGCTTTCTACGGCGGTTGGAAGGTAACCGCCGTGGAAAGTGTAGACTTTCTACGGTGGTTATAAGGTAACCGCCATAGAAAGTCTACACTTTCCACGGCGGTTGCCTTGTCCCAACCGCCGTAGAAAGTGGACTTTCTACGGCGGTTGGGACCAACCGCCGTAGAAAGTCCCTTTCTACGGCGGTTTATTTTAAAAACGCCGTAGAAGTTCCTTTCTACGGTGGTTTAATTTTCTCCGCCGTTGTATTGACGTATTAAAACCTAAATAACAACGTGTATTTCCATATTGCGGCCGAAAGTGTTCTTCTCCAAATTTCTACTACGGTTTTGCACGTTGAACTTAAAGAATCGTTATTTGGAGCTAAAATTTACCACCTAAAGGTTAGAAACTTTTGAAATTTCTCAGTAATTGCTTATGCTTGTACTTTAGATATGTCATCCTATAGAATTTATTTTTATTTATGGTAAATGGCTGAAAATTAAAGTTGCATATATTCCATGTATATGGTGAACCTTAGTATTGTGGAACCCTATTTAGTTATACTATGTAGTTTCTTGGTGATGTGATTTGATTTATAGTGTTTGATTTTTAATGGATGATGTTCATATAATTAGCACTACTTAGGATGTGTATTATTTTTTTTATGCATTTCATGTGTTTGACGAAATGCATAAATGAAAAACTTATGGGTTCTTCTTCATTTGAGTATGTCTATTGCGCATGTGTTGTTTATGCATTATTTTTTTCATTGAGGTATTATAGTAGTTTTGATTATATGAGTAATATAAGTATTATGACATGTGCTAAGACAAGCATGCAACTTGATACTTTGTACATTGTTTGTTGAATTATTATTTGGTATTTTTAATTATTTGAAGGTGTTAGTTACACATGGATCGAAATATCTTGTTGTGTGGTGATCGGACCTCCGATTCTTATGCGAGAGAAGTTGAGAATTTCATTCAATTCGCTTATAAGAATACAAAGTACGTCCATTGTCCGTGCAAAGCTTGTAAAAATGGTGCGCGGTTTGATAACTCAGATACAATAAGATTCCATTTATATCGGCATGGATTTGATCCTTCTTATAAACTGTGGATTTGGCATGGTGAAAGTATTGATGGTTTACCTGAGCAAAGAAAATCTCATGCAAAAGGAGATGATGCGATTACTAGAGATCGATTAGATGCCATGATTGAGGATGTGGCCGAGGATTTTACTGATAAACCGGAAGTTCTTGCTTCCATTTTGGGTGACAATGAGAAGCCTCTATCTAGTGTTTTGAAGTTGTTTAATTTGAAAGCGGCAAATGGGTGGTCAGATACTAGTTTTACAGCCTTATTGAGGGTATTGAAAGATATGCTCCCAGAAGATAATGAACTTCCAGATCGAATTTACGAGGCGAAAAAAATATTGTGTCCAATGGGTATGGAGTATAAGAAGATCCACGCTTGCCCAAATGATTGCGTCCTCTACAGGAATGAGTATAAGGATTTATTGCTTTGTCCTAAGTGTAAAACTCCACGATACAAAAACAAGCAGCTATGTGATAAGGTTGAAGACAGTTCTGATGCGCAAAAGAAGGGGTCGCGGGCTAAGGTTTTGTGGTAGCTTCCTATAATACCGAGATTTAAACTGTTGTTCGCTAATGAAAAAGATGCAAAACTAATGACATGGCTTTCAGATCGGTGTATTCCCAGTGATGATGACAAGGTGATAATGCATACATCAGACTTATATCAGTGGAAAAAGATTGATTCAATGTATTCTTCTTTCGGGGGAGAAGCCAGAAATTTGAGGCTTGGTTTGTGTACTGATGGAATGAACCTGTTTGGCAGTCTGAGTAGTACACATAGCTCATGGCCAGTGATGTTGGTTATTTACAATTTGCCGCCTTACTTGTGTATAAAGCGCAAGTACATACTTATGTCTCTAATGATTTCAGGCCCACGGCAACCAGGAAATGACATCGATGTGTATCTTGCTCCTCTTATTGAAGACTTGAAAAAGTTATGGGATGAAGGCGCACCTGTGTTTGATGCCTACCGTGAAGAAATGTTCACATTACGTGCCATGTTGTTCTGTACCATTAATGATTTTCCTGCTTATGGAAACTTGTCTGGGTACTCTGTTAAAGGGCATAAAGCATGTCCAATATGTGAGCAGAGTACAGATTTTTGTCAGCTTGCACATGGGAGAAAGACAGTATACCTTGGGCATCGCAGATTTCTTCCCGAGACTCATCCGTATCGCCGTATGAAAAGAGCATGCAATGGATTCCAAGAGTTCAGAAAAGCTCCAGAACCCTTGAGCGGGACAGAGGTGAAAGCTCATGTGACGGACATTAATGTGGAGTTTGGTAAAACTTCGGAGTCCAGCAATAATGATACAGGTTGTTGGAAGAAAAGATCCATATTTTTTGAACTTCCATACTGGGAGAACTTGGATGTCAGACATTGTCTCGATGTTATGTATATTGAGAAAAATATTTGCGAAAGCCTGTTAGGTACGCTCTTGAACATCCCTGGTAAAACTAAGGATGGTTATAACGCGAGACTTGATATGGTTGATATGAACATAAGAGCAAATTTAGCACCGGTAGCTCCAGGACAACGCACATATCTACCCCCTGCCTATCACACTTTGTCCAGAAAAGAGAAAAAATAACTGTGTTTAAGTTTGCGTAGCATCAAAGTTCCATCCGGATATTCTTCAAATCTAAGCAGACTTGTTTCCTTGAAAGATTTAAAACTGGTTGGTTTGAAGTCTCATGGTTGCCATGCCTTAATGCAACAATTGTTGCCTGTAGCTATTCGCTCGATATTGCCCAAGCATGTTAAGTCCAGTATAACAAGACTTTGTTTCTTCTTCAATGCTATATGTAGCAAGGTTATCGCGCGCGAAAGACTTGATCAGTTACAAGATGAAATAACTGTTGTCCTTTGTCAATTAGAAATGTATTTTCCACCTACCTTCTTTGATATTATGGTGCATTTGGTGATTCATTTGGTTAGAGAGATAAAAATCTGCGGGCCTGTTCATTTGAGATGGATGTACCCATTCGAGCGATATATGAAAGTATTTAAGGGGTATGTTAAGAATCGTTGTCGTTCTGATGCTAGTATTGTTGAAGGTTATATAGCTGAGGAGGTAATTGAGTTTTGCACTGAATACTTGGCCGAGACCGCATCCATTGGAATATCTAAGAATCGGCACGATGGGAGGATTACAGGTATGGGCACAAGGGGAGGAAAAATGTTTTTGCCGTCTAATGTTGAATTGATGAAGGCGCATCTCTACATTCTGCGCAATTCTTAAGAAGTTGCGCCCTATGTGATAGACCATATCCGTTCAATAAGAACGTCTTATCCTACTTGGACGGATCAACGTGTGCTCAATGAACATATTCGGACATTTGTCTATTGGTTTGGTAATGCTGTCCTGGGCAAAGACGTTTCGGAGACATTGAAATGGTTGGCGTTTAGGCCCAGCCCTACGGTACGAGCATTTTCATGCTATGACATAAATGGATATTCATTTGCTACTAAGAGACAAGATGAGAAGAGTACGGCACAAAACAGTGGTGTTACTTTAATCTCAGAGGCTTTACATGTTTCTAGCAGGAAGGATAAAAATCCATTGTATGCAAGCATGGCTTATTACGGGGTGATCGAAGATATTTGGGAGCTTGACTATGTTTGTTTCAAAGTAGCTGTATTTCGCTGCAAATGGGTTGATAACAATAGTGGGGTTCGAACTAATGATCCATTGGGTTTTACCTTGGTGAACTTTAATCGGGAGGGTTTCAAGGGGGAACCATTTATACTTGTATCGCAGGCAAAACAAGTTTTTTATATCACCGATCCTTGCGACGAACATTGGTCTGTTGTTCTTCATGGTAAACAACATCACGGTGTGGAAGGGATTGATACAGAAGAAGGGCTTTATGAGGCTGGCCCTTTCTCTAGTGGGTTACTTGAATCGAGAGCAGATGAGGAAGATAGGGAACTTGATAAATACATACTTCGTGATAACCACAGCGAAGGATTATGGTTCGAGGAGCAAGTGTCCCACAAGAGAAAGAGAATAAGTTAAAAATCATTTTCAGGTATATTGTTTGTTTTTATTAATTTTTTTTCTATGGGTGTGTATGTTGTGTGTGTGTATTTGTATATGTTTCTTTGATTTTAATGAAAAGAGGTGGACATAAATTTATAACACCATTTATTTTTATCCTTCGTACTGTGGGATTGAAACAGGTCACAACTCGGATGAAGCCGCGCAATCAAGGGACTAAATTTCAAGGGACTTCATATGCGGAACTGTTTATAAATGAATATGTTATTGTTGGAAATTGTGTGAAGCTTCTGTGTTGATGTTATGATGCACTTGTGTTTTGGTCAAAAACAAGCAGGGGAGATTTTGTCTAAATTGATTTGAAACTGAATTCTGTATTATTTGAAATAGTTGGAATTTTAGTGAAGTATTTAAGTATGTGCATATCCTTGACAGGGAGTATGTTACATTTATAGGGGAAACTTTGTCGAATTTTCCGGGAAATTGATTTCCTTGTTTTTCATTTATGAATAAATGTTTCATGTATAATTTTTTTTTTCAAAGAGTAGTGCTTTTGGTAAAATTTATAGGGGAAGCTATACATAGTTCATTTTGTTTTGATTTTATATTTAACTCTTCATAATTTACTTGTCGGTGCCTCGGAAAAAAGAAATTCATTTAGCGAGGTTGGGTATTGACCGATAAATGAATTAATTATTCGTTTTCCGATTAATAATGCTTTATTATTTTTCAAATTGATTATTCAAAATATATTTTATATGAACTTGAAAAAACTAGAAGGTGCCTCGGTTGCGCCGGCGAAGGGAGAGGAGGAGAATGGACCGAACAGCCGCGGTTGAAGGGAGGGGGAAACAGGGGAGAAGCAGGGGAAAAAAGGGGAGAAGAAGGGGAAGAGACTTAGGGAAAATGAAAGGGTACACTGTCTAAGTTCAAATTTGATTTGAACTTCGACCGGGTCGTCGGTTCAACGGCGGTTCAACCTTGAACCGCCGTTGAACTAGCTTTCCACTGTGGTTCACTCGTGAACCGCAGTGGATTCTTCCTCGCAAAAAATTGGGGCCAATTCCCGCGCGGGCATATTTTAATATTAATTTTTTTAGTTACATTTTCAAAAAACTAAGCCCACAATTTTGTAAATATAATAATACATACCCTGATTTTGTATATTTATTAATTATGTACACAATCTCGACTTTTATGAACCATTTCATAATTAAATTTCAAATTTTCCATTGAACCATATATTTGCATTTAAATTTCCCATGCTACTACACGTACAATAATTATAGGTGAAATATAAAACTTAATACATTTCGTAAATTTACATGTAAGAGACGATAAAGTAATAAGCTTCATTATGTTCCCTAAAATTTCTACTTTTTCGACTTGGGCGAACGGGATAAAATAATCAAATCCACAAATGCATTAGGTACGTATAGTAATATAAAAATTAATTAATATTAGTTAAGTGGCCGAAAAAAAATTAAATAGTTATTGGATTTCATTACCTTATATACATATATGAACATATATATATATGTTTATACATATATATATATATATATAAACATCTTTCGCTTTTCTCCTTTCCCCTCTTGATGTACATCATCCAACTCTCTTCTCTCTGCTCTCGATCTCTTGTAAATTTCCACTACATAAATAAAATGTTTTCATTTGAAGAATTGAATACTTTAAGACAACTTTTATAATTAATTCTTATATATATATATATAATGTATTTTGAATTTGGTACAAAAATAGAAAATTCATGCGTACGTAGCGCGGGAATTGGCTCCAAAAACTATTTTTCTACGGCGGTTCAACCTTGAACCGCCGTAGAAAGCAAACTTTCTACGGCGGTTCATGTTTGAACCGCTGTAGAAAGTATTTTCTACGTCGGTTCTTGGTTGAACCGCCGTAGAAAAGTAGGTTTTGGAGCCTATTCCCGCGCTACGCATGAATTTTCTATTTTCATATCATTTTCTAAACCCTAAACCCTCTACCCTAAACCCTAAACCCTACTCTCTATTAAGTTTTTTTTCCCAATTTTCATAAATTAACTGTGGTGACGCTTAAGATTGAAATAGATAGTGAAGCGCCACCCTTTTCCTGGATTTTCGCCTTGATATTTTGAATTGGGTCGCAGGATTCGACCTCGAGGATGATGGTCATCCCCGTCAGAGTTTTCACGTAAACCTCCATTTTTTTCAAAATACGTTATATATATATATATATAAGACTTAATTATAAAAGTTGTCTTCAAGTCTTCAATTCTTCGAATGAAAACATTTTATTTATGTAGTGGAAATTTACAAGAGATCGAGAGCAGAGAGGAGAGAGTTGGCCGGATGATGTGCAAGAGGGGAAAGGAGAAAAGAGGAAGATGTTTATATATATATATATATATATATGTTTATATATATATATGTATGTAAGGTAATGAAATCCAGTAACTATTTAATTATTTTCTGGCCACTTAACTAATATTAATTAATTTTTATATTACTATACGTACCTAATGCATTTGTGGATTTGATTTTTTTATCCCGTTCGCCAAGTCGAAAAAGTAGGAATTTTAGGGAACATAATGAAGTTTATTACTTTATCGTCTCTTACATGTAAATTTACGAAAATTATTAATTTTTATCTTTGACCTATAATTATTGTACGTGTAGTAGCACGGGAAATTTAAATGCAAATATATGGTTCAATGGAAAATTTGAAATTTAATTATGAAATGGTTCATAAAAGTCGAGATTGTGTACATAATTAATAAATATACAAAATCAGGGTATGTATTATTATATTTACAAAATTGTGGGCTTAGTTTTTTGAAAATGGAAAAAAAAATTAATATTAAAATATGCCCGCGCAGAAATTGGCTCCAATTTTTTCCTCTATTTAAACCGAGAAAAAGTGGGGACTTTCAACGGCGGTTCAACCGCGAACCGCAGTTGGAAGAAGAATCAACTTGAACCGCTGTTGAAAGTGCACTTTCAACGGCGGTTCAACATTGAACCGCAGTTGAAAGTCTTCACCGATTGTTTGGCTGGACCAGGCAAGGCCGATTGTTCGGCTCTCCATTTCCACCCTCCTATATATACTTCGGGCTTCGTTGTAGGAGTTCACCCAAAAGGTTCCACCTTCTATGCTTTCATTTTAAAACTTTTGCAATGTGACATTACATTTTGTAAATGCTTCCCATTGCACTAGGGTTTTTTGGGTTGATATTTATGGTTGATTTCGGTTTTAATCCTTGTGATGAATGATTGGAATGCTTTTGGATTTATTGATTGTTTGTTGCATTGGTTTGGTTGTTGAATTGAGTGTTTTGTCCTACATAAGTTGAGAACATAGGGTTTTGATTAATGTTCCATTAGGTACCCTTTGAAATTCGGGTTTAGTGTATGAATATGAGAAACTCAAATGTTTATTTCGGTTTTGCTTGATTAATTTTAGCACATTGGTGTTTGATTTCGGTTCTTATTCGATTTAGTGTTCCTCCTTTAGTGATAATGAGGAAAATGCTTTGTTGTTGATTCCACTTTGTGAAATTTAATCTTCATAGGGTTCTTTCTTTAGGGATCCCTTGTTTCAATGTCTTCAAAGCCCCATATATGTTGAAAGTAAAGAAATCTTTGCATGAATGTGAAGCATTTTTTATTGCACAAGCACTAAGTATCTTTAGGGAAGAAGAGTATTTTTTAGGAGTGAAGTACTAACCCTTGAAGCTTTGACCTTCCTCACTAAATTTTGGTTTTATTCCTTTAGGAGAAATTAATGATTGTTCTCATTAGTTGTTGGTTGTGAAATGTGAAGTACTTTAGCAATGGTACCCTTTATAAGTCCACTTTTTTTGGCCCTCATTTGGTTTAATTTGGATAATGGTATATGTGTATTTTTAGGAGTGAATTTTGCGAATGTACATTGCCTTTTTTTTTCACATTACAAGCATTCTTGTATTTGACATTAAAGCTTTTCTTTAATTGCATATATGTTATATTGAATTCTCTTTCTATGTACATGAAGTTTAAGGTACTTTCAATGGCCCGAAAAAGAAAAAGCAATACGGAGCATAGTGATGAGGGTAATGGCAATGGAGATGGTTCTTCTACTACATGTAGTAGAGGTAGAGGGCTACAAATTGCAATGATCTATTGGAAATGCGAACGAAAGGGAAAACTCTTGACATTTCTTTTGATTCCGAGCTCGAGCCTAAAAAGTATCATGCAAAGTGGATTACCTTTGTGGCATATACGGCCCGGAGCAAAGTGGACATAGTGAAATATGAATCATGGCCCAAAGTTCCCGAGGAGATCAAGAAGAGAGTGTGGATGAAAATACGGGTATTTTCTTTAATTATAATGCATTGTTTGTTTCTTCTTCCATACAAATGAACTCAAATTCCTCACTAAATTTTTACTCCTAATTTTCACTGTAGGTATTATTTGTTTTCGAGTCAACCGAAGAACTCGAAACAAAGTGGATTTCTTATGCCGGTAAACGGTGGAAAGATTGGAAAGCCTATTTAGGGAGATATGTACATGGTGCCTTGAAGGGTAAGGACCCATGCTTGGAATATAAATATCTCCCTAGGGAGACATGGATTCAGTTCAAGGCTAGCCGTGAGACAGACGAATGGCAGGTATATTTTTTAAAATTGATTTCCTTATTCTTTTTGGATATTTGAAATTACTCAGTTTAGGGATAATAATTTTTGATTATATTTATCTCTAGGAAATTCGTGGAAAAGTGCAAAAGAATGCCACTTTAAATGCTTTCTACCATAATTTATCTCGCGGTGGCTACCAACTGCTGAAGAAGCAGTTGCATGATGAGGCGGTGAGTGCATCCGGGAAGAAGCCTTCAGAGGAGGGTCAGTCCGAAGAAGAAGGCGAAGATTCTTATTCACAGCCAGGCCGCCATCTACTTTGGAGACAGGCCCACACCAACAAAAAAGGGGAATACTTCACGCCAGAGGCTGGGCGTGTAGGGATGGAAATTGTAAGTTTTGCACCATACATTTTCTTTTGTTTAAGTTCTTTTAATATTTAAAGTCTCTGTGTATATATTTTTTATTATAATTGATTATTTATTACTAGATATCTATGATGAAATGCTAATTAATAATTTGGTTGTCATTAAATGTTTATATCGCAATTATAATTATCTAGTTATCACTGTAAAGTAAATAAATGATTAATTTGTATATATGTGTATTTATTTATATTTTATAATTATGGTTATCAATGTTATATTTAAAATTTATATACATAAATGATTAATCTGTGTATATGTGTATTTATTTATATTTAATTTATCTATTTACATTTACTATATTTGGCAAAATGTGTAGGAAAATCTATGTTCCCGCGAGTCCCAAGGGGAGACCGTTGCAGAGGGTAGGAATGACATTCTTGTCATTACAACGGGAAATCCCGATCACCCCGGTCGTTATCGCGGCCATTCTACTAGGGCACGTATCACAGAGGTTTTCCCACAGAAAACAAAGCCGGCGCTTAAAGATGAACTTGATTTAACTAAGCGACAGCTTCAGAAAACCACTGCCCAACTCGATGAATGTCAGACACATCTGAAGATGATGGTTGGGTTTATATGTAGTAAGATGGGAACCGACTATAATACATTAAAAGCCACCGTCATCAATAGTGCCAAAGATGAGAGCTTGCACCCAGAGACCTCCGGAGCGGTCCCTGTTTCCCCTGTGAGCCCTGTTTCTCCTCTGATCCCCACAAGTTTACCCGAGTTGGAGATGCTACATGTTGCACCTACGGACCCGATCAAAGCCTCTGACGGGGGTGCTTTAGGCGAATACAAGGTAAATAAATTTAATATGTATATTTTCATAGAATACACGTGGTATTTTTAAAACTAAATTAAATTCAATGCATGCATATGACACACTCATAAACAGAACAGTCCAAAAGATTTGCTCATAAATCCCAACTCCAACCATATCTGATCATGAGTAAGATCAATATGAACTCCCCTAGGAGTCTAGTTTCATTTCCAACTGGTTTCATAATTTTTAGATTTTTCTGTAGGGATTTATCCTCCAAAAACCGAAGCCAACTATGAGACTTAAGCCTTCATCTTGCATAAACAGAAAAGTCCAAAATATTTGCTCATTAATCCCAACTCCGACCATATCTGATCATGAGTAAGATCAATATGAACTCCCCTAGGAGTCTAGTTTCATTTCCAACTAGTTTCATAATTTTTAGATTTTTCTGTAGGAAATTATAGCTGAAAAATCAAAATGTGGCAGATTTTGGATTTTTAGAAGCTTCATCTTTAAGAATTCTAAAACGGTATTTTAGGAGGCTTGAAACTCATAACCCTAAGATATATCTTGATGTATAGAAGATGTTTTAGGCTTTGAATAATTCCTTGGATTGGTTTCACGTGAATACTTGTTTAGACGGCAACTTTCTTCTTCAAAATTTTTTTTCATTATTACAGTGCTTTGTTAATTTAGACTTAATAGTTAATTAATGTTCATTCGCTTGCCCATTATCTCAGGACGGGTGTGAATGCCATCTGTTCATCTCTGAGGATTAGCAAAAGCGGCGTAAGCTTGTGGCAAAGGGAAATATTTATAAGCAAAGCAAGCACCACGGGCGCGAGGTTAGGAAAGGTTGCACGAGGGTCACAATTAAAATTTGCAATGATGACTTTGCCCCGCTACCATTTCTTGAGGAAGAGGCTGCAACAGTGGGAATGGCCAAGTCCTTTTTCGTGGAATGGCCTATAGAGTTGATTGAAATTATTCAGCCGGCTCCGGTAACAAAGGTATATTCTTTCATTTATTTGTGAATTACTTAATACCGTTTTGTATATTTAATGCTATTTAAAATGATGTTAGGTGGATAAAAGTGCCCAAAAGAAAAAAGGCCGGATGAATTCTATGGATGACAAGACATCTCCTTCGGCGACGGTTCCGACTGAGATGTCATCCTCATCGACATCTGATCAATTGCAAGAGTTACAGCTCCGAGAATGATTCGGACTTCAATGGCTTCTTCTTTCAAATGACAAGAGAAGTCATAGGTTTGGACCTGCCTAATGCGATGGATCGAGGGGATCTCGTAGAGTTATTGATTAGAGAAAGCCAGGTCTCAAACAGTTTGATGCAGTTGTTCACCCAGTGAGTTTCCACTTAATTTTATAACCTGTTTCTGATTATTGTTATATATAGTATGCATTCTATGTGCCTAGAATAACCAATGAAGCCCTTTTTGTAAATTCTTTAGAGCTTTACATGAGTTAGTTGAAAGGAATGGGAGAAAGGGGATAGGTTTCCTCTCGGCTGATCATGTCACACCCATAGGAAATACGCTTGAAGCTAGGGTAAACTACATTGCACGAAACTTGAAGGATAGGAATAAAGAAATGTATCTGGTGCCTTATCTTCAGGGGTAAGTGACACTGTAAGAGCTTCTCTAATATTTAAGAAACACTGATATAAAGATCTGACGTCATTAAATTTTTTGTTTGCAGTGAACATTGGATGCTAATAGCCATTAGACCAGTAGAAAATGTTGTCTACTAGTTTGATTCTTTACAAAATCCACAGAAAGAGGAGGCGGTGGTGCTTATAGACGAGTGAGTTATATATATTAACAACTGTTAGAATGCCTATATATCCATATATTGCTAATTATTTTCGTTTCGCTTTCATTTTTATAGGGTGATGTTTAACTATCAAGCTTTCTTAGGATTGCCCAGAAATGTGCATATGCAACATTCGTGGATAGTAATTAAGGTAAAATTGGTTCTTATTAAATTTTTTAATTAAATCTGTGAGTCTAGTAGCCTAAGCAATTAGTAGTGTTAGTTGTTTTAATTAAATCCGTGAGTCTAGTAGCCTAAGTTAGTAGTGTTAGTCAATTAATTTATTAGTTAGTCAAGTTATTTATTGAGGTATTTGATTTATGCATGCAATCCGTGAGTCCAGTACTGTAGGTTAGTTAATATATGCATGCAATTGCCTTTTCGATCAGTAGAAATTACTGAGTCCTAGTTATTTAATTAATTAGATTAATATGAGTGAAGTTATGAATATTAAATTTTTTACTCAACGTTGTGTTGTATACAATTAATTGTATGATCTTCTAACTCGTATATATTAATTCATTAGCATAAAAAGCAAACGAGCAATTGGGAGTGTGGGTACTATGTAATGCACTACATGTACCAAATACCAATGAAATCATCCACATTGGCACTTGAAAAGGTAAATATATATTTCTCATAACTTACATATTTCATTTTGCTACTCGGATACTTTTTAATTTCAAAAACTCTGTCGCAGCACTTCAAGCTCGACCGCACTCCATTAAGCAATGTGCAGTGCGAAAATTATGCGCTAGTTATATTTTGGAGCATCAGCCGTAGTTGAAGAACACTAATTAAACTTGTTCATATTATAGTTGTACATTGGTGATATTTGGTGATATTATGCCCTGTATTATAAAAGCGATTTCAATTTGTATATTGGTGATATTTGTATTAAATTTCAATTTTTAGCAGCAGGTTTTGCTTTAAACCAGGTTTTAGCAGCAGGTTTTTAATGCTTTTAATGCGGTTCGGTTGTAAAAAGAGTACCCTTTCTACGGCGGTTCAACCTTGAACCGCAGTAGAAAGGGTACACTTTCTACGGCGGTTCAATTGAACCGCAGTAGAAAGGGTCCACTTTCTACTGCGGTTCAAGGTTGAACCGCCGTAGAAAGGGTACGCTTTCTACGGCCCTTTCTACTGCGGTTCAAGGTTGAACCGCCGTAGAAAGTGTACCCTTTCTACTGCGGTTCAACCTTCAACCGCAGTAGAAAGGGTACACTTTCTACGGCGGTTCAACCTTGAACCGCAGTAGAAAGTGGACACTTTCTACGGCGGTTCGACCTTGAACCGCAGTAGAAAGGTACCTTGAACCGCCGTAGAAAGTGGACCCTTTCTACTGCCCTTTCTACTGCGGTTCAAGGTTGAACCGCCGTAGAAAGTGTACCCTTTCTACTGCGGTTCAAGGTACCGCAGTAGAAAGTGGACACTTTCTACGGCGGTTCGACCTTGAACCGCAGTAGAAAGGGTACACTTTCTACGGCGGTTCGACCCGCCGTAGAAAGTCCGCTAACTTATAACGGCTGCCAGATAGATGGCGGTTCAAAAAGGCCAATAGCCGCCATTAAAATCCCTTAAAAACCGCAATAAAAATCCCTTTTTGTAGTAGTGACTTAGTCAAAATTGGCCCAAACTTGCTAAATACAATTCACCAAGAATCTATATACACAAGGTCCTAACTCACTCCGGCAGCACTCGCACAGGGAAAACACAAGCCTAACTCACCGTAAGCTAGACTTTCTCTCACTACACTTGAGTTTCTCTCTCTAGAACACTCAAGCTAGCTACTCGATTCTAAGTCCCTTCCCCCAAGTGCCCCTTTGCCAATTTATAGGCAAAGGTCTTGAATGACAACCCCATCCAAGTAGGTTCTAGAGAATTTTAGCGCCAAGCCTTGCCCGCACCTTCTAGCCGCGCCTAGAAGCTTCCACGCACAAGCCCGCACTCTCATCTAGAATTCTCCAGCAACGTCCAGCATCCCTGCGCCAAGTCTAGAGCGTTTTTGTCCCTTCTCGTGCCATCCAGCTCCCTCACGACCCATCGCGGCCCTTCTCGCAGATGCTAGACTCCTCGCGAAGATTCTAGCTGCCTCTAGAATCTTCCAGCGCGCACCAGACCCGCCTATCACAGATCCCACCATGCAACGCCCACTCAAACGTCCTCGTGACTTCGAGCATTGCCTAGAGCATTCTCGAATGTTCTAGGGCTTTCCCGAGCCATCCGTCACCATCTAGGTCCCTCTGGACCCTTCTAGAGAATTCTTCCTTAGTACTGTACTAAGGTGAAAAACCCAAGTAACAGGCCTGGCTATCAAGGCGTAGAAGAACCCAGAATTTCCCAGAACCTTCTAGATCCTTCCCGACCCTTCTCCTTGGTCCTTCCTCATGAAAGACCATCAGGTTTTGGTGCCTCATGCCCCAAAACTCCCTTGGCCCTCATCGCCAAGTTTAGCACGGCGAACCCCCGTAGCACGCCCGGCACAACCTCATGCCAGCGCAAGAAAACCTCAACGTTGGCCCTCCTGGCCAACACCTCCGCGCCACTCCTTGGCACGGATCACGTTTTGGTGCCTTATGCTCCAAAACTCCCTTGGTCCTCGTAGCCAAGCTCAGCAACACGGCGCGCCCTCATAGCACGCTCAGCGCAGCACCATGCCAGCGCCACCAAACCTCAGCATTGTCCCTCCTGGCCAACACTTCCGCGCTACTCCTTGGCCCGGATTAGCGTAGGGGAAAATTCCGCTAACAAAGACCCTGAATGACAGCAGCAAAATTTGGGGCTGGTGCGGCCGCGCAGCAGCCATGTGGCCGCCGTCCATGGCAGCCTGGGTACGTAGCCTAGGTTTCTTAGGTTTCCTATCTTTGCAGAGCTGTTTCAATTAAAGAGCTTTTTTATCAATTTAATCTCTATCATTTTTTTGAGTGTATAGACATAATCAAGGTTGTTAAACTTTGATTCTTAGCTAGAATCATTTTAGCCCAAGAATCGGAATCGTAGAATTTTATTCTAGAATCAGAAAATAGCTTAAATTGTACAATTAATTATAATAATTTTCAATCACAATACATGCACAGATTTAACTATAAAGCCAATCGGTCTTAATGTACCAAAACTTAAAACCAATTTGTCTGAGTTATGAGTTATTACCTTCTCGATGTTCCCCTCTCACCCATAAATTTTATTACCCACAAAAATCTTATCATCACTTCCCAAAAGCCATAAAACATTTTTTTAATTCTTTAATAAACTCTCCTTATTTTTAAAGCTTTTTATATTGCCAACACACTACTTCTCCTGCCACCCAAATCCTGCCAGCATGAAGATTTTCTTTATACTGCGCAGGATCTAAAATTAAGAATAAAAAAAATTTTCGACATTAGCTGTCGACGTACGTTGACGGTGTAAAAAAGGAAGAAAAAAAGTTAGGTATCCTAATCCCATAAAAGGGGGTCAGATCCTAACCCCCTTGAAGGGCTTGGGGTTAGGATTCCTACCTAACCCCTTTTATGGGGAATTTTTCAAGCGGGAGGCCCGCTGCCTACCGCTGCACTTCTTGTAGGGGAAGCCAGATCTAGTTGCTTCTTTCCGAATATGTGTAGCAGGAATGGTCTACCACCCAAATCCGGCCAGCATGATGGTTTTCTTTGTAGACAAATAAAAGATAGACAAATAAAAGAAAATTAAAGATTTGTTCTACCTCCGGCGGCGGCGAGGTTTTCGAGCGGTGGTGGGCTAGGTTTGAAAATGAAGGAGATGGGAAATGGTGGGGTTGGTGTGATATTATAAGTAGAAGGGAAAAACTAGTATAAATGTATAGTACTATCTCTTATTCCTTGCGTTTAGAATTACCGTAAAAAAAAATGTTAACTTTTGAAAATTTAAAATTTTGTTTTTTACAAAGGTGGAATATAGTTTCTCCCCTATGATATTTTTATGATGGAATGTCACTGCTATAATTTTGGTGTGTGTATAGGCACAATAATTTAAAGATAAGAATATATAATTGGCGTTTCTAACATATACGTGCTAACCACATGTAAGTCATGTTCTACTAAAGTGCTAATTACGTGTTCAAATTTTCCACTCAAATGGTTGTTATAAAAAAAATAAAAATGGGATGTTTAATGCAGGGAAGAAAAATGATATACGGAGGGAAGGAATGATAGTACTATACATTTTTATCTATTTTGCCCTTACCCCGAAACTAACCTCCTCCGCCTAGTAGCCTCCACATGCTGCCACCGCTGGATTTATTTTTATTTATGTTTTTCTTTGATAAATCCGGCCGGATCTGGCCGGCTATTACTAATAAATTTTGAATAAACAGTTGTACAGTAAGTCTTGAATAAACAAAATTTCAGAATCATTCCCGCTAACAAATTTAAAATTAGCTAAGTTTTGACCTTCCAAATTTGAATGCAGTTCCAAGCGAAATATACTCTAAAATTTTCCAAATTTATGATGAATATCCATCAAATTGCAACCTCCATTGACAAACTATTAGTTCAAAATTGAAGAAAAATATCTGAAAAATGTGCTTAAATTCTTTCCCAGCTATGTTTCCAGCCACAAAATCCCCGCCGGAGCAGCTTTCTTTACTGACGGGAACTGGCTCTGCTTCTTTGACAAAAACTCAAGCTCATTTTTTTCAAATTTTGATGAGGAATGGGGTTAATTCGGGTTACTATTGGAAAAAAAATTATGACATCATCAAAATTTTTTCTCCCACTCATCTTTCTCGTATTAGCATCAATTCTATTAAAGTTAACATTTTCTATTAAATGGACACTTTAATCTATAACCACAAGGGTGTAATTGGAAATTTTAAAACACGTGGGGAGAAAACTGTGCTTCATAAAAAATCACTGAGGAACATTTTATTACCCTTTGTTCAATCTTTTTTCACTTGTAATTTTTAATAGCTAACCATGTGTAAGTCACGTGCTAATTAAGTGTTCCAACTCCGAATATGTTCAAAAAATTTATATGCCTTTAAATAAAAATAAAATTTTCTTTTATACAATGTAGTTAGAAAAAAAGAATTCCCATAAATAGGTATAGAATTACATCTAATTTGACCTTTATGATTTTGGTTAGTGCATAGGCACAAAATTAAAAATAAGAATATATAATTGCCATTTCTGACACATACTATTCATTGTTTTTAATTTTTCATTACATTGCTTGAAATGTTTAATGTTATCGTAGTATATCCTAATTTGTCTTGGTGAATTTTAAATTCTACATTGATAGAATTGATTAGTATCTATCAATATATATATATATATATATTTTAAACAAAAGAAATACTTAAATTAATAAATGGGCTGAAAATATCGTCCAGTAACGATTTGATAGTAGGCCATGAGCCAAGCAATACAATCTAGAATTAAAGTAGATCTGAAAATCAGATCTACATTCTAGAATCAAAGTAGATCTGAAATTCAAATCTACAAATTGCAAATCTAGCCTATAAATAAGCAAAGAGCAGCAAAATTTCAAATAGCATAGCAGATTATCTGACCGGTGGTACTGGACTACTACTGAGTTCTGATATAGCAAACTTGACCCATGACACAATGGATCCATGGAATCCATGACGAACAACTCACAAATCCAACCACTATCGGCTTTATTTTCACCATCTTCTTCATCAACAACTTCATCTCGCAGATCTAAAGTTAAAGACTTCAAAAATAAGTGAAAACACAACTCAAAAAATGGAGCGGACAAAACTCTCTTAAACAGAGAGACAGAACACTTTCAACGATGAGAGATAAGAAAACTTTCAACAAAGAGAGACTTATTAGAGTAGGAAGATAGGGGAGAAGGAGAGAGCTCCCCCATCCTCCATTAATGGAAGATGGGGGAGAAGGAGGGAGGAGGAAGACGGGAGTGATTAGAGGGAAGGGAGAGCGTTTGGGGGAAAGAGAGAAAGTGACAGCATTTTGGTTTGGCGGTCAGTATCTATGAATATTGATTAGCTCGTGTGTCAAAGTAATGTTGCATCTAAATCTTGGGGAAAAAAAATCAGCAGGGTAGATAAGCTATACAATCTTTTTTTGCTAGTAATTTACGTGTTAACCACTTCCACGCTCTAATCAAGTGCTAATTAAGTGTTTAAATTCGCTACTTAAGCGGTTATTACCACACAAAAAAAAGTGTTTAAATTTCGAAAATACGGTTTCCCCCTGTGATTTTTTATGACGGAAAGTTTCCCCCTATGATTTCAGTATTCATCTAACAAAATAATATACCTTGTGATAATATTGGCACGTTAGTACCACTTCTATTAAGTTAATATTTTTTTGTCACATGGACACTCTAGTCCACAACCACAAGGGTGTAACTGAAAAATTTTAAACCTAAGGGGAGAAACTGTGCATTATACAATATCACATAGGGAAATTGTATTTCACCCTTTGTTCAATCTTTTTTCACTCGTAATTTTTACAAGCTAACCACATTTAAGTCATGTGCTAATTAAGTGTTCCATTCTGAAAATGTTCAAAAATTTTATATGTATTCAAATACAAATTGAATTTTCTTTTAAACAATGTGTAGTTAAAAGAAAAAAATGTTTCTAGTAAGTGGGTATAAATACGTCTAATTTGACCATTATGATTTTGATGAGTGCATAGGCACAATAATTTAAAATTAAGAATATATAATTGTCCTTTCTGACATGTAATATTCATCGTTTTAATTTTACATTACATTGCTTGAAATGCTTCAAAGAGACTCATTAAAATTCAAATTTTCCAATAAAGCCAAACGGTTCGTAAGTGCCAAAACATAAATCCAATTTCTCCAAGTTATTACCTTCCTGATAGTCCCATCTCACCCTGATAGGTGTCTTTATGTTATCTATTTTTGGGCTTTTATTGTTAGATCTAACGGATATTTGCAGTGGTTTTGATGCTTAGTACATGATTATGAAGAAAGGGCCTAGTAAGGAAGAAGGAGCACAAAAGAAGAAAAAAAAAACGATGGTCCATCTGGCCAAGTAGACCTTTGACACGGCGGCGATGTTGATCCAGCGAGCTACGGGTTATTCCATGATGTTTTTGGAGTTCAGAACTGGACTTAAACGAGTCATATTCGGTCCAGCCCAGAAGAGAAGCCTAATGCAAGAACAAATAGAAGCTGCCAAGTTCATGATTAATTCACGTGGAAGTAATTGGTTTCAATCAGATTTGTGATTAAATGGAAGTTACCAATTGTGTTGTGATTGAAAGAGTTTTCCTATTCCGAGTTTATTCTTATTATGATTCTATTTACTAGTTTCCTAGTTGCATATTAATTCCTTTTGTAAATCAGTTTCCTAATCTAATTAGAAGATTCATTCATTTCCTTTTCCAATTCCAATTCTGCACATTATTTAATGGAAAGAATTGGTAGAAGGAAACTCACTACCGCTTTATCATCTTAGTTTTACGTTAGTTACAGAAAAGACTTCTAGATAGTAAGTAATATTATTTCCATTTGTTTCGGAGTTAATTCCGGCGACTTTCCGGCGTACTATTTGAGCATTCATTTACCCAGACAGACCACCGGCGATTGGGTGACTTTCTCCAATCAGTTTTCAATTTCGTTTATCAATTCAGTATTTTCTTTCTTAATTCTTATTTTTGTTATTTCAATATGTTTACTTTACAGAATTATTGTTCTTGTTTTAGTAGCATGTGTAGCTAAATTGATATTTCGGCAAACATGTAATCAGCTTTAATCTATGTATTTCATGAAACCAAATTGAACTTAATTTAATATGCATGTGTTCCAATTTACTTTGTGTTCATAGATTCAACTGCTTGAATTTAAATAAGAGTAGCTAATTTATCTGCATTCGGTATAGCCAATTAGACTCCATTAAGTCATCTAGTCATTTAGTGGACAAGTTTAATATGGTAGTAAAGTTACCCTCAGGTAATTGAGAGTAGATTGGTTAGAAATTCTATCACTGCATATTCAGGTTAGAAGAACTAAAACTGGGTTTCCCTAATTAATAATGTTGTTAATACATTAAATAGGTGGCGGCATATTTTGTCCTGTTGTGTGTTAATTAGAGAACAATTAGTCCTACCATAATCTAACTAATTGTCGATTAAGTAAGGGGAAATTGGGTTGGTTATGAGCATATTCTCGTCAATCTATAACTTGTTGATGACATAGATGTTAACAAATCTATGAGTTTATCATTGACATACTATGATTATTGTGAATTAAATGATTGCTGAATTTTTCTCTTAATTGATATAAGTTTGTATGCTTAGTTTCTACTTTAGTCGTAATTTGTCACTCGCCCATACATTCGTTATGTGGAAAAGAAGGTGGTTGCTAACCAAAAAACCTTTGCATCAATAGTTAACAAAATTGAATTCTTTCCATTTCCTGTGAATCGATCATGCTTCTGCTATATTTCTATATTTTACCGTTGCATGTTAAAAGTACTTTTTTAGTACATCTGACAGGGGTGTGACAAACAGCTTATCACACCCCTAAATTCGATTACCCCAAAAAATCTTATCCTCACTTCCCAAAGCCATAAACCCTTCATGTAATTCTTCAAAAAACTCCATTCTTTTTTTAAAAGCTTTTTATACCAACAACACGCTGCTGTATTTTCTACTAATCTATTACCTCCTGATCTAGATCTCTTTCATTTCTCTTTTCCAATTTATTGTTTTACTTTTTTTTTTTGTTATTCAATTTTGTTTTTACCTCCCGTTTTTAGTTCTTCACTTCACTCTTTACCACCAGTACCCTAAAAATCTCTGCTACTTTTTAATATACCTGGGTTGTATTTTTAATTTTGAATTATAAATGCAAAAATCACTACAATAAAAAAAGGCTAATGGCCGCGGGTTTTTTAGCCCATTAGAAGCGGGTTTGCTAAATTGCCCCCGCCGTCAATACGGGTGCTGCCATTGGGATAACCTACGGCCAATAGCCTAGTATTGAAGACGGATTTTCTAGAACCCGCCTCCTTTTCCCCTTATTTGGAGGCTGGTTTTACCTACAACCCACCTCCAGTACAGAAACGTTGGAGTTATTGGCCGCGGGTTTCCAACGCCATCCTCCAATACCCCGTGTTTTCTCTAATCGAGGTGGGTTTGTAGTTTGCCGCCTCCAATGGCCCATTCTGTAGTAGTGATAAAAGGGGGTTAGGGCCTGGCCCCTTTTTATGGGGTTAGGATGCCTAACTTTTTTTTTTCCTTTTTCCACCATCATCGAATGCCGACCGTTGCTGTCGGAATTTTTTAAATTTATTTTTAGATCAGGCGCCTGATTTTCTTTTATTCTATTTAATTGAAGATCTAGGCGGATCTATAAAAGAAGAAAAACAAATTAAAAAATCAGGCGGTGGGGGCATGTGGTGACTGCTCGGTGGAAGAGGTAAGGATAGGGTTCGGGGCAAAATAGGTATAAAATGTAAAGTACTATCTCTCCTTCCCTACGTTTAATATTTTTTGTTCCAGCATTAGGCATCCCTTTTTATTTTTATTTTTTATAACAGCCTACTAAGGGGAAAATTTGAACTCGTAATTAGCACTTGAATAGCACATGACTTGCAGGTGGTTAGCACATAAAAATTATGAGTGAGAAAGATGAAGTAAATACCATGCTGCATTTTTTCTATTCAAGATATAGAGGCAACATTACTAAGACACACAATAATCCCTTGTGGTTTTAGATTTATCACAAAGGAGAACTGCAGAAGAAAAATTGAAACCTCTTATATATGAAATACAGAATCAGAGGAGCAAAAGCTGGGAAAAGCATCTCATAAAGAATTCCTGTTGAAGCACTGTGTCTAACACCGTTACAATTGCATGAAGATTGCACACAGAATGAATGGAACTCATCCAATCTTTCTGTTATCTTTTGGTGATGTAATCTCGCCCGGGAGGGTTTTATCACAAAGCGAAAGACGATCGTTCTAAGAGTTACTAAGGTGGTTTTTTGGTGAAAACCTCGATCTGCCAACAATCACTGGTACAGAAATGCTCAAAGGAGGCTCCCCTTTGGAGGCAGGTGTACAAATACCCGCCTCCAAAGGTGGCTAAATGGAATTTGGAGGCGGGTGAAGGGTCACCCGCCTCCAATTACCTCCCTAATTGGAGGCGGGTGATACCTTCACCCGTCTCCAGTAAGCTGTTGGAGGCGGGTGAAGGTATCACCCGCCTCCAATTGTCTCCCTAATTGGAGGCGGGTGAACCCAAAACCCGCCTCCAATTTCAAAACACGAAAACGATTTTTTTTTAATTTTCAATACTAGATCAAAAATTGTCTTTGTTTTGGATTGTTGAAAATAATTTTGAAAATTTATCGAGATTCTAGCGAAGCGAAAAGTTAGTAGATAATAAAAATCACAAGTTTTAGAAAAAATATATACTTTCGATTTTAATATTAAATACATAAGTATATGTAGCGTAGTGGTAAATTTAATGTGCAAGAGTCAAGTGAAACTCCAGGCGCGAGTTCGATTCCTACTAAAGTCATAAAGTGAAAAAAAAAGAACTTAAAATTTTTTTACGAGGTGTTATTGGAGGCGGGTGCAATATGTTTAATGGTTATTGGATGCACCCGCCTCCAATAATCCCCAAAAGGGGAGGCGGGTGTGGGCACCTCCAAAGGGAGGCCCGCATTGGAGGCGGGTGCTGCCATCTCCCTTAGGACCCGCCTCCTAAGGGAGATTTTAGTGTAGTGAATGGACAAACGGAACCTTTGTATAGAAGACCGCGACCCACGAGTATACAAAGTTGAGAATTTCGGTATAAGCACGCAACAAACAACTTACCAAAACTGTTCGATAAGTGTTGAATGCCACAAGAAGGAGTCTTGATAAGTTCTAAAGTTCAATGAAAAACTAAGAGTTTTAGAAAAACTCAGAAAAACATTTTAATTCAATCAAAGTCTTTTCTCAAATGATTACATAGGTAGCCTTTTTATAGGCAAAGAGAGATTATTCTAGAAAAGAAAATGAAAGGATGCTTTCTCTTAATTTGAATCACATTTACTCCATGAAGATTTGAAGCTGAATTGATCTCTTGTGACTATTGGATTTCTTGATAAAAAATCAGCAAAACTCTTGATATTCCCATGCATTGGCTCTTGAATTTTGTTGAAAACTTTTGAGCTCCTTCTCCACAAATATATCTTCTTATGGATGAATTCATGGCCTTAATTGAGCATGCATTGAACTTCAAAACTTCTAGCCCCTTAGTTAGGCCATCCATACAGCATTTTGTGTGACCCCTTGGCTGAACTCATGCGTAGTGTCTCCCAAGTTATGCAGCTAACCCCTTTGAAAGCTTGCTGAAATTCAAAGCATTTTGCCTCAAAATTCAGTCCCTATGACTGAACCAGTAACTCTAGATTTTAAGAGCTTTCACATTTTCACTAACCCCTGGAACATGCTAGGAGCCGCATAAATTCCTGCAGAAATTCACTTCTTTGGGCTGAAATTGAAGAGCTGCTCTCCCACTTTAATTGATCATGAACTTATACTTTTTTCTGAACTTGAACCATGACATTGGATCGGACTTTAAGAGACTCCAAAATTCTCAGAATTAAGCTCCAAATTGCTGGACTTTAGTCAAAGAAATAACTAAAATATCATCCAAAAATCTGCTACATTTGTGTCCATAAATCCCTAGGCCCCCCCCCCCCCCCCCCCCAATTATCCTTCTTCTCCTGAGAATCTGCTCCAAAATAATTAAATCTTGCAGCATGTTGCTGCCCCTGATTCTGATTGTCATAATTTTCCTGCAAAGCCTTGATTGAGGAACACTTGGTTTATTTAGTCTTTGTTGTAACACAATATTTAACATAAACAAAATAGAATATTACAATTAATGATTCATTTGTGCCTGTAAAAGCTCAGTCATACAGCTAGTTGCATGATTATTCCTAAGGTTATGAACAGAGAATGAATGAAGGTAGGCAAGTTTTTGGTCCAACTCTGTATTTGAGGTTCCAGAAGATTGAGAAGTGCCTTCGGATAACACCATAGTTGGCTGCCCTGGTGTTGGTTTCACAGCCTGAGATTAGTCCCGGCACGAAATCACAAACGCATCGTCTTTCTTATAGCAGAATTCATCTACATACCCGAATTTGATGTAAGTTAAGCATTTGCTAGTTGATTAAAGCATTCTTAATTTACATTCTCTTGCCCACTTTGAATTGCCATCGTGAACGTCCGAGTCCCGACAAATTGCACTTCGTCCCGCCCGTCCCACTAAAGGCACTGCGGTGCTGATTGCGTCTGGCGGCTAGGACTTGGCGGAAGCAATCTCCAACGGATTGCTTGCCACACGGCACGCTTCTTACGAACCTCAAAGAGCGTTCCGTAACAGTTGGTATCAGAGCGACCAACTGGTTGCTGCTAGTTTGCAATTGAAGAACTGGATACTGTTCTACTTTTTTCTTTTTAAGTTTGAGTGTATTTATTTCTACATAATATATTATTATATTTTTAGCTAATAATCTATTGCCCTTATAAGAAATTATATAGAAGTTAAACCCCACATATTAATTTCAGAAGTTCCACCACCCCCTTACGGAAATTGTTCCTTATTATTTTTAAGTTAATGTGCGCATACACTCACAAGAATGATAGCGCTCAAATTATGTGTAATTTTATAATTGTTCATTGTAAATTTTTTTCCCTAACTATATACATTTTATAAAACCACATTCAATTTGAATTTGAATGCATACAAAATTTTTGAACATTTTCCGAATGTGAACTCTTAATTAGCCCTTGATTAGCATGCACGTGATTTACACATGATTAGCATGTAAAAATTAAGAGTGAAAAAATGTTGAACAAAGGGTGAAATATAATTTTTCCTCTATGATTTTGTATGACGAACAATTTCCCCCCTCTGGTTTTAAAGTTTCCAATTTTATCGTTATGGTTTTGGAAAAAAGTGTTGACAAACAATGTTAGCTGTAACAAAAGTGATGCTAACATGTGAAAGGTGTGTTTCACCCTAGTAAAAAAAATATGTGAGCATTTTCAGAATTTGAACACCTTTTTTTTTAACAGCCGATTAAATTACAAATTTCTAACACTTGATTAGCCAGTGATTTACACGTGGTTAGCACTTAAAACTTACTAGCAAAAAAAAAAAAAAATGATTGAATAAATATACCTTGCTGCATGTTTTTTTTCTAGATTTAACGGCAACATTACTATGACAAAATAGTTAATATTCATAGATATTAATCAATTGTGCCAATGTGGCATTTAAATTCAACTTAGACAAATTAGGATATACTACTATAACACTTGCACATTTTAAACAATGTAATGTAATAATTATAAAAGATAAATATTACGTGTTAGAAATGGGAATTATATATTTTTATTTTCAACTTATTGTGTATATTGTTGTTAAACTTGTTGGACTCATAGGATTGGCCAATTCTACTGGTCGGACACAAAAATTCGATTCTAACTCGGTTGGTATCATATTCCAACCTGGACTCGGACAAGATTCTGTTATGCTCGACTGGAATTGGTAGACTCCTAGGAGTCTACTACTCCAGTCTGAGTTCCGGAAATTATCATATGCACACACACACAAAAAAACATCTAATTAAAAGAATTTTAAAAATAGAGATCCCACAAAATTAAAAGAGGGTTTTTGTTAGGAAAATTTAACACTCCTCAGGATCTTTAAACCAGTTGTTGGAGGAAATATTCCAATAAGAACACTGTAGTAAAACTGAATACAGAAAAGAAAACACAGCAATTTAACGTGGTTTAATCCACGGGAATACGCACTATTACAAACAAACACAGAATTACATAATAAAAGAGTAAACATCCTTCCCCCCAATTCTATTCTACCCCTTCCCCTCTACAGTTCTCTCTAGCACTCTCTATCTAGAATGAGATTTGTTTACTGCTCTTTGTTCTACTACGGCTTCTAGTCTATTACAAATAACGTCTATTTATAATAAAACTAGAGAAACCCTACTGAGCTTAGTTTCCTAATCTATTCATAATTAGAAAGTCTGGCTCAATACTAATAGTATTTAGGAATTTATGGAGATACCACAACAAATCCTCCCTCGACTCCAAGTCCTATGTACAATAACATCATCAGAAAATGAGACTTGTTTGTTTTTCATCGGCTTCAACTTCTCCTTTTGCATGTCAAACTAAGCACAAGATCCATTCTTCAAATCACCAACATAAATGATGTGATGATTACTCCTCGTCCCTTGCAGAATCAACTCATCCCCTTTTAATACTTTGCAGAAGTCTCCATCACTTGTAAATTTGTACCCACGAGAACATAATCTTCCCAGCAAAATTATGTTATCAGCACATGTAGGCACATATTTCACATCAGTCAATTTTCTCAGAGCACCATTATGAGTCTTGAAAAGTGTGGTACCGACACCCTCAATCTTTATCTTCTGACCATTCCCCACAATGATGTGTCCAAAATCTCCATCAACTTGCAAAGTATCAAAACACGATCTATCTCTACATATGTGTGCAGAGGCTGCACAATCCATCACCCAACCTGAGTTGCTTGACTCAGTATCCTTTATCATCAAAACATCATCATCATCGTACAAAACATTTGCATTAGCAGAGTCATCAATCTTCTTTTTGCCCTTTCTCTTCATATCCTTCAAACTTTTCAAGTCCTCTTTCATGATAGGGCAAGTGTATTGATGTGACCCTTCCCCTACAGTAATAGCACTCCACATTATTGTAGTCTCTCGGCCAAGATCTTCCACAAACGCCACTTCTCCTTTGCGAACGACTCCTCCCTTGATTTAAACTCTCTGCAACAACTAGTGCTTCATCAACTCCAAGCATAGTATTCTTTCCCATAATTTTCTCATTCTCCCTCAGCTGTTAACCACATCATCAAGTGTCAAACTTGTCCACCCAACAAGCATTGTTTGCATAACCGGTTTATAAGATAATGGCAAAGACAGCAACAACAAAGCCTGCTTTTCATCTTCGACTTCCTATCCCATGTTTTGAAGTCGGCATACTAGCTGATTAAACACATTCACATTATCAAGAAAATTTCCTCCTTCATCCATCTTTAAAGTGTAGAGGTCCATTTTCATGCACAAGCTGTTCGTAAGTGACTTCGACGCATAAATACTCGCTAACTTGTCCCAGATCCCCTTCGGCGTCTTCTCCTTCAGAATACTGTATTTAATTTTTGGAGCAAGTGAAAGTTCAACATACTAACTGCCTGCTTCTTGATTGTATCCCAATTTTTATCACTCATCCCTTCGGGCTTCTTATCTTCAAGTGCTTGATCAAGATTATCCCGCATTAGTAAATCTTGAATAGTACACTGCCATATCGTAAAATCCATCTTCCCATCAAAGAGTGGAGTCTCAAACTTATTTCCAGACATCTTCTTCAACCTCAGAACTTGTGAAAGGAATATCTAGCCCACAAATAACCGTTAAGAAATCTCCAAGAACGTAGCCTTATTCAACCTTCAAACCCCTAATTTCTTTGATTCTTATTTTCTGGCACCCCACAATTCATTCTCATCACACAAACCAAAGCTCCATTTCCTTTATGATCAAATTGAACAGTAATTATCAATTTAAAAAACATTAACCGTAATCGCACGTCTCGGTCTGAGTGAAAACATGAAGCTTAGATTTTAGGTAATTTCAATTACCCACATGCATATTCAGCATCCACGATCGACAACAATTTCAGCGGCGGAATAAATTCCCTTTTCCTTTTCTTCCAAAATCGGATCCCCCAACCAAATTACAAAAAAATCCTTCCTTTTCAATTTGATCCACACGCACCCGAAGCAACAAAGCAACAACCTGCAGTACCGTCAGAATTGTTGTGACGCCGTATGACGAACGAAAGTTCGGAACTCCTTATCTCTAGTCTATGATTTTTCTTTTTGTAGTTGCTGGCTCTGATACCACTTGTTAGGAAAAACAACCTCTCGGGATCTTTAAACTAGTTGCAGCGAAATTGAAAATAGAAAAGAAAACACAGCAATTTAACGTGGTTTAATCCGCAGAAATACGCACTATTCCAAATAAACAGAGAATTACATAATAGAAGAGTAAACCTCTTTGCCCTCAATTCTCTCTAGCACCCTGTCTATCTAGAATGAGATCTTTCTACTGCTCTCTACTCTACTACTGCTTCTAGTCTATTACAAACAACGTCTATTTATAATAAAACTAGAGAAATCTTACTGGACTTAGTTTCCTAATCTATTCAGAATTAGAAAGTCTGCCCTAATACTAATTGTATTAGGAATTTGAGGAGATACCACAACAGTTTTAGCTTAACTTGAGTATAAGGAGGATGGTTAGCGACATGTACATCAACGAGGTTAAGGGTAGGGTTGGTCACTTGACTATACTGTTGAATCTGAAGTAAAGTCACCGACAAAACCGCAGGTGGTGGAGAAGCCCACGCCTACTGCGGCGAAGGCGGTGGTTGTGACAGAACAGAGAACTGAGCCTCCAGAGACGACGTAAGTGGAGCTAGTGGTTGTGGATGTGGAGGTGGTGATTGTTTATGTGGGTCAATGAGTAACTGTTGCATTTATAATTCGAAGTCAAAAATACAACCCAGTTATGTTAAAAAGTAGCAGGGATTTGTGGGGAGATGGTGGTAGAGAGTGATGTGAAGAAATGAAAACAAGAGGTAAAAACAAAATTGAACCAAAAAAAAAAAAAAGAAAAAAATTGAAAAAGAGAAATGAAAGAGATTTAGATAAGTAGGAAATAGATATTAGTAAAAAATACAGAAGTGTGTTGTTGGTATAAAAAGCTTTAAAAAATCTATAAATCTTGTTGGGATATCATTCAGTTTGACCTTTTCCATGCAGATCAAGAATTCATGCTTGGCATCCCAATCCCACATGCTGTGGCAAGTGTCCAAGTAACTTTGATCCCAAAGAAATCAGCTTCATCCTCATTTGCGGAATTTAGACCCTTAAGTCTATGCAATTTTCTGAACAAGGTTTGCTCAAAACTAGTCATGGAGAGGATGAAGCCTTTGATGCCGCAATTAATTTAGGAGGAATTGTCTGCTTTTGTTGCAGGGAAAGAATTAGCGGATAATGTATACTCTTAATGTAGGATATGCTCAGATTTTTGGATAAAAAAGTACAAGGTAATAATGTTGTGATCAAATTAGATATGATGAAGGCCTTTGATAGAGTCTCTTTAGGTTTTCTGAATAGCCTGCTTATAAAGTTAGGTTTCCATGGATCTGTGGCCCAGATTATATTGGGGAATTTGTCTGCGAGTTGGTTTTTTATTTTGATTAATGGAGTCCTAAGGGGTTTTTTAAAAGCTTCAAGGGGTATTAAGCAAGGGGACCCTCTCTCGCCATTTTTATTTGTATTAGTATCAGAGGCTTTTACAAGAGGACTACGCCATTTGTTTCAGCAGGATTATATGCAGTACTATGGGGATCCAAGGGGAGTCTTGCCGATCACCCATTTGAGCTATGCGGATGATACAGTCATTTTCATGCGGGCTACAGTGAAAATTTTAAAATGCTTTATGCTATTTCTAGTGGCTTATGAGGGAGCAACAGGGCAGAAAATAAACAGGGCCAAGAGTTCGTATTATTTGGGAGATTCAGCCCTTCCAAGGGTGCAGAGTCGAATGGAGATGCACTTTGGCATGCATAGGGGTTCCCCCCCTTTCACCTATTTGGGGTGCCCAATATTTACAGGTCGAAAATGAAATGCTCTGTTTCAACCAATGCTCGATAAAGTTTCTGCAATATTGGAGACTTGGTCTAATCGCTGGCTTACACGGGCCGGCTGGTTAGTATTGATTAAACATGTGCTGGCTTCTATGCCTTTGCATATCTGGGCGGTGCTGAAACCCCCACAGGGAATGTTGGACAATTTAGAAATAATTTTTGCAATCTTCTTCTGGGGGAGAACTCAGTTGGGACCGAAGAGGAGGTAGAGGTCATGGGAACGCCTTTCTTTTCTCACGGATGAACATGGCTTAGTATTCCGTCTGATGAGGGTGATTATTCAGAGTGTTTCTTGCAAATTATGACGGAAGCTACAGAGAGTAGGCAGTTTGTGGGCAACTTTTATGTTGTCATTGCCGTGTCACTTTTGCAATTCACAAACTTGGCGGATGATATTGGATGTGGGGGAAATTGTTTCTTTGAACACCATAGTTCTAGTTGGATGTTGGGAATGCAGTTTTTGAGAGTCAAATTGGTTTGGGAACTGCATGCTCACGAATCTTTGGGAGGGGGAAGAATGGCCTTTCCTAGACTTGGATGTCGGTACTTTTCCTTTGAACCCAGAGGAGTTCATGCCGGTACTCAGGCATGGATTACCAATTGCAATTGTGGACTGGTTGGAGGAGGATATTCATATTTTGAATGCGTCTTACAGGTTAATTTGGATGCCTAGTTCAGATGGAGAATTCTCAGTTCTGATAGCGTATGATTTAATACGCCCAGCTCGGCATCAGTTGCCCTCTTTTCGATTGATTTGGGGGGCGAGAGTGCTTAGGAAAGTTTCAGTGTTTGTATGGAGGTTATTAAATTGCTTGCTCCCATTGGATGATGTTCTCAAGAGATTTGGCTTCCAAGTGTGCTTTTTTTGACCAAACAGAGAGTGTGCAACACCTATTTGCAAATTGTGGGTTGGCTCAACGAGTCTGGGAGGAGTTCTCCTGCCTTCTGGAGATTCCCCTACTCCAGTTGTCTGTATTCTGGGACAGGTTGGCTTTTTTGTGGAGGTTCCAGGCTTTGTCCAGAGTCCAGGGGGAGCTAATACATTTGATCCCCTCTTTAGTGGTTTGGCTGATTTGGAGAGCGCGTAATCGTTGGGTCTTTGAGGCTAAACTAATAACACCTGAGGGTTTGATTCGAAGGTGAAGGGGTTGCTTGTAGCTATTTTCCATGCTCGGCCTATGGAAGGGTACAGGTGCTCGGAGGGGAGCTGGTTGAGCACAGGTTTAATTCCTGACCTGAAGAAGCCACAGAGAATAGAAGCAAAACTAATTGCATGGTCTCCTCCTCTTGGGAGGCGGAAACTAAATATTGATGGCTGAGCTCTTGGGAATCCATGGCACATAGGCGGATGTTTTGTGATTTGGGATGGTTATGGCTCGGTTATGAGAGCGGGTTCAATTTTTCTTGGGTATGGCACTAACTTCGAAGCCGAGGCAAGCGCACTTTTGTTGGGTCTGAGGGAGTGCAATCGGTTGAACTTGCAGGGAGTGGAAGTGGATACGGATTCTCTGGCTCTAGTTAATATAGTCCGCCACATTTTTAAAGTCCCATGGGTAAATCTCCACACTTTGCGACGCATATGGCGCCTTATGGAGTGTCATCAGTGCATTATGCATGTATACAAAGAAGGTAATTCAGTGGCAAATGGTTTGGCCAAGGAGGCATGTACACACAAGGTTACTTTCATTGGGGAGCTTTGGATCTACCTAAACAGATCAAGGGGCTCATCATCCTTGATAGCCGCTTGATCCCAAACCTTAGGATGGTTAAAGTATGATGCTTTTGGTGCTTTAAGAGGTAAGGTCATTATGTCCCCTTCATTTATTTGTACTCACATTTTTATTTTAATAAAGAGTCACCAAGCACCCCAGCCACTTAAGTTGCTATTCTCCAAAAAAAAAAAAAAAAAAAAAGGCATGGAGTTTGTTGAAGAATTACAAAAAGGGGTTATGGCTTTAGGTAAGTGATGATAAGATTTTTGCGGTAATCGAATTTAAGGGTGAGATGGGAACATCGGGCAGGTAAAACTTAGAGAAATTGGCATTAACTTTTGCTACTTTCGAACGTTTGGGTTTATAGAAAATTTTGAGTTTGAATGAGACTCTCTGAGTTTATGGCTTTATGCTATAACTATAGCTAAATATGTTCATGTATTGTGATTGAGAAAATTATTAGAAGTAATTATACATTTAAGCTATTTTTTAATTCTAGGATCCGAGTGAAAAAATTTCTAACTAGACATTGTATAAATCAAAATTCAATTGTATTCAAACGCATATATAATTTTGAACATTTTTGGAATTTGAACACTTAATTAGCACTCGATTAAACGCAACTTACACATGGTTAACATGTAAGGATTACGAGTGAAAAAAGATTGAACAAAAGGTGAAATACGATTTCCCCTCTATGATTTTGTATGACGGATAATTTTTCACCTTTAGTTTTAAAATTTTTAATTATGCCTTTGTACTTTTGGATTAAAGTGTCAATTTGACAGTAAATGCTAACTCTAACAGAAGTTATGCTAACGCATAAAAGATTAGAGTGGGGTACAACAATTTGATGATGTCATTATTTTTATTCCAAAAGTAATCCCAATAAAAATCACAGTGAGAAACCATAGGTGAGAGAATGTCCATCATAAAAAATCACATGGGAGAAACTGTCCCCTTGTAAATTTTTTTTGAACATGTTCAAAATTTAACACTTTTTCTATAATAGCCTATTGAGTGGAAAATTTGAACACGTAGTTAGCACTTGATTAGCACATGACTTACACGTTGTTAGCACGTAAAATGAAAAAGATTGAATAAATACCATGATGCTTTTTTTTTTCCCACAAGATTTAAATGCAATATTACTAAGACACACACTAATCCCTTGTGGTTTTAGATTTATCAAAAAGAAGAACTGCAAAAGAAAATTTAAAAATCTTATATATGAAAACACAGAATCAGAAGCGCAAAAACTGGGAGAAGCATCTTGTAGAGTTTTCCTATTGAAGCACTGTGTCTGATGCCATTACAATAGCATAAAGATCGCACATCGAAGGGAACTCATCCATTCTTTCTGTCATTTTTTGCGTTTTTGTTTTCCAGAATTATCCTTTTTCTCATGAGAATCTGCTCTAGAAAAATTAAATCTTGCAGAATGTTGCTGCCTCTAATTCGGATTGTAAAAATTTTGCTGCAAAGCCTTAATTGAGGAGCACTTGGGCATGTTCTTTATTAAAGGTTTGAATCTTGGTTTGAGTTTTGATTTTTGAAAAATAATTTTATAATGTAAAAAGTGTATTCGAAATGTAAAATGGTATAACTGAATAGTAAAAAGTTATATTGAAAATGACGAAAGTTAATTATAATATATTAAATTTATTGTTGAAATTAAAGTCAAAACGTAAAGACCAAGCCCTTGGTTTATTCAGTCTTTGTTGTAACACAATATTCAACATAAACAGAATAGAATATTACTATTAACGATTCATTTGTACTTGTAAACACTACTGCAAACAACTAGATTGGAGGCGAGTTTTCAGGCAAAAAGGAGGTGGGTTTTGCCGTCAGGCACCCGCCTCCATTGTGAGGACCCGCCTCCAATAACACGCAAACACCCGCCTCCATTTAGGTAGGAGGAACAATGTGGCACCCGCCTCCTTTAAACCACCTTTGTTTCCGTCATTGCACCCGCCTCCATTCAGCCTGCACTACCACAAAATGCCCCTTAGGAGGCGGGTCCTAAGGGGCATTGGAGGCGGCCCGCCTCCGCTGCCGGCGCCTCCCTTTGGAGGGGCCCGCACCCGCCACCCCTTAGGGGGTTATTGGAGGCGGATGCAGTTTTGCACCCGCCTCCAATAATGGTTATTGGAGGCGGGGTGCAATAACCTTCCGAAAAAAAAATTTATTTCTTTTTTTGCACTTTATGACTTTGATAGGAATCGAACTCGCGCCTTCAGATTCACTTGACTCTTGCATATTAAATTTACCACTAGGCTACATATATTTATGTATTTCATATTAAAATAGAAAATACATATTTCTATATTTCCTTCTAAAAATTGTAATTTTTATTACTTACTAATTTTTCGCCTCACTAGAATCCCAAAAAATTATTAAAATTATTTTCAACAATCCAAAAAATTTTGCAAAAATGCACCCGCCTCCTTTTCATATAATGAAATTGGAAAATTTGCAAAACACTTTGGAGGCGGGTTTTGGCTTCACCCGCCTCCATTGAGCTATCCAAAAAAGATTTGGAGGCAGGTACAACATGCACCCACCTCCAATAATTATTGGAGGCGGGTGGATGTTGCACCCGCCTCCAAAGACTTTTTCGGCCCCTTTGGAGGCGGATTTTTGTACACCCGCCTCCAAAGGGGCTCCTTCTTTGATCATTTCTGTACTAGTGCTGGTAAGAAAACCACTTTGCAATGGAACCCGCCTCCAAATAAGAGTGATGAAAACTGTCCCTATTCATGTCCTTCTATCAAGTAACTAGCAAAACCACGAAACTAATGTAGGGAGCAAAGTAAGATCAGAAACCTTTATGGTTTTGTAATTTCTGATGCATGAATGCACTGTTAACACTAGGAGAAAATAAAAGATGGCACTAAAGTTTGAGCACATAAAGATCGTCGATACACTAAACCATTAAGCTTATAACCTTATAACTGATATGCCAATGCAAATATATGGATGGAAAATTATTTTAATAATCTAGTACATAATACTATGGTAATATCTCTTTTTCAGGTTACCAATAAAGTACTTTAGGTAAATTGAGTAATGCTGACAAGTACATTTTGTACTTAATGCTGAAAAAGTACATCACAATAAATTAGTAACACAAAGGAGTTGCAGTTTGCAGGATACATTAATGTCCTAGTGTAATTAAAAATATTTTCACACATCTAAAATACTGATAGCTTTTACCAGATATATAATAACATTATTATCATGTCAAAATCCATTAATCCGTCTCACTATAAACGGAGTGCAAATTCCAAACAGTGACCATTGAGTACAAAAAAAATTTCATTAATCTAAGCTTTGACAGGAATTCAACCAAATATAACCTAGTACCATTGAAGCATAACAAAGAGCAAATGACAGGAATTCAAGAACAACTTTGCAGAGCATAAGAAAGTGATTATAAATCAATAGAAGAAAAAATCAATAGGTAAATCACAATATACAATAAAATCAGTATACCAAAACAATAAATAAGAGGAGGGTCTTAGCAATTTAAGCTTCAGCTCCATATTCCAGGACACATTTCCTCAGAACAGGGCCAAAATTGGAATGCTCAAAATTGAGAAACTAAAGAGAGTGCATCAAATGAAGAAAGGGGTCCGCTTTTAGATGTATATTATGGACATAGAAGTTCAGGTATGCATAAGTAGAGGATATAAGATAGAAGTCAGAAGGCTTAACAGTTTCACACGGTAATAGAAGATTGGTGTTCCAAACATCTGATTTGCACCACAAAAGAAACAAAAGGCACATGAAAAATAATTTAAGATTTAAATAAGTTCATCAAATCCAATTGCATCAATGACATCAAACTTAAGTATTGAGAAGTAATTTACCTCTAATTTGGTTGCTTATAACCCTTTCTTCTCTTCTTCAAGCTCTCTAATCAAGCTTTCAAAAGAAATGCCAGAATTGTTAAAATTAATGGTGGAAGGGCAAAAATCCACATTTAATGCTGAAGTTTGTAATCAGCTATCCCTCACTTTCAAGATCTTTACAGCAACAAAACAACTAAGCCTATATCCTATTATGTGAGGCCGGCTACATAAATCACATATCGTCATCATGTGCTTACGAAATTTATACTGAAAGCAAATGAAAGATACATTAATAAGACCAAGGACACCTCTTTGTTACACTACATCCCTACTTGTGTCAGTATCCCAGCACCATAAACACACGTACACACTGACCAACTCTTCAAACCTGATAGAATAGGAACACAATCTTGCATTCAGCCTAGTTAGACAAACCTCTCAAAGCTTGAATGTTAGAAAGCAAACGTAGTGCCTCGCTCATTAACAAGAAAAACTACATTAAAAATGCAGCTTCAGAGGCCAAACATCCAAATAACATTAAATCTGCCGCAAGCAACACAGATGACAATTATCAGGATCACCTAGCAACAAAAAACCCGTCTAAAGTGTAGTCCACAAAAGAAAAAATGGGGTTCAATCTGTCAATTTTAGATGCGTGAAAGTGTTTGGGTTTTTTTTTTTTTTTTCGCCACATGCAAGGCTAGAATTAATTACATCATCATTTTACACGAAGAACTCTATAAGACAAGTCAGGAATTATTCCACACCTTCAGCCATTACGTGACTAATTATTTCATCTTTTTCCTTCAAAAGAGCAGCATCATCACTTTTTCTATTTTGTTCCCTAAGTAATGTATCCCTCTCTCGAGTAAGAGTCAGAAACCTGAAGTAATAAATGCAACAAACACAACCACGATGATAAGTCTTAAAAAGTTAATTGCATAAGAAGAAAATACGCAAAGGTACTTAAAATCACATCAAGCATTCCAAAGCTCGTAGTAGAAGGAATTCCACATATGGTTTTTATACTGTTTGATGGTATAGAGTAAAAAATAGCCACTAGAGAATAAGTCTCGATCTATTAAACAACCATCACTTCTAATAGAAAAGTTCCTAATCATATATATATAAAGAATGCCAAATTATTGCCTAATATAATTTCTTCCCAGAATACACACAGACGGAAAAAAGTAACAAAGCATGCATCTTAAATTGAAAACACACCTTTCTCTCAAGAGATGCTACCCTTTGATGATACTCCTCCCGAAGAGATTCATTGTCATCGGTGGATTTTCTCTACAAATTAATTTATCCATGAGATAATTGAGATAGAAGAGAGTTGTAAAAAGTGGATACTCAAACTTAGAAAGATTAAAGAGGGCGGGGTTGCCAGCGGCGGGCAGCTGAAGCCACCAATTCGTGGGTACCGGGGGTGATTCCTCAGCGAGACGTGCACGGTAATTTTCGTCAGCTGAGGGCATTGTAATCAATGGCAGCTGGTTCGGGTAACACCGAGCAGCAGAGAGGGGGAAGATTGAACTGCAACAAAGGGCTTTGGAGGCGGTGGTCACTGCGCCCTCGTCAATTTTCCCCAATTCTGGGATTTTAGGGGAAGGTTTTCGGCTGGTGAGGGACATAATTTGGAGGCTGCAAGAACGTTGCTCCACTTATGGGATTTAATTCCCTTAACTCCCGATTCCCCGAACCAAAAACGGAAAAGTATTGGAGGTGGGTTCCCGATAAACCAGCCTCCTTTGAGAACCAGTGCATTGGAGGCGGGTTTACTGGAACCCGCCTCCAATATGAGCCCTTTTTGGAGGCGGGTTTTTTTTGCACCCGCCTCCATTGTGATATGTACATTCTTTGGAGGCGGGTGTTCCGGAACCCGCCCCGAATGCCGATATTGGAGGTTAATTTGGCGCCTCCATTAACTATTTCTGTGGTAGTGAAAAGCTCAGTCATACTGCCAGTTGCATGATTATTCCTAAGGTTATGAACATAGGATGAATGAAGGCAGGCAAGTTCTTGGTCCAACTCTATATTTGAGGATCCAGCGGTAGAATTATCTCCATTACCAAGATCCATATACGAAGATTGAGAACTAATTTTGGATAACATCATAGTTGGTTTCACAGCCTGCGATTCGTCCCGACGTGAAATCACAAAAACGTATCATCTTTCGTATAATTCATCTCCATTGGAACACTCCCTCCAGGTAATTGGTTGCTGCTAGTTTGCACTTGTAGAGCCCAGCAACTGTTGAACTGAAGAAACTTGAACTTAGCAAGAGGATTCTCTTCTTTTTTTTCTTTTTAAGTTTGAGGGTATTTACGTCAACATAAATAAATTATTATTTTGATATTTTTAGCGGATAATTTACTGTCCTTATAAGACATTATATAAAAATTACACCCCACTAATTAATTCTGGAAGTTCCACCACCCCTCACGGAAATTTTCACTTATTATTTTAAAATTATTTTGCATATACACTCACCATAATGATAACGCTCAAATTATAATTTGATAATTGTAAACCATTTTTTTTTCTAACTACACATTGTATAAAACCACATTCAATTTGTATTTGATTGCATATTAATTTTTTGAACATTTTCAAAAATTTGAACACTTGATTAGCACGTGACTTACACTTGGTTAGCATGTAAAAACCAATGAGTAAAAAAATGTTGAACAAACGGAGAAATATAGTTTTCCCTCTGTGGTTTTGTATGACGAACAATTTCCCCCCTCTGGTTTTAAAGTTTCCATTTACACGGTTGTAGGTTTGGAAAAAAGTGTTGACAGAAAATGAGAGTGGGAAAAAAAATATGATGTCAATATTTTTTGTTCCAAAAGTAACCCTAGTTAACCCCAGTCCTACCAAAACTAGAAAAAATGAGCTTGAATTTTTGGAGCAGAAGAAGGGTCGGTTCCCTTTGGTGTAGAAAGCTGCTCCGGCTGCAATTTTATTGTTTAGAATTGGAAAAGAAGTTAAGCGAATTTTGGAGACACGTTTCTTGATTGTCAAAATAATAGTCTGTCAGTGAAGGTCTCAATTTGATGTGTTTTCATCATAAATTGGGAAAATTTTACGGTGTGTTTCGCTTCGAATTGCATTCAAATTTGGATGGACAAAGTTCAACTAAGTTTAAACTTTTCGGCGGGGATGTTTCTTAAAATTTGTTTATTCAAGACTTACTATACATAGGGGCAGAGCCACAAATTGCCCCACCAACACTAAATTTTTTTTTTTTACTGTATAAAATTTTTAAAAATTTGTATTTTGCCTCGCCAAAAATTAAAATAATAGAGGTAAATATTTATAATAAATAATTTTGCCTCACCAGATATTCGGGATCTAATTCCGCCACTGACTATACAACTGTTTGTTCAAAATTTATTAATAAGGTTTTTTGGATGTCTTGGATTTTTAAAAACTTAGGCCCTGTATGGTATCACTTTTTAAAATGTGTTTTAAAAAATATTTTGAAATGTGTTTTAAAAGATGTTTTGAGATATTTTTTGGAGCACATCTTAAAATATATTTTAGAATGTGTTTTAAGATATGTGTTCAAGATATTGTATAACATTGCAAAATTTTCATTTCTTCATCTTGAATTCGTTTTTCTATCAATTTATTACTGTTACTTGTGAATAGTACCACATAATTATTGTTCACAAGTAAAAAGCACATCAAAGTTACTTTTAAATTACTAACATCATTGGTGATTATACGAACTTGAGATTTTTTCCTTCTAGGTTAGTTATTTATTTCTAAATCTGAATTAATTGATTCCGATACTCTTGAATAGAACCACATAATTATTGTTCACAATTTTTTTTTTTAATTAACACATCTAAGATACTTTTAAATTTCTAAAATCATTGGTGATTATACGAAGTTGATATTTTTGGGTTGGCTCGAAAATATGTTTTTTGGCCATTTGAAAGGAAATTCACGTCAAACAGCTTTCTAAAATTATTTTGAAATGAGATAAAATGGGATGCATACTAAACAAACTTTTGTGTTTTGGCCCACCAAAATGAGTTTAAAAAGATCTTTCAAAAGGTCTTCCATACAGGCCCTTATACTTTACAAACAACGGATTTGTGAAAACTCGCTTTTATAATTTGGTTCTTGCCTTACTGTACAACGTCATCTTCAATAAAAAAAAAAAATTTTAAAAAGTAAATTCTAATTTTGGTCCCTTACATATCAACTTTTAATTTTTTTAGTCCCTAACATTTAAAAACTTCTTTTCAGTCCTTTACTTTTAAAATGTGATTTAATTGGTCCCTAGACGTCTTAAATAACGGAATCTGTTAAGTTTTCACACTTGAGTGTCGTTTGATATCTAAATTGGAGGGCAATTTTGTCCACTCCACTGTTTGGCGATTGCATCATCTCCAAACACCTCCATTGCCGACGGCCACCATCACTCAATCGCTTTGTTGCAGCTTACGCGAAAAAAAAAAATCCTACCTCAAACCACGCCACCATTTTCTTCTCCTTCACCATCGCTCCACCTCCCCTGCCTAATCTCCAGTCAGAGAATATCTCTTACTCTGTTTCTTTTCATTTGGTTCAATTCCTTCCCCTTCCCCTTATTTTGATGAATTTCTTTTTGGCTGACGATGTCGGACGACGAGAGAGAAGAGCGAGAGTTGGATCTCTCTAGTTCAGAGGCGGTCACTAAATATAAAATGTAAAAGCGAGGCCCACTTTTGTTTTGTTAAATTTATAATCAGGCGTCTTCATTTTTTTTTCTCTTTTATCTTGTTTTATTGGAAAATTTTCCAATTAGTTCATAATTTATTTGGCATATGGCTGACTTGCTATTCACCTTATCGGTGTAGGAAACTGGTAACTCGCATATGTAAAGAAGAAGATTGAGGCTCTGTTCTTTTCCGAACATAATCAGGAAAAGTATCATTTTTTTCTCAAAAATATTACACAAAGAAACAACATCATTTTTACAAAATTCACAATTCAAATTTAAAAATTCCCTCTAAATCTTCACTCACATAAATTTAAAAAAAAACATAATCATTACACTTTTTCTTCTCTTTACTACACAACTTCCCAAAAGAAATTCCCTCCAAAACAAAATTCTTCTCTAACTAAAAAATTTCCTATCCATAGTACTAAGAGAACAGAGCCTAAAAGAGGTGTTGCTTTTCCAACATGTGTTTAAAATTACTGCCCAAAAAATTATAAGCCCCTGAGATATATTTTGGACTGGATAAATCTGGAATGCATGTTGGTGTTGTTGGCCTTGGTTGGCTTGGCCGAAAAGCTATGAAATCAATACTGTACATCCTTGGACAAAGAAAGGAAGCCATTGAAAAGCTTGGTGCAGAATCATTTTTTTACAGGTGATTGGACAAGATTGCCCTTTGATTTAGGGGTCAAGTGAAACTCTTGTTCAGTTACATAACGGATTCTTAACAGATTCTGTTAACTAGGAAGTTTAGGGGACCAATTAATTCACATTTTAAAAGTAAAGGACCAAAAAAAACATTTTAAAATGTTAGGGACTAAAAAAATTAAAAGTTGATATGTAAGGGACCAAAATTGGAGTTTACTAAAAAAAGGTAGTTTCTAACCTTTGTTTTGGGCTGTCCTGCAAGGATTTAATACATATTTTTCAATCAGCAATTTATTCTTGTTAAAATTTTAATTTGGGTGTTTATTATTATCTATGGTTTTGAAGGTACTTTTCTGACACTCTTATTAAAAATGATTCGCCTTATGATTTCGTTCAAAAAATTTCCAATTTGGATGCTTATGAGCTTTCTGTTTTTGTTGCCGGAGGGTGGTTCGTTAGAGGCGGCTACATGGCTGAGTTTGTGACGGGCTCTGCACTTTGTACTTCCTTTCCTTGTGACGGGCTGAGTTTGTGACGGGCTCTTCAGTAATTTTTTTTTTTTTTTTTCCTGGGATATTTTTGACATTTTGTATAACTATACTAAAGTTAAGTTTTCTGTTAAATAGTCCAAAACCACAAGGGCAGAACAGGGAATTTCGAAACAAAAGGTGAACAACTATTCATCATAAAAACTCACTCAGTGAAAATATTTCACCATAGTAAAAAAAAATTTGAACATTTTCGAAATTTGATCAGGTTTTCTTCATAGCAACCGATTGTTTTCTTGATAACAACCGATTAAGTGACGAATTTCAACACTTAATTAGCACGAGACTTACACATGGTTAGCATATTAAAAACATTATGAGCAAAAAAACATTGAATAAATATTGTGCTACCTTTTTTTCTATATTTAGACGCAATATTACCATGACACAATTGTCAATATTCATAGATGCTAAACAATTCTCTCGCATTCAAAATCAACCTGGACAAATTAGGATATGCTATGATAACAGCTAAAATTTTCAAAAAATGTAATGTAATAATCATATATACAAGATAAATATTACGTGTTAGAAATTGAAATTATATTCTTATTTTCAAGTTATTGTGTCCGTGGTTGTTAAACTCATTGGTGGACGATTCTACGAGTTGGATGCACAAAATCCGATCCCAACTTGGACTCCGACTAGACTCGACTGGAATTTGTAGACTCGTCCAAGTCTATGAGTCTAGTCCGAGTAGGAAATTATCATCTGCGCACATACACACACACACAAAAACACAAAACCCTCTAATTAAAAGAATTTCCAAAACAAAGATCGCACAAAATTGAAAGAGGGTTTTAGCTTAAACTCAGCATGAGGACATGAGGATTGTTGCCAACGGTGACAACAATGAGGATATAGGTAGGGTTGGCCACTTGACTGTACCGCTGAATCTGAAGTAAAGTCCCCGACGAAACCCCAAGTAGCGGAGAAGCTTGCGTCTACTGCGGCGAAAGTGGTGGCGGTGACTGTGACAAAACAAAGAGCTGAGCCACCGGAGACAACGCAGGTGGAGCTTGTGGTTGTGGGTGCGGTGGTGATTATTGATGTGGGGTCCATATATGGGCTTGGGCTTAGGATTCCTATGTAAGGCAAATTGCTAGTTAGCAAATTTGCAGAAAAAGATGAGAAAAGAATTGAGCAAGGAGTATGGGATGAGAAAGAGTAAAGGTGAGATGTAGATAGAATTTTAATATGAGAAATTGAGAAAACACCAAAAGCATTATCCTACTCCTTCAGCCAAGAATTATATCTCTAACACAAGGTCTCTACACTTACTCCCTATCGTAACCAATTGCACAGGTGGCATGAGAATGAGCTCATCCTACCTCACTACAGCAAAGCAACAACTTGCTAAAAAAGAAAAGAAGAAAAACTAAGTAAAAATCATGAAGAAGAAAACTATTCCTTCGGTGAGCCAAAAACGTTGTCGCATCGAAAGCCAGAAAAACATACTCCCTTCAAAAGCCAACACGACGTCGTCCCACTAATTCCGAAATTCCCAAATCAATTTTCCCCCAATTTTCCCTAATTTCGCCCTAATTCCTCCTTAGCATGACAAACTCCACTGCTAAAAATAAGCTTGTTCTCAAGCTTTAAAAAGAGGAAACTCTTTTTTCATAAAATTCACTTCCTCCCAAGAAGCCTCCTCTTTTGGTAACCCCTCCCATTCCACTAACCATTCAGTGAGTTGAGTGTTTCCCTTCTGGATGAGCCTCCTCTGCAAAACAGCTTTTGGTTTCAAATTCATCTCCACATATTGACAATCAGGAGGAATGGGGACATTGCTAACTGGTGCAGCTCCAATGTGCTGTTGAAGCAAAGAAACATGGAAAGTTGCATGCACCTTGCTGTGCTGTGGGAGCTTCAATCTGTAGGCTGCACTACCAACCTTTTCTAACACTTCATAAGGACCAAAATACTTGGATGAAAGTTTAGGAAAGGGTCTGTTTACCACTGATTGCTGTCTGTAGGAATGCAGTTTCAAGTATACCCAATCCCCCACCTGAAATTCCCTTTCAACTCTCTTCTGATCCGCATAGAACTTCATCCTCTTCTGAGCCTTGAGGAGCTGTTCTTGTATGAGTTTGGAAACCTGCTGTCTTTTCTTGGCCAGATCATGAACAGCAGGCACCATAACTTCAGCAAAAGGACCTAAGGGCAGATTAAAAGGTTTGACACCATACAAAGCTTCAAATGGTGACACAGATAAGCTAGAATGAGATTTGGAGTTGTACCACCACTCAGCCAAACTAAGCCAACTCTTCCAAGTTCCTGGCTTCTCACAACAAAAACATCTCAAAAAATTCTCCAGTACCAATTTATCCTCTCGGTTTGACCATCTGATTGAGGATGGTAAGAAGAATTGAGGTTCAGCTTGACCCCCAAAATCTTGAACAATGATTGCCAAAACTTGCTAGTGAAAAGCCTATCTCTGTCACTGACAATGGATTCAGGCATTCCATGTAACCTGAAGATTTCATCCATAAACAACCTGGCTATCTTAGGGGCATTGTAAGGGTGAGTTAAGGGTAAGAAATGGCTGTATTTGGTTAAACGATCCACCACCACCAATACTGCAATAAACCCTTCAGAATTTGGTAATTGTTCTATAAAATCCATTGACAAGTGTTTCCAAGCATGTAGAGGAACTGGTAAAGGCTGTAGCAACCCTTGTGGATAGTGATTCATATGCTTGTTTTTCTGACATACAGTGCACCTTCTAATGAATTCCTCAACTTTCTCCTTCTGGTTTGGCCAAAAAAATAGACTACTTACTCTTTTAAGTGTAGCCTTTTGTCCTGAATGTCCCCCCAAAGCAGAAGTATGAATAGCCTCCAGAATCATATTCCTCACTCCAGCACTAGCTCCAATCACCATTTTATTCCCTTTCTTCAAAATTTCATAAATCACTTGATATTCCCCATTCACATCACTCCTCAATAATGCTTCAGTAATCAGTTTCTGACACTCACTGTCCCCCTCATAACTTTCCTCTACCTGCTGCAACCATAGGGGTTGTACTCCTGAAACAGCACTCATACTCCAAATGTTAGCTTCCTCACAAGTTACTAGTTCTAAGCCAACCTCAGAATTTACCCTTCTTGATAAAGCATCTGCTGCTCTATTCTCATTCCCCCTTCTGTACTGTATTTCAAAACTCGATCCCATCAGTTTTGTTAACCATTTGTGTTGCAGATTATTGGTTAGCTTCTGCTCCAACAAATACTTAAGGGACTGATGATCAGTTTTAATGATAAAGTGATTTCCAATCAAGTATTGCTTCCATTTCTCTACTGCCATTACCAGAGCCAATAATTCCTTTCATAAACTGATAACCCCTTATTCCTGTCACAAAATGCCTTGCTCAGATAGGAAATGGGATGACCATCCGGCATTAACACTGCCCCCATGCCCTCCTCACTTGCATCGGTCTCCACCACAAAAGACTTCTCAAAATCTGGCAACTTAAGCACAGGTGCAGTAGTTATCACCTCTTTCAGTTTGAAAACAGCCATAGTTGTTTCTTCATTCCACACAAACTTCCCTTTCTTCAGTAAATTGGTGAGAGATTTGCAGATAACACCGTACCCCTTAATAAACCTTCTGTAATAACCAGTTAAACCTAGGAAACCCCTTAATTCTTTGAGGGTTTTAGGTATAGGCCAATCAATAACACTCTGTATCTTCCCATGATCCATTCCTACTCCTTCAGGTCCTATTATATGTCCCAAGTATTCCACACTCCTTTGGGCAAAAACACACTTAGAAAGCTTAGCCAACAAATGATTCTCTTTCAACAACTGCAAAACAGCTTTCAAATGTTGCTCATGCTCTTCTAATGTTTTACTGTAAATTAGGATGTCATCAAAGAAAACCAGCACAAACTTCCTCAAAAATGGCTGAAAAACATGGTTCATGAGAGCTTGAAAAGTAGCAGGGGCATTGGTTAAGCCAAAAGGCATTACCAAAAACTGAAAATGACCATGATGGGTTTGGAAAGCTATTTTCTGAATATCTTGTTGCCTCATTCTGATTTGATGATAACCTGACCTTAAATCCATTTTAGAAAAATAACAAGCTCCATGCAATTCATCTAATAACTCATCAATTACAGGAATGGGAAACCTGTCCTTGATAGTAAGATCATTCAATTTTCTATAATCCACACACAATCTCCAACTACCATCTTTCTTCTTCACAAGTAAAATAGGGGATGCAAAAGGACTAGTGTTGTACTGAATAACACCATTATCTAGCATTTCACCAATTTGTTTTTCAACGTCATCTTTTTGAAAATGAGAGTACCTGTAAGGCTTAAGTTTGAAGGGTTCAGCTCCTGGCTTCAAGTTGATTTGGTGGTCAATTGCCCTTTCTGGTGGCAAGGTAGTTGGGACCTGAAAGACTTCAGGAAACTCATCAATCACACTTTGAATACTAGCAGGCACTGCTGTTTTCATTTCCTCCACTTCACCTTGGTGCAATTGTAACATTGAGCTCCTGTTTCTTCTGCTAATGGTCATCAATTTAGCTTCTCTTCCTTTCACCAGTTGCATTACTGCTTTCTCCTCCTCTCCTTGTAGGTACAAAGGTTTCCTTCTTGAGTTATGGCAATTTTCAACTTCTCAAAGTCAAAAAGTATAGGGATAAAGGCAGTCATCCAATCTGTTCCTAGAATAATATCCCATCCTTCCATGTTTAAAAGCCTGAAATCAAACTGGAACTGATACTGCTGCACAGTCCATTTCACCTTAGGACATTTTGTAAAGCCTTTAGTGATTCCCCCATCTTCCACTGTAACTAAGTAAGGCTTCACTTCAATCTGCTTCAAATTCAACTCCTCTGCTAATGTTTTGTTCATGAAACTGTCAGTGGCTCCTGTATCCACAAGAATTTTCACCATTCTTCCATACAATTAACCCTGTAAAGTAATGGTGTTCTTCCTTCCTTTTTCAGTTATAGCATTAACAGTTAACTGTTCCAAATCTGGCTCTATCTCTTCTTCCTTTACCTCATTATCAAACTCCCCTCCTATAGCAATGGTTTCCTCATTATCATCCACCACTATGAAATTCACTGATTTAAGCTTACATTGATGGCCAACATGATATTTCTCACCACACCTGTAACATAAATGGTTGTTCCTTCTGTACTGCAACTCTTGAGGAGTGATCTTCTAAAACTTATCAGAAGATAGCAATTTATCCCCTTCCTTCTTCACTGTTGTTTTCTCACCTACAGTTTTCCCATAACCCCCAACAGTTGATTTCTCTACAGGTGTTCTTGCATAACTCCCCACCCTATTAGCCTTCTGTTGCTCAGCTAATGATTTCTCCTGTAATATAGCTATCTCAGCCGCCTCACCCAGAGTTTTAGGTTTCAACATCCTCACCATGGGTTTCAGTTCCCCTTTTAAACCACTTATGAAACTGGAAATATAATAGCTCTCAGGATGCTTCATATTCTTAAACAACAGTTCATATTTCAAAGCTTCAAATGATTCTTGATACTCCCTCACTCCTCTATACTGCTGTAACTTGTTAAAGTCCTCCACCTCATCAGTCACCCCAAATTTCACAAATCTATGTATCAATTCATCACAGAATTCCTGCCAAGTAATCGAATCTCTACCCACCTTAAAACTATCATACCAAACCTCAGCCTTATCATTCAAGTAAATTTCTACTGCTTCTACCTTTTCATGATCTGGTATTTGATAGAAATGGAAAAATTTAGCACACTTACGCAACCATTCTTTGGGTCTCTCCCCTGAGAAGGGAATGAGTTCAATTTTGGCCTGATTTGTCCAAGGGGCTTGCTGCAACTTCTCCCTCCAACTGCTCACACCTTCTCCCCCGATCTGCTGTTTAGCTACCCCTTGAGAACACTCTCCTGATGCTGTTCCTTTTGGTCCTCCAGGAGGGGTGGGAATCAGAGGAGAGACAGTCTGGATCTGACTGCTTCCTTTATCTCCCACGGCTTCCTTTTCTTTGTCCATTTGATTAGCTCTACCGTTGATAGAACTAATAGCTTGCTCATGCTGCTCTAATCTCTCAAACAATTTCTCAAATTTAGCATCAATGGAACTAGCCAATTCCTGCAATTTCTGGTCCTGTTTCTTTGCATTTTCTTCAGCCCTCCTAGCACATCCGCCATCACTGCTCCACAGCCAAGGATTTAAGGCTCTGATACCACTGTAAGGCAAATTGCTAGTTAGCAAATTTGCAGAAAAAGATGAGAAAAGAATTCAGCAAGGAGTATGGGATGAGAAAGAGTAAAGGTGAGATGTAGATAGAATTTTAAGATGAAAAATTGAGAAAACACCAAAAGCATGATCCTACTCCTTCAGCCAAGAATTATATCTCTGACACAAGGTCTCTACACTCACTCCCTATCGTAACTAATTGCACAGGTGGCATGAGAATGAGCTCATCCTACCTCACTACAGCAAAGCAACAACTTGCTGAAAAAGAAAAGAAGAAAAACTAAGTAAAAATCATGAAGAAGAAAACTATTCCTTCGGTGAGCCAAAAACGTTGTCGCATCGGAAGCCAGAAAAACATACTCCCTTCAGAAGCCAACACGACGTCGTCCCACTAATTCCGAAATTCCCAAATCAATTTTCCTCCAATTGTCCTAATTTCGCCCTAATTCCTCCTTAGCATGACATCCTACCTAACCCCTTTTATGGGGAATTTTTCAAGCAGGAGGCTTGCTGCCTCAGGCTCCTGCTGCATTTTTGTGGGTGCTTCTTGCCGGATATGGGTGGCGGCAATGGTTCACCACCAAATTCCAGCCAGCATGAAGGTTTTCTTTATTAAAAAAAATAAAAGATTTGTTCTACCTCTGGCGACGGCGAGGTTTTCCAACCGCGGTGGGCTAGGTTTGAAAATAAAGGAGATGGGAAATGGTGGGGGTGGTGTTATATTATAAGTAGAAGGGCAAAATTAGTATAAATGTTTATACTATCTTTTCTTCCCTGCCTTAAGCATTTTTCTTCCTTCCATTTAGCATTACTGTAAAAAAAAAGCATTAAATATTGAATTGTTAAAATTTTTTTTTGCAAAGGTGGAATATAGTTCCTCCCCTGTGATTTTTAGGATAGACAGTTCCCCACTACTATCATTTTGGTGAGTGTATAGGCACAATAATTTAAAGATTAGAATATATAATTGTCATATCTAACATACACGTGCAACATTAATACTCAATCTTCAATTGTGAATTCGATTTAGTGTTTCTAATTAATTCTTTATATTTAGGATTCATCCAGATTTTCTTTCTTTCTTATTTTATTTATTTTTCTTTGATTTCTTTCTACAATAGTAATTATTATTATATTCTTAATTTTGGCTAATTTGGTAGATTGATTCAAACTTGGCTTCATCCATCATATTCTTCTATTCAGGTTTCATTCAAAGGTAATACAAGAAAAGATTAAACTCCTCCCGTTCCATCTTATTCTTTTCTTGGATGGTGTTTTCTTATTATCACTTCTTTTACTCCAGTAATCCCTCTTGCACTAAGTTGTCAAACAATTCATTTTATACAACCATATCCTTTCGGATTGCACTAATCTTGTTGTAACCTTGTGCTAAGTCTTCCTTAATTCAAGTCTATGTTTTTAGGTGAGTTATATTTTTCCTACTCACGTCTATATTCAGTAAAACTTCAGGGCAGACTTTGTTTAAATAATTAGTTCCGGCAGTATTAAAATACAGTGCCAACCTCCCTATCTTCATTTTTACTCATTCAAGCTTTGTTAAGGTAGGATCCTATAAACTGCAACAGGGCAGACTTTCAAGACCACATATACTACAAAATCCTCAACAGAACAACAGGTCAGTCTAAAATTTCTTTCTAAGTTTCTTTCTGCTAAGCCAAAGGGTGTGTTTGAAACTCGATCCGCGAACTGGTGATATCCCCAATTTTAACAAGAACAGAAACAGTTTAGCATTTTAGCAGCCCAATGCTCAATTCCAGTAGAGCGTGGGTATGTCCTGTCCTATTTTACATAGTTTTGCTAGGATTTTAATCTTCTATCAAATTAATGGGACTGAACACAAGCAACTAATACCAGTCCCCCAAGAAGTTAGCGGGGAGTTCAGGCAACAACTTATGAAATATGAAGTTCTCTGTTCCTTTATTTTATTTTCGTGTTTTGATGTTTAAGTGGTGTAACGTTTTCTTCTTGTAAACATGCTTTTCTAATTTGCTATTACAAGCGTGTCATACTGCATATTCTGGATACTAAACATGTTTCATAAATTGAAAAGACGACTTACGTCAAAGATTACGTTTTCCTACTGCGTACTTCGGACACAAATCCAATAGTTGCGGAGGGTGTTAAAGTATTACCTAAGTGGCGTAAATCAAAGATGGGGCTACAGTGAGCGAGTGGGTGGGTTCAGTTTGGTCTCGTCCGTCTTCCTTCCTTCTCGGTCCTCTTCTCTTTCTCCGTTCTTGCTCCCCTGTTTTCCCCTTCTTTCTCCTCTGTTTTCTAGCCGAAGTTTAGCAGGCCCCCTTATTTATTTGCGTTTTTCTTTTCTTCGGTATTTCGTGCAAAATACCCTTATCTGGTCTCTTTCTCCCTCTGTTTATTTTAACTCAGCTATCCCTATTCTTTCTCTGTTTCTCTTTCAGAAAACAGGGTCGACAGATATACGAATGCACAATTCTTTAAGTTCCTACAGTCCGTCTCCCCGGTTTCCAATGAACGAAGGCTGTTGTTGTGCAACGGGGATGCAGATCAAGGTGATGGTGCTAGATTTGAAGAACAGAGGTGAGGTAGGGAAGGAAAAATGATTATGGTGGTTTGGACAAGAATAGAGAAGAAAAACGAAGTTTTCTAGTTCCTTCTTTCTTTTTCCTCCATCATCTTACACTTCTTTCAGTTAATTTTATTTTCTTCCAATTACTTGACACAATTTAATGCTACTGTAATAAACTTGGGCAAATATTAAAAATTCCAGTCGCTCTCTGTTTTCTTATTTAATTGATCATATATATATATATAAATGAATGGGCTGATTCATCCCATTTGCTTGAATTGAGCGACTAGTGTCTCTAACCAAACCGACTCATCCGTTCTTTCTTCTTCTTCTTCTTCTTTTTCTTTTTCTTTTCTTATGTTTATCTTTTTATTTTCTTTGCCTCGCCAGCCTTCCCAAACTTCTAAAAGTTGTTTTGATCACCGCCTTAAATATATATCTAATTTGCGTGATTGATCTTAATTTTAGCTATCTAAATTTCTGAGGAACTATCGTACCAAATTTTATAAAATAATAACAATTAGGTTATTTTATTTTGTTCTTTTTTTTCTTTTTTTTGCAATTAAGAATTCAAAATTTGTTTTCCATTTCCGTAAGTCCTAACATTCACAATATATTTTTAATCTTTACGAAGGAGCAAAACCCAATCCTAGTCACATCTCTCTCAACGCTTTTCGATTGTAATTTAATCACAACTCTACTTTTTAATTACTCATGATTATAGAATCTTAATCATTTAAACATCATTCAAATTTTATTACATATCAAAATTAAGATTGAAAAGATAATATTATAGAATAATATAAAATATAAGGGTTAAACCTAGGATAAAAATATGGGATCTCATAGTACTTTACATTTTTACCTATTTTACCCTTACCTCTAACTTACCTCCACCTAGAAGGCACTATATGCCGCCGCCAGCCTTCTCCACCGCCGGATTTTTTTAATTCATTTTTATAGATCCGGCTAGATCCACCAAGATCTGGCTGTATCATAAATAAAGTAAAAGAAAAGAAAATCCAGTGCCGGATCTAAAAATAAAAATTTTTAAAAATTTCGACAGTAGAGGTCTACATTCGGTGACTGTGGAAAAAAGAAAAGGAAAAAAAAAAAAAAAAAGAGTTAGGTATCCTAACCCCATAAAAGGGGGTCAGTCCCTAACCCTCTTTTATGTTCTTTGGGTTAGGATTCCTACCTAACCCCCTCGTTGCATTTTTGCAGAGACAGCCAAATCTGGCTGCTTCTGGTCGGATATGGGTGGTGGGAATGGTCCGCCACCCATATCCGGCGAGCATGAATGTTTTCTTCATGAACAATAATAAATAAATAAAAATTAAATATTTGTTCTACTTCAGACGGCGACAAGGTTTTTTAGCTGTGGTGCACTGAAAATGAAGGAGATGGGAAATGGTGGGGTCAGTGTGATATTATAAGTAGAATGGCAAAATTAGTATAAATGTAAAGTACTGTCTCTCATTTCCTGTGTTTAGCATTACCATAAAGAAAAGTGTTAAATTTTGAAAATGTTCAAAATTTTTTTTACAAAGGTGGAATATAGTTTCTCCCCTGTGATTTTTTTATGATTGATAGTTTCCCATTGCTATCATTTTGGTGAGTAGGCACAATAATTTAACGATAAGAATATACAATTTCCATTTCTAGCATGTATTCCCTTCGTCCCACTAAAAGAGTTCACTTTCAAAAGAAAATTTTATCTCATTTAAAGAGTTCATTTTGAATTTATTTACATTACATACCCTTACTAATATTACAATGTGTGGTTCACAATTAAGGCTTACTTTTAAAGTAAGGTTATAAGTGGAAAATATGGTAGTAGATTATTTATTTTAGGTGTTGTACCTTACAACCCATAATAAGTTATACACATTTCAAAGTGGACTATTTGAGTGGAACGAAAGGAGTAATATTTATTATTTTTAATCATTACATTACATTGCTTGAAATGTTTAACTTTTGTCGTAGTATATCATAATTTTTCTTGGTTGATTTTAAATGCCACATTGATTGAATTGATTAGTATATATGAATAACGATTATTTTGTGTCACAGTTGCGTCTAAATCTTGAAAAAAGAAAATGCAGCACGGCCTTTATTGAATCTTTTTTTCAATCGTAATTTTTACGTGTGAATCTAGTGCTAATTAAGTGTTCAACTTTGCCATTCAATCGGTTATTATCTAAAAAAAAAGTATTCAAATTTTTAAAATGTACAAAAAATTTATAAGCATTCAAATTTTTTCAAAATCTTAGGAATTAGGAACACTATGAGAGTATATTCTTTTGGTTCGGAAATAGTTTTTCAAAATTTTCTTTGCCAAACATCATTTTGAAAACGGATCTTTTTAAACCATATTCCTTTATATGTTTTAAACCAAAACTATTTTTTTAAATATGATAATAAACATGCCCATATGTTTAATTTGACCGCTATAATTTTGGTGACTGTATTATTCACAGGAACAATTAAAACTCCATCGGAATAAATACATATTGTATGATCCTTTTAAGAATTGTGTGCAGTAAAATGTTTTCCCATGTAGATCATGTACATCTTTTGGACAAGTGATCATAACTGACCCGAAACCAGTCTAACCTGCCCGGCTATCACCCCTAATTTCCCCTTTTAGAATAATATTAAAACTACTATGTAATTATAAAATATCTTAATGAATTTCTGATTATTTTCCCACGTGTTTTCAAAATAAATCTTTTGTCCCTTGAATTATATCTATTTCACAAAAATTAACATTTTTATCCCCACATTTACTTTGTTGGCAGTACAAATTGAGGGTAGTTTTGATAATAATGTCGATTTTTGATAAACTGGAGGCAAAAGTGAGGAGCAAATATGTCAATTTTTCACAATTTTGGTTTGATTTAATCAGTGCAAGATTCATCCGCGTTCACTTTCTGAACGATAGCAAATCCAGAAAACCAAAGATTTAAAAAAACAATGGTATTGTATTATTCACATAAACAATAGAAATTACACTGAAATAAATACAGATTGTATGATCCTTTTCAGCAATTTGTCCAGTAAGATGTTTTTCCATATCAGATCCTGTACATCTGTTGCACAAAATGATCATAATTGAGAGCAAATTAACTAACTCTCTAAACTCAGGTTTGGTTCTTGGTTCTTGGTTTTCGTTCTGATATTTGCAGGATGTTTCACCTGTAGCATTCCAGGCTTGCAGATCGAACTCACGGTACCCGTTCTAACACTCGCTGCAGTGCCCTTTTGATGCCTTCTTGATCTAGTGAAGTTGTGAGTAGTATTTCCTGGACCTAAAGATCAATACCTGTTCAGAGAGCAAGAGAGGAAGGTGAAGAGAGGGAGGGATAGAGGTTGATACCATACCTGTCTCCCAGCTCGAGCGAGGAGAGTGAATTGATCGCCGACAGGGGGAACCTGTTAGAAGTTGGAAGTTTGAAACAAGTACCATAAGTGACATGTTTTTCGCGAAATAAAAGCTCAATACTCTTTCCATCCAACTAAAATATTCATGTTTCTAATATTGAAAAGTAACAGAAACAAGACTCTTTTACTAGGACGGAGAGAGTAACATATATAAGGTCTTGAGCGGTCCATCTTACATTTGAAAGCCAAAGCTGCAGATCTGGCGATACTACCCGTTTCTCAAATCCTTGCCTGTTTATTTTTACATCATTAATCCTGGCAAAGAAAATGCACAAAGTAAGCAGGCCTGCCAAAGGCATAAGCACTGTAGGTTGACTGCTAGTGTTCATGTAGACCATGAATCTGCATTTCTTATGTGTTATGCAGTAATCAAAATCCAGTTTTCATTTCGAGGAAATCCCCTCTACCCTGTATGCTATGTTTCATATGCGATGCGGGTACACGATTGCATGATCTGTGCTCGTATAGATTTTCAAAACTGCATAGTTTTAACAGACTCCTTAACTACAAGCAGCAAGAACTACTAGGGACATAATCATAGATGGGAAAATGCATGTACCATGGGTATAGGCAGGAAAAAATTATTTTCATACCCGTCCTCCCTCAGCAGCTCTTCAATGATTGTATCCAGGCCAGGAAGAGGTTCAATATCATAGCTATCATCAGTGAAACCATCACTGATTGAGGCATCCTGTGGAACTTTGCAACTAAGAATCGGTAAACCATTCAATATAAGAGTGTTGAAACATGTAAGTATTTGTTAAGGTGCAACGAAATACATTGCATACCTGTGGAATAACAGTTTCCAGAGTTTCAAGGAGAGGATCTTCCTCCAATTGTTTTATTGACAATGTAATCCTGGACCTTTCCCTGCAATGCACAGTTAAGTTGATAATTAAGTCTGTATAGCTAAAATATATACATGATCAACGTGTCTCAACCATACATGATGGTGAGATATGATCCATATAACCAGTGGGACTTGGTTGTTGTATGTCTACAATATAGCCTCTTAAAATAAAACAAATACCAAACAGTCACATAATGTAGAACATCTAGCAAACTTTTTCTATATGGAAAGCCAGATTTATTTACAAATTGAACACTTGCTCCACCATTCAGAAACCCACAAAAAGTAGATCACTAAAAGTTAGATGAGTTGATTGAGAAATACATGTATTGCATTAGATCCAATCACAAGTGATAACATAACACATATTTCTTCATCATATCTAAAATAGGGGCAGTGTACATAAATGCATTTTCTATTACTGGTATCTAATTCAAAAACAAACAAAAAAAACATAGTGCACTAACAGGTATGATCACCTATCTATAGAGATAATTTTGACCCTCACTTCATCACCCTCAGTCAGAACATCACTTGCATCTTGAACTAAATCCCATGACACCTCTGAGACATGTACAAGACCGGTAAGGTAGAAATTACCTGCATAGTTCCAATAATGGTAAGTACTAACAAAGAGCATGTCTAAATCCACAAAACAAACAGCAGCTTAAAGATCATTACCATCTGGATTGCGCAGATGAACAAATGCACCATAATCCTCAACAGAACAAACCATTCCTTGAAAGATATCCCCAACTTTTATCTTTTGAGAAAACCTGGACCACAGAGCTTCTTTTTCCGAGAATATCAATTTCCGGCTCACTTCATCTGCTTGGATAACCTAGGAGGAAGCATCAAGGTTTTTCTAGCCCTCACAGCAATCAACAGGAATGGAATTTATTTTGACAATGAGCATTATAGAATGAGGAATGAGCATTTATCATTTTGCATCAAGCTGTCATAATGCAAAATCCAGCACATGACATGTCGTCAAGATTTATCCATTTTATCACTACAGCTCCATCAAATACTTCAGTTAACTTGCATATCTTTTACTATTTCAAAATGTACAAGTAAAAGAAATACAATAATAGTAGTAGGATTACGAGCATCAACAATTTCTTCGATAACTAAAAATTCTACAAATCACTTCATGCATGATAAACAAAAGGAAACCTATCCCATAAGTTGTGATTGGGAGTGAGATTCAAAGACAGGGCACCTACCTTTGGGAGAATCAAAGAGAATGGTGGATGTTAATGGAACTAAAATTTCAAAAAGTGTTCTGAGAATCTTACATATTCATGTTGTCATTTTGGATGTTAGACAAAATGCTCACATGGACTATTCAAGTTAATTATCCATTTTTAACAATGTTGGTGCAAAAAAGAAAAGAAAAAAAGATTTATGCAGGAAAAAGAAGTGAATATTTATTTCCTTGATTTATACATTGGATGAAAAATGGAAACAGTAGTCAGCAGATTTTGGAATTCATGCAGTGGGTAAATCTTCTCACCTTCAGAGGAATTATGGAACCAACTAAATCTTTGGCAATCTCTTGAATAGGTTTGCGAGGCACTGCAGAGAAAGGGAAAATAGATATGCACACATAAAATATACTACCAAATTGCAACAATAACCAGAAGTCTAGGTTCATGAGTTTCTACAAGGACCTTCATGCCTAAAAATTACAAGAAAACTTATAAAAGTAAAATATAATGAATATCAAACAGAACAAGAGTTACAAAAGGGACAATCTGATATGAACCATGTCACATATACATGATCAATGCTACAGAAAACACTTAATAATGAATCCATCAAGAGAAGATAAAAATCATGAGTCACAAGTGTACCCTCTCAATACTTTCATCATGAGAAGTTCCATCAGTAAAGAGGTCTGTCGAAAAACATTTTTGAGCTTTACAGCATATTATGGTATTGGGGTTGTTACCAAGATTCAAATAAGTTATCTTAAATAAATGAACAGTGTCCACTTAAAAGTGTAGACACTGAAATATAAATCAAAACAATTGCCATAAATAGATGCTTCAACTTAATGCGGCCAGACAGTTCTTACAACAGACCAAAGAGTTTCCTTTTCATTTCAAACCTTTCAGTTCACCAACATCACTCCCTTCAGGCCATCAATAACTGAATTCATTTTGATGTTTACATGTTCAATTAAGGAGAAAGATTTAAGAAAGGGGCTTCATTATTTATTAAGCGCCTAGAAAAGGCTTAGAAGAACTCTTCTGCAAACTTCATATCTTTCACTGAAAGTCAGTATTTGCTCCAAAAGAAACAGGGATGCAAGCACTCTCTAGATGCTCCAAAGTCCATAAAACCGAGATAATTGAAGAATAATTTGATTTCAAAGTTCATTTTAGATCATCCAACAACTATCATGCAATCCTAATTGGCTTGACTCTGAGCATATCAAACTTTGTCAAGACAAGGTACTGATATCTTCATAAAGGATTTACTAGAAGGGGAAAAGAAATTGTAAAGTCAGCATCATGTGCATATAAAGCTTCTAAAGGGAAAAGCTTTACATGATTCCACAAGAGCATCCAAATTTGCTATTACATTCTACTCAAAACATGGTTCTTTTTAAAATTCCTTTTTACTAGTAATCAAACTCATTACCGAAAAACGAAATATAATTGTTTAAGTTAAGAAAATGTGCACCTTTACATGAATGTGAGGGCCCTAACTGTGGGAAAGGAAGAAAACCAACGATGGAATAAAACCGAATCAGCAATCCACCACCATTGAAACCTTCCACTTTTCCTTCATAGATGATACCTTTTTCTTTATAAGCTTGTGCTGCCTTCCAATCAGCAGACCTCTACTTCTTTGTCAAAAGAATTCGGAAAATAATATTCATAAGCATCCATGTGTAACAAAACAACTCTATTTCAAATAGTGATGCTGGATAAAAAGAGCTTGCAATGCCCCAAAATTTCAGGGTTCTTTTCCATTCCACATAATCACAAACATATAAGCATCAAGAATTTGCTAATTCTAGTAGCCCAAAATTCTAGATCATCTCTAAATTAATCTTTCACAAATGAATCAAACAATAATCAACAATTTACTGTCGACCCATCATTAAAAATGAAAATCAAGAAAGACACACCCGAGCTTGTCGAACATCTTCAGGTGCCAAAGATTGCTGCTGAATCTGATCAACTCCTTCAGCTTTAGCAGGACTGCCACTGGAAACTGTAACTTTAGGGGATAACAAAGCAGCCCTCTTAGCAAAATTGCTGCTGGATAACAGTGGAAAGTTCAAAACTTGATGGTGGTTAGAACTGTCACATGCGAAGAGGTGGGAAAGAAAGGCAATATTGGTCCCTGAAACTGAGCCTAATGCTGCAGCAAATGTAGGCATTTTGAAGGGTCCCTGGCTCTTCTGTGATGATGGTGAACTTTGGGTGTTGGAATTTGGAAACTGGAAGTTTGGGATTGTGTGTATGGATTTGGTTTTTCTGCTTCCCAGTGAGGTGGTGTTGGATAACGGAGGAAGTTTTTCTGAGAAGATTGGAATGATCCACTTGTAACGTCCACACCCACTTCTTTGTTGTTGTTGTTGTTTTTTAATTTTTTTTTTTTACCAATTTTTTTTCATGAAAATATACAAAGACCCCAAAAAGAATTTTCATTTTAAAAAATAACTGAAAAATAATTTAATTGTGTAATTTTTATTTTTTTTGGGGTTTAATCAAGGCTTAAATCCCTTCACCCTTTCCTTTGTTGGTTTGTTTGACAATTGCTGATTTATTTCTTAATTAAGTACACGTTTTGTTTAGTCATAGGTTTCTCTCTTCTGGAGGGTTTCCTTAGTGCCGGGCCTCATTAGAACACCATCCACCGTTCCGCCGCCGACCTTTGTCTCCAAATTATGCTCAGTTTAATTTTGCAATTTCTGTCTCTCACACCTCTCTCTCCTTTTCTGTCTCTTTGTATTTCAGGTTCTCCGTGGGTGGCTCGTTCGGCGTTCCGTTGCTCGTTGACTCCCTTGTGTGTTACTCTTCCTCCGATGGACACGATTGATTCCTTGTATTCGAAGCCTTCCCTGTTACGAGAAGAGGAGCAAGTTATTCAATTAGTGGAAGAACCTACATCGTTTGATGGCACCCTGTCACTGGTGGGGAAAGTTTTGTCCCCCCGCGAAATCGCTTATGATCAAATTGTGACCCTATTTCGTAGGATATGGAGTTTGAAGGGGGGAATAACCTGCAAATCCCTGGGTACGAATATGGTCCTCTTCTCATTTACCACCCGCTCAGACGTCGCGCACTTAGGACAAAGCAATAAATCCTTATACTCATTCCTGTAGAGGACGCAATCGTTTGGGCAAGCGTGGATCTTCTTATACTCCATACCCATTGGACACAATATCTTTTTCGCCTCATAAATTCGATCTGGAAGTTCATTATCTTCTGGGAGCATATCTTTCAATACCCTCAATAAGGCTGTAATACTAGTATCTGACCACCCATTTGCCGCTTTCAAATTAAACAACTTCAAAACACTAGACAAGCGTGTATATTTAGTGCAACCGTTGTATAGAGGCTTCTCATTGTCACCCAAAATGGAAGCAAGAACTTCCAGTTTATCAGCAAAATCCTCGGCCACATCCTCAATCATGTCATCTAATCGATCTTTAGTAATCCCATCATCTCCTTTTGCATGAGATTTTCTTTTCTCAGGTAAACCATCAATACTTTCACCATGCCAAATCCACAATTTATAAGAAGGATCAAATCCATTCCGATATAAATGGAATCTTATTGTATCTGAGTTATCAAACCGCGCACCATTTTTACAAGCTTTACACGGACAATGGACATCTTTGTATTCTTATAAGCCAATTCAATGAAATTCTCAACTTCTTTTGCATAAAAATCAAAGGTCCAATCACCATACAACAAGATATTTCGATCCATGCGTAACTAACTCCTTCAAATAATTAAAAAACCCAAATAATAATTCAACAAACAATGTAGAAAGTATCAAGTTGCATGCTTGTCTTAGCACATGTCATACTAATGTTACTCATATAATCAAAACTAATATAATACCTCAATGAAAAAAATAATGCATAACCAACACATGCGCAATAGACATAATCAAATGAAGAAGAACCCATAAGTTTTTCATTTATGCATTTCATCAAACACATGCAATGCATAAAAAAATAATACACACTCTAAGTAGTGCTAATTATATGAACATCATCCATTAAAAATCAAACACTATAAATCAAATCACATCACCAAGAAACTACATAGTATAACTAAATAGGGTTCCACAATACTAAGGTTCACCATATACATGGATTTCAACTTTAATTTTCAGCACTCTACCATAAATAAAAATCAATTCTATATACACACATCTAAAGTACTAGAATAAGCAATTACTGAGAAATTTTAGAAGTTTCTAACCTTAAGGTGGTAAATTTTAGCTTCAAATGACGATTATTTACATCAAACGTGCAAAACCGTAGTAGAAATTTGGAGAAGAACACTTTCGACCGCGATATGAAGATACACGTTGTTATTTAGGGTTAAATACGTCAATACAATGGTGGTTATAATCAAACCGCCGTAGAAAGAACCTTCTACGGCGGTTAATTGTTAAATCGCAGTAGAAAGTGGGCTTTCTACGGCGTTTGGGACAAACCGCCATAGAAAGTATGGACTTTCTACGGCGGTTTAACAATTAACCGCCGTAGAAAGGGACTTTCTACGGCGGTTTATTTTAAAACCGCCGTAGAAAGTCCGTATTTCTTTTATAACGGCGGTTTTCTATTTTCCGCCGTTAATCCGCAGCCGTTAAAGCTCTATTTTGTAGTAGTGATTGGTTCCAAGTACCCATTCTCATTGACTAAAAAATAAAATCCCAATTAAAACTGCCCCAGTCGCTTCCATTGCCAATGTTTCCACCAGCATTGCCACCGTATCCAGCACCATCAGCATCGTCTCCAACACCATCACCATTGTGGTCGGATTGATATTTTGGCGTTTGGAGTGAGCTAGTCAAGTCTTTTTCTGTGTTTGATTGCCACTTCAAAGTCTAGGAAATATAGTCTTCGCCAATCACCATGGAAGACCGTTTTGGGGTGTGTTCTGTGCAATAGAAATAGCCAATATTGATTAGTATAGCTGAGACCGATGGAGACGAGATCCTATAAAAGGTAAATTCATAATTTGATTCTTGGGATTTTGCTCTAAATCTTCATCTGGGGTTGTTTGATTGGTATGTTTATGGTCTATTTTGATTTTTCAACTCGTGGCACTTGTACTATGTGCGTTATTTTGGTTAGAATCACTTCAGAAATCAAATTGATATTTTGGGTATATGTTGTTATGTTTTGGGCAGACTCCTGATGAGAGTTCTTCTTATTATAAATATTCACTATTTATTAAACTCGTTTAAGTTCTTCAATTTGTGGCACTCACACTTTTTTGGATTGATTTTTAAAAAGCTCTATTCTGTTCTCCATTGATTGAAAAGATAAAGGGTCAAAAAAAGAACGTGAAATCTACCTAAAGACCAAAGATTATATATGATATTGCAAGTCCTCATCTCCATCAAGAGAGAGCTTATTTTGTTTTTATTTATATGGTGTTTTGCTTGTGTGCTGAGGGAACTAATAGGGCTTTAAATAATAATTCAATGTTACTGTTCAATCCTCACATGTTCTTGTCACTTGAATGTTTGTTCAATAGTGATGTAGAAGTTTGTTGTACTGATAGTATTTTGGGTAAATTATCAAAAAACTTCCTGTGGTTTAGAAAATTAATGGATGACCCCTATGGTTTAAAAATGTTACAAACAACCATTCTATGGTTTCAAAAGTATACCAGAAATTTCCTTGCACTTTAAAAACTATAGACAATCCCCCTGTGGTTTTTAAAATGTTACATGAAATTCCCTTGTAGTTTATGAAATTTTAAAGAACACACAACAAAAAATATTTTGAGCCCCTTTATGCTTTGAAATGTGTGACGAGGTTCTTGGTAATTTTTAAAAACCACAGGTGGGTTCTTTATAGTTTGTAAAACACAAGAAGGGATTTTTGGTATACTTTTGAAACCACAAGGAGGTTGTCTATAACTTTTTAGACCATGGAGGGGTCATCTATAAATTTCCAAAATCACAAGATTTTTTTTATTTTATATTTTCCCTATTCTTTTAGGGTTTCACTTGAGCATTACTAGTGTTCATTGTATCTCTTTATTGTCCATTGGAGTTGAAGAACATCTATAATGTTGTAGGATTATTTCAGTTGTTTATTGCTGGTGAAATTTGGTATCTTTAAGTGTTAGTGTTTTCATTAGTAGTAATTTGATTGGCTTAACCCTCTTTTGTGATTTTAGGATTTCTTTTAGTTGCAGGTTCTGTAATTTTTAGTTTCTTTTCGTTTTATAATCATAACATTTATTGCTTTTTGTAATCTTTGTAAGATATATTGTTGCTAAATACTGACTTCGGCGCAGAACATACAAATGAAATTCCTAAATTATCTATTAGCTGATTAAATAGTCAACATGGAACCAACTCAAGGATCAAATTAAAGAAGTATGCGTAGCAAGGAGAGTTATTCTAGTTTAGGTAAACGAACTTGAACTTCTTCTTTTGATATGATAAATGTGATAAATCACACATCTTCTTCAATGGGCTTGAGCTTGTTTACTGATACGAAAAATGCGTGATAAGCCCAAGCCCATATTGATACGATAAATATGTAATAATTTACATGTGTGATTTTTTTCTACACTTTTCTTATAAATATTTTTTCATTTATTGTAAATAAAAATTTGTAGCTAATATTGATCAATATCTATGAAAATATGAGGAATAACGATCATAGAAAAGGAAAATTTTCAATTTGTGGCTTCAATCAAGGAAAAAGATTCCCAAAAAAAAAAAAAACAAATAAGAGAAGTTGCCTGTAACGTTATATGCATCCATTCTCGGTTGGCAATGAAAAACTTTCATTTGTGTCGATAATGGAAAAAAGGTAACGTATTTAAATGGTGGTGCAACATTTTTGAAAAGCGATGTGCAATGCTGAACTTTTGTAATTTCCTTTTCACTTTATATCCATATTAATTTTAGAATGTTCAATTGTCATGCACTACAATTAAAATGTGCAACTTGTAGTAAATGAATATGTAATTCTATAAAGAAAATGTTAAATGTCTTTAAAGTTTATGTGCAATATCTATAAGTTTATGTGTAACACTAAGGCATGTATAGGTCCTATTTGGTAAACAGACTCATTTTTATTTTATAATATTAAAATTATATTGGAAATGTAAAATGGTGTGCTGAAAAAGTAAAAAAAATTATTAAAAATGTAAAAATACTTATTTGGAACGAAAAAAACTATTATAAAAAATCAAAATGAGACTCAAATATGTTTTGGGCATAGTAACTCCTCTTGAAATATGTTTTGGGCTGAAAATAGTGGGCCCCTTGTTAAAATGTTGTATGGTTTAAATTTGAGGCAAAATGGTACACCATGCTTGGAAAATATTTTCAACGGTGGGTGCAGACTCCCTGGAGAGAGAGATAGAAAGGGCGAAGTAGTACCTGTGTGTTACGGGGCGCACCTCTCGTGTTTACCCCGCAACCATATCGATGTCCCATGAGCATAAAATGACATGTTGCAACTCGTGCTCAAAGCTGAGTTTCGACGGAGCGGAATCGCACGACGCGTCGCATCATATGTCGGACAGCACTGGGTGCCCAACACATGGTGAAGCACAACATCGCCTGAGCGCGCGCCCAGCACTCCAGCGCCTCAGCGCGCGCGCCCCGCCCAGCCTCAGCACGCGAGTCACGCCCAGCGCCTCAGCGCGCGCCAGCGCCCCAGCATCAGCGCGCGCCACGCCCCAGTCTCGGTGCGCGCCCCCTACACCCTAGCGCGCTAAGCCCCAGCACCAGCGGCGCAACGTGCCCATCCAAGCGTGCAGAGCCCCAGCACCAGCGCGCCCAGCCCAGCACCTCAACGATCGAGTCTAGCGGCGCCCAACCTTATAAATATTCATTTGTGTTATTTCTTTATGTTGTAATAGTTAGTAAGGTTGGGGGAGATGTTAGTTTTAGTTAGACTGGTGATCTTTTGCTAGATCACCCATTTTGTACGCCTTGGTCTCCCCTCAGGGCACTTCTGATTTTTAGCCTTTCTAGTTATTGGTGGGTTGATGTAATGCAAGCAAGAGTTGGGTTCCCACCACTCATTTAAGCTCTTGCCTACTTCTTGTAATTTCCTTCTTTTATTAATGAAAACCAAGTTTTGGCTTATGAGTTTGCCTTTGTTTATTTTCATTGATTCGGATGGCCTAATTGCAAGTACTTTGGGAACGAGTCCCAGATGCGGGAAATGGCGGAAGCTTGGCTAGCGGTAGCCTTGCTTGCCTCACGGTGCGCTTATTTTGGTAATTCAAATTAGCGACCCGTGACACTGTGTCATACCACATGGAACCATTTACACAGCCAAACACATAAAGCTCTCCGTTTAATACCATCACTGAGGACTGTGAGCAAACACAACTCATTGCCTTAAGAGATTTTAACATATCTTGAGAAGGAGAGAGTAAAAACTCAGCACTGACAACAATGAGGTACCATCATATTTGCCACCAAGAAATATTGATTCAGCAAAAGCCAGGTGAAGATCATCCTTTACTATGACATACTCATCTAGGAAGTTATGTGGATCTTCCCTCATATTACTATGATATTTTGGTATTCTCTGTAACCAGCTTGATTTCATAGGGAAACCGTTGGGTAATCTTGGAGTCACAACGGCCGAGGCCCTGTCTGCAACATTGTGGCTGCTTAAGTCCTTCAGAGTTGGTTCAGCCGCAGGAGCTTCCTCTTGCCGCTCGTTTATTCTTTCTTCCTGTCTGTCTCCCATCTTAGAATTAGGCTTGGGTACAGATTTATGTTCAAACTCTGTTTTTGTTCTACCTTCTGTTAGGGCTAACGGAACCTTGTCAGACTATGCAACAGCAGCTTCACGCCTTTGTCGCGCTTCTTTTACGAGTCTTCTTGCAGTTTTTTCAATCTCTGGATCGTACAGCAATTCAGGTTGCGAAGATCTGCTCATAAAACACACAAAAGCACAAATTAATAGGAATAGGTGATTTAAAACGTAAAACCGTTCCCCGGCAATGGCGCCAATTTGATAGGACCGTTGTTAGCCCTATCAAATACAGTAAAATATTGTATAAACTTGCAACAAATTGCTAAAAGTAGCACAATGATAACAGGGTCGATCCCACAAGGAACGGAATATTTAAAATCACAAAACCTATTAACTCCCAAACTGTTTTGGTTCGCAACCACTTTTGTTGCTCAGAGAGACTTTGTAAGAGATTAGTAAAAACTAAATAACAAACTTAAATCAAGAAAGAGAGTTTAATCAATGTAATAAAGTATTCCAGTAGTATGTAAATCACAATAATCACGTGCATGTTAATCATCAACTCAATAATATGTTAAATAGCATGTCATCAACCAGTTATATATTACCGTGAATCCGCACAGACATAACCCAATCTTCCCTTACTTTATCGACAATTACCGTGAATCCGCACAGACATAATTGCTACTCAAATTAACAAGGAACGGGCCGTAAGGCATCGACACCTATTAACCAAGTTAACAGCCTAAAAATTTAGGAAAACCTGATTTTAGTTATTCTTATTGAATTAACATCTAAGAATTACTAGCCCCTTATTCTCTATTACCTGAAGGTAACTTTATCATTAATTAATCTTGCCCAATAAATATTATATTATTTAACTGGAAATTAATTGGCTCTACCTAATTTAACTAAGGTGATCAATCTCAATTAAATATCAGTAATCAAAGCTATGAGCAGAGAATAAGAAGGAACACATGCAATTTAATTAAGAGCAATTCAGTTTCATAACATGCCTGGATTAATTGCTTTTAGATTATGCTGGCATATATAATTTAGCTACTCATATTTAAACTAACTGCGCACATAATTATTTTACGATTCATACTGAAAATAATCGAAAAGAATAAAATAAATAAGGAATAAATACTTGAATTACGATCTGAAAATAATCCCCTGAGTAAGCTACCGCCCATTAGGGCTAACGGAACCTCTCCTGGACAGAAATCCTCAAATCGCAGAAATAGAAAACTACTACTACTTGCTCTGAACTAGCTACGAAAATATAGGATAAAACTCTACTGTAAAAACGTGTCTTTCTCCTCTCAATTTTATCCCTATAAATAGGTGTAGAATGGAGAGTAGAAACTAATCCAAATAGGAAACTACCAACTAAATTCCAAGTGGGAAACTACTAAAACAATATCCACATCCAAGAAGAATTAATGTAATCAGTAAGTCCTTCTTCCTGCGCATGCCACATGTTGGCAATTAAAGAAGCCAAATTCCATTCGGGTCACAATGTGCTGATCAAGTGATTAAGGCAATTGCCTATTTTCTTCATTGGGCCTTGTCTTCTCTTCCTTGGGCTGGACTGCTCAGATTTAATCTCTTTCAACTTTGACCCACTCGTTCCTCTTGCATGCATGAACATGATTAATGCCTCAATTCAGTGCTTCTTTGGGCATATGAGCCATTTTCATCCTCTTTTGCATCTTTCTTTATCTAATTGTTCTTCTTCCAAAACCTGCATTTATCTTACAAAAACTAGCACATACCTATGAGATTTGCCACAAATAGACTCTAAAATTTAGCAGCTAAAGGACACATATAAGATTTATCCATTCCTTTATAACTTTTTATCAAAATATCCCATGCATGTTTCGCAGTTTTCACATGACAAATTTTTCCAAATATTGAACTATCAACAGATTGACGAATGAGAGATAATGTCAAACGTACATTCTCCTTTGTTTCATTGTCTACATCATTGGTGCCTCATTATGAATAAATTATAGTAAACCAAATACTCTGAGATGATTATCCATCACCGTTATCTAAATAGGGTAATTTTGTCTTCCAACTACCTTTGGAATATTGCTAATATAAGCACTCCAATCCATAATTAAGACTACAATTTCTCTCTCTTTTTTTTTTCAATCAAATCAAAGCTGCAAGCTTCTAACCCCACAAAAGAATTAAGCAGAACTTTGAGTTTCAACAAAACCAGATGGAGAGTCCCAAATAAATCCAGCCCACGAGATCAAACGTGAAAAACTGTGATCGAACAAAATAAGAATGGTAGCTGCTGGTGAAACCAACTTAACTTCAAAGCTGATCGCAATTGAATCTACTCACAGAATACGAAGACAGCAACCACGGTGAACTCAAATCAATTCAATTGAATTTGGGTTCACCGAATCACCATATAAGCGTGCACAATATAATTTTGATTGCACGCTCATTGATGAAGACCAACAAAGCTTTGTAAATCAATTTAAAACCCACCAATCCAAAGCTCAATTTCTAGGCAGCGATTCAAGATGCAATACAGATAAACTTTATTCTCACAATAAACTGCCGAAAGGCTTAATTCTCTATTCTTCTCTTCGACGTCGAACGCAAAATACGACTGTCAGTAAAAACAGATTTTTTTTTTCTGACTCTGATACCACTTGTAGGATATAAAAGCAATATATATCCAAAATAATATTAAAGAGATTAAAGCACAGCGGAATAAAACTTCTTTGTAATAACAAACAATAAACAAACCCGCACGCACACAATTTGTGCGCCACACCTAAGCCGAAAGCTTGGTCGAGAAACAACCTGAAGACTATTCAGTTTCTCCTATATCTTTGTATCTATCTCTGTAATTATCTATAATTATAATGATCACCCAATGCCCATATATATAGGTTAAACTATCCATGAATCTTACAATAAATCTGATTCACAACTATTTCCTAAAACAACTAGGTTATCCAAAATAAACACTAAACCAAATAGAAAATAGATAAATAACAAATCCTACTACAATTATAATCACCTAATTAATACAAGTTTCGTTTAAATTATTATTTTCCAACAAGATGTGCAATATGTACTAAATAGATGTGCAACATATTGAGAGGAGATGTGCAATGTTTAAAGTAGATATGTAATACTAAGGTCCTGTTTGGTAACATGGTTTCAACCTAATTTTGTGAGGGCCTCATCAAACTTTTGTTTGGCAATTGTGTTTATACAAACCAAAGGTGAAACCATGATCTGAGCCAATTTTTACCAAACCCAGATTCAAGACCTAGCGTAAACTCATCCCAACTAACCCTAACATCTGTTCATCTTCTCCCCCTCTCTCTAATACGCATTTCTGCCTCTCCATCACACCTCTCTCGAAGCCGCGCCTCCACATCACCTGTTTCTCTGGCCAACCCCTACATCACTTCTCTTGCTGCTACTTCAACCACCATCGCCTTCATCATGGATAAGTCGAAGTTGATTCACTCCCGCCTCATCTATTGTCGCATAGAACGGACTGCACATCGCCATAGATCTAAGTCCCGAGTTTGGACTATTGAAGTTGATTCGTAGCTGCCGCTACTACATACGGCTCTTCATCGCTATTGTTGCGGGAGAAATGTAGTTCTCCTTTAATGTTTATCCCTTTTCATCATTATGGTTCAAGATTTGGGTTTGTCCCTCTTCGTGGTTTTGGTTCAAATCTGGGTTTCTCCATCTTAGCCGTTGCGGTTCAAACATGACTGTTCTTTTTATTTTGTTTTGAGGATTGTAAATTTGTAATGAACAATTAATATGTTCCTTGTTTTAAATATGTTTCTTTTTTTTGTCTTTCATCTGGCATGGTTGTGTTCAGATGTATTCTTTGTCATCTATAAATTTTTCTTCTCTTTTTTCAAACTTCCACACTTGTCATACATATCGATAAGGGCAATGTTTTCTTGTAGAGTTTCTCCAAATCCATTCTGAAAAACATTTATGTGAATATGTTTAGCTTGATCCAGAGAAACCAGTGGTACTCGTGGAAGTCCGACAGTAGGTTATAATTAAGGACATGAATTACAGAAAATGAAAATGAAAATAATAATAATAATTAAGGGCCTAATCGTTATTAGGTTTTAAGAGAAATTTTAAAAACTTTGAAAATAGATTTTCAAAAATATATAAACGAATAAGACTTTAAAATTGGTTTTCAAAAATCAATTAAGAGTTTTATGATTATCAAGTTTGAACATTGGACCACAATGCATGAAAACTGATGCATGATATTTCCCGTGATTTGAACATTTGGAGTTTATTTCTCATTTGGAGTAACTTCTTGCGTTTCTGATTCTGAACTTGATTTTGTATCACTTCTATGACATTCCATTTTGCTGATGCTTCCATCTGAAATATGGGGAAATTGTTGCAGCTTTGCTCAAAAAGTTGGTGGTTTTTGTGACCCATCATCATCGTGATTATGTTGATGGTAAGCAAAGGTTTAATGAATTTGTCAATGATGGAGTTGAATTGAAAAAATCTGGCTCAAGGAATCATATATATTCTCTTACACTTCTTCTTGTGAGTCTCTTGTCACCAACTCTTTTCTTGGAGAACTGGTGAAAACCTACTGGTTATGCATATGGTTTTACAACTTCATGCTCGTTTGTACATGTAGTTTATATTCTGTTGGCTAAACAAATAGCTGAGGGAAAATAAAACAGAAGATTAGTTTCTCTTTTTATTCAATCCAATATTTTATGTTATCTGGGAATTATCGGTCAGATATCTATAGTCAGTTGCGGATTTAGGGTGGGGCCCTAGGGGCACGTACCCCCACTGACCCCACCCTAAATCCTTTAATATAACTATAAAAATTTTAAAAAGTACTATTTTTATTTTGTTTTTACATTATATGTGCCCCACAAACCAATTTTTTTTTTATTTATAAAAAGCATTAACATTAGTTCAAACAGTAGAAAAGAAAGCAAGAAATAGATAAAATACTTGTATGGTATCAAATGTGTTTTGAAGATTTGTTTTAAATTTATTCTTTTAATTAAAAATATGTATTAACATTTATTAGAATACATATTTAATTTATATATTTTTTTATTATGTGTTGTAAATATAAATGTGCCCCCACTAAATTATTTGTCTAGCTCGGCCACTGTCTATAGTACTTGTTTCTATTTTCTATTTGTATATGAGCTTGTGTAATTTCATACTCAAACTGGTTTAATTCCCCATGAAATAAAGGAAAGGATGAAGAAGACTAAAGATGAAAGCAGTCAAAGAAAGTAGAGCTGATGACTAAGAGTAAGAAGGCTGAGAGCGAAGCTAATGTGTCCAGGGAAGCAATACCTAAGGGTAAAACGATTGAAGTTTGGTTGTTCTCTTTTTTTTTTTTTGCTTCTTCTTCTTCTTGTTCTTTGATTGACGATATCAAATGGTCATGTATTATACATGTGATTTTAAGCATTAATAGGTGCTTAGATAAGTTTTCATAATAATTTGAATTTGGATTTCCGAGTTGTCGTTATTAGTCTAATGTGATTTGTTATTTTGCTCCTAATTTCCTGTATTACTTTGCTCCTAACCTGAAAAATATATCTTTTATACTTCACATTTACAGACTTACTATGTTAAATTTGTTGGGCTGTTTTCTGTCCACCAAAATGCTACAGATTCATTTCCTTATTATCCTAATAATAAATATTTATAATTAATCAAATTACTCATCAAAATGAAGGCTCGTTAGCGCCTTGAATACTATCTAGTGAGCAACAAAGCCATCACACCACTCACCAGCTTACTCTAAAATCTGAACCACCAAAAAACCAAAGTCACCAACTTTGCTCGTTTTTTCACGACCGTCGATTACAAACTAACCGTAGATGTAATCAAATTAAGGCAGTTGTTATTGTCAGAGCAAAAATTAGAATGCTGGTTAATATTTTAACTTTTTCCTAAAATGCCCTTTTTTCCACTGCCAACTCATAATTTTACTGCTCTAAATTTACATGTTTCTTCTCCTTCACCCTCTTCCCAGTTTCGATGGTTTTTCTTAAATTTTTTTTATCAATCGTCCAAATATAGTTCCTCTTCAACGACGAAGACCGTTACAGGCCTGAACCTCCTCAGCTTCGAGCAACCGATGATTTGTGTTCTAACATACTTCTTGATTGGCCGCCTTCCTTCGACAACAATCTCGATCTCTTCCTTACTGACAATGCCCAGACCCAACAAGTAATTGCCAAGGACTCTTCTTGACGCCAAAAACTTGCAGCAACATAGTGGTCAACCACCACCGCCCCGCCTGGAGGAAGAAGGAGGTGACAGTCCTGTTACCAAGAAAAACTGAAATACTATAGGTGGCTTGTTTTTCTGTATTTCCTATCAGTTTCCCGAACATAATATTACCAATCGGGATGGAAAATATTTTTACTCTATATGCGTTGAATTCGCCATTTTCGTTTAATTTTATTTTTCTTGCAGTACTTTATATCCTTGCTTTTTGGTTTTTGCTCTCATGCATTGTCTCTATGTTCTGTTCATGTTTCTTGTTTTTGCCTGTCCTGCTGAAGAAAGTTCTACCCTAAGTACCTTATGCCCAAAAGCTTCCAACCTACACCATAAATTCTGCTTGAGTATTAAGTGCAATTTAAACTTGCAACCTAGCAAAACATGTCATTAATTTTGAAAACACATGGAGTTGTTGCTCCGTAGATAGTAATGCTAGATGCCTTGATAATTGATAAATACTTTGCTTCATCCCCATTAGATTGTGTAGCTGCTTCAATTGTGATTTGCATATTCACCAGTATATGGAGCAAGCCAATTTTTAGGTGGAGTCATCACTTCTGTGTGAGTATGTGGAAATTCCCTGTTTTCCAGCTGAGATAAAATGTAATTGCATTTTAAGTTTCATCTTGCAGATGCAGAATATACTTTCATTTGAACAGATGCGAAAGATTTGGAAAAGTGAAAAAGCAAATGCAGACGGACGGAACCATATTAGTTTTGTTTCGAAAATTAAGTATCGAAACATGAGAAGGAGAAGAAACATGCCAATTTAATGCAGTAAAATGAATAAGTTGGAACGAGAAAGGGAAAATAGGAAGGTCAGCCTTTGGGTTAACGAAGGGCATTTTTGGAAAAATGATCAAATATTGCACTGGATCCTATTTTTTGCTATGTCAATATCAGTAGCCTCAAATTAAATATAATGCGGACACAAGATGATCATTTTATGTCAGCCAATTGCTAGAACAAGAATTGTTTGCAAGAAATTTTGGAACGGGCCCATTTCGAAAGATTGATTCTTCTTTAGCCATGAATTACCCAAGACCTTCCTCCGCTTTTGCAGCTGCCCAGGTCAGCTCTGCGCTTCAAAATCCCAATCCTTCAAACATAGAACACTAATCATTATGATCATACAACAAGTCTGAGCCGCCTCCATTGCCCTTCGAAGTCAAAACCTGCATAGAATCCCAGCCATATCCCAATTTTATATTCGCTCCCACTTTCGGCCTTGCTATTCCCCATAGAAGCCAACAGCCTATTTAAGTTTTGTTTTTGACTAATTTGTTTAAAGGCGTGTGAGTCAATTTGATGGACTTTAAAATAGAAAAGTTATTGAAAAATTTACTTTAGAAAAGTAAGGGATCAAAAAAATTATTTTAGAATGTTATGGACAAAAAAAGTATTTTGTACCAATGTAAGGGATTAAATTTGGTTACTCAAAATATCATTAGAAATAAGGAATATAATATATATACCTTTTGGGTGTATATACGCTAGGTGTGAAAAAAAAAAAAAAATCATCAGCCCAATGAGTTTTAGATCAACAAAACTCACACACAAATATATTGGGCTTTTATATTGGGCTTGGAAGTGTTTGGGCTAAATAAACAATGAATGACACATTAGGTACCCTAAATCTATCCAGATGGACATTCATCAGGTAAATCAATTGTACCCGATGAATTGGTTTCAATTTCCCATTCCCATTGACTAAAAAAATAAAATCCCAATCAAAACTGCCCCAATCGCTTTCATTGACATTGTTTCCACCATCGTCTCCAGCCAGCACCATCGGCATCGTCTCCAACACCATCACCATCGTCGTTGGATTGATATTTTGGTGTTTGGAGTGAGCTAGTCAAGTCTTTTTCTATTTTTGACTGCCACTTCCAAGTCTAGGAAATACAGTCTTCGCCAATCGCCATGGAAGACCTTTTTGGGGTGTGTTTTTTGAGCGATGGAAATAGTCAATCATGATCAGTCTAGCTGGGATCGATAGAGACGAGATCCTATGAAAGGTAAATTCATAATTTTATTCTTAGGATTTTCCTCTAAATCTTCTTTGGGGTCGTTTGATTGGTATTTTATGGTCTATTTACAATTTTCAACTCGTGGCACTTGTACTATGTGCGTTATTTTGGTTTGAATCACTTTAGAAATCAAATTGATATTTTGGGTATATGTTGTTATGTTTTGGGCAGACTCCTGATGAAAATTCTTCTTATTATAAATATTCATTATTATTAAGCACATTTAAATTCTTCAATTTGTGTCACTCACACTCTTTTGGATTGATTTTTAAAAAGATCTTTTCCGTCCTCCATTGATTGAAAAGATAAAGGGTAAAAAAAAAAAAAAGATGAAATGCACCTAAAGACCAAAGATTATATAATATATTGCAAGTCCTCATCTCCATCAAGTGAGAGCTTATTTTGTTTTTTATTTATATGGTTTTTTGCTTGTGTGCTGAGGGAACTAATAGGGCATTAAATAATAATTCAATGTTACTGTTCAATCCTCACATGTTCTTTTAGTTGCAGGTTCTGTAATTTTGTTTCTTTTTGTTTTATAATCAGAACACTTATTGCTTTTTGTAATCTTTGTAAGATATATTGTTGTTGAATACTAACTTCTGCGCAGAACATACAATTGAAATTCCTAATTTATCAACCAGCTGACTTAACAGTCAACATGGAATCAACTCAGGGTTCAAATTAAAGAAATATGCATAGCGATGAGAGTTCTTCTAGTTCAGGTAAACGAACTTGAACTTCTTCTTCTACTATGAGAAATGTGATAAATCACACTTCTTCTTCATTGGTCTTGCGATTGTTTACTGATACCTCAAATTAGAGATGGCCATGGTTCCGGTTCGAACTGGAACCGGACCCGCCTCTGGTGGTTAAGGTTCCGGTTCTTCTTCTCTGAGAACCGAGAACCGGCGGGTTGGAACCGCCGGTTCCAAAGGGTCCAACCCTCCGGATCTAATGTGAGAACCATAAACATGATAATTTTTACATTCCTCTTGCACAGATTCGAACACACAACCCTTTGTTAAAATTGAAAGGCTTTAAGCAAAGTTGATTAACCACTTCAACTATTTATTTTTTTTGAACTTCTTTCTTATAATTATAATTATATTATATGTTTAACATATAATATATAAAAACTATTTTTAAATATATATTATAATAATATATAAACTAATAGTATACTTTTTATATATATTATTAATATAATATAAATAAGCATTAAATTAAATTAAAATTAATTAATTACTAAATTAAATTAGATCCAACCGCAACTTCTGCAAATGATGAAGATGAATTATATTAAATATACAAGATGTATTTATTTTGTAAAAGTTTTAATGCTTCAAAGTTCAAACTCTGATTTCTCACGATTTATAACAAGACCTCACTCTCTTGATTTTTTTTAAATAATATATTGAGGTATTATTCATATGTATATATATATATTTTCACAATTTATTTTTGTATATTTTATTATATAAATCATTTAATTGTTTAAATGTATATACCGTCGCTACATATTTTATTTTATTTTTGTAATTTTAATTATTTATAAATAATTGAGTTATTAATTGAGTCAAAATAAAATAACATTTATAAGTTAAAATTTTTAAATAAAGGAAAAAAATTGTTAAATAAACAGAAGATATTAGAATCGGAACAGGAACCTTGACAGAACCGGAATTGGAACCGGCGGTTCTAGAACCGGCACGGAACCGTCCCCCCAAGGTTATAGTTCCGGTTCCACTGATTTATGAACCGTAACCGGCGGTTTTGGAACTGTAGCCGGCGGTTCCGAAACCGTGGCCATCCCTACGTCAAATGTGTAATAAGCCCAAGCCCATACGTGTGATTTTTTTCCTACAATTTTCTTATAAATATTTTTTCATTTATCGTAAATAAAGTTTGGTGGCTAATATTGATCCATATCTATTAAAATATGAGGAATAACGATCATAGAAAAGGAAAATTTTCAATTTGCTGCTTCAATAAGGGAAGTTGGCTGTAAAGTTAAATGCAGCTATTCTCAGTTGGCAATGAAAAACCTTCATTTGTGTCAACAATGGAAAAAAAAGGTAATGTATAATGTATTTAAATGGAGGTGCAACATTTTTCAAAAGCGATGTGCAATGCTAAACTTTTATAATTTCCTTTTCTCTTTACATCCATATAAAATTTTAGAATGTTTAATTGTCATGCAGTACAATTAAAATGTGCAAGTTAATTAAAATGTGCAATGTGTTATAAATGAATGTGTAATTCTATAAAAGAAATGTGCAATGTCTATAAAGTTTTTGTGCAACACTAGTAACTCCTCTTGAAATATTTTTTGGGCTGAAAATAGTGGGCTCCATTTTAAAATGTTGTATGGTTTAAATTTTTGGCAAAATGGTACACCATGCTAGGAAATATTTTTTGAACTTTAATTTTTTTTTTTTTTGGGGTAAATTTTTGAACTGAAAAATGAACATCTGAGCCAATGTTTATGAATGGTTCCGGTTCCATCCAAAAATAAAGACTTTAATTCAAGCGCATATGTTATGCTTTTCAATCTATTTTGAAGTTTGATATGAGTGCAATTCTGATGTTAAAAAAAAGGGCTTAATAATATTTTACCCTTTTGTTTATTAAGTTTGTGTGACTTTTCCTCCTCAATTAATAAAATAGGCTTTTTACCCTTTCTTCTCAATCAGCCCACATTCCATGGAGAGAGAGGGGGGGTAAAGTGATTAGTACGTGTGTCATACCACATGGAACCAAAGTTGTTAAATTCGGATATTGACTTAGACTCGTTTGAAGTCTAGAATCGGAATGTAGAATCGAATCGTAGACTCGGACCTAGACTCGAAAAATAGGATTAAAGTGTATAATTAATTCTAATAGTTTTGTCAATCATAATACATACACAAATTTAACTATACTTGTAGCATAAAACTTAAATATAATAAAAAAAACCACATTAAAGTGTCAAATTATCAATTGTGAAATAAAAAAATATCTTCAAGAAAGAGTAACCTCAAATCTCAATACATCAAGATCAAATTCAAGTCATTAATTCGACAAACGCAAAATAACAATAACATAACATGTTTATTTATAATCATATCAATAATTAAACATCTTTCTGAACTCTGAAGCAAATAATTTCAAGTTTTCAACTGTAATATTCATCATAATCCTACATTCAGCCCAAAATCAAACAAGAAAGAATAAACTAGGGCTGTAAACTATTCTCTAAAATGTGAAATAAGAACTTTTGGTTAGTTTGGGCCAAAATTGGCCCAATTACTTTTGAAAAAAACCATTGCAACAGCCCAATATTTGAAAAAATGCAGCCCAATCACATTTTTGTGGACTTGCTCTAGACTCGTACGAGTCTACCGAGTCTAGAGCGAGTCCAGCCATTTTGTGAAATTTCAACGAGTCTGACTCGATTCCGGCAAGTGGACTCGTAGATTCGGGCGAGTCTACGAGTCTAAGAACGAGTTTAACAACCATGCATGGAACCATTTCCACCTCCAAACACGTAAAGATCTCCATTTAATACCACCACTGAGGAGTGTGAGCGAACACAACTAATTGGCTTAAGAGATTTTAACACATCTTGAGAAAGAGAGTACAAACTAGTGCTGACAACCATGAGGTCCCATCATATCCGCTATTGATTCATCAAAAGCCAGGTGAAGATCATCCTTTACTATCCCATTTTCATTTTCCATTGAAGCATTTGACTTAGACTCCAAAATCATGACTCTACTCTTCAGTTGACTTATTTCTTTTTCTGCTTCCACCTGGAGGTTAAATCAAAATTCTTGGTTACATTTTTATTTTTTTAATCATTATGGCATTTGAGGAGTAATTTTTTATCTTTTTTTTTTTTTTTGCCTTGTGGGTATTTTGGGAATGACAATATAACGGTATCAGCATCATCTAGTAATCTTAAGGGTGCAAAAGGCCTATTATATAAATTGAGGTGAGCAAAAGTCACACAATCTCCAAAACACAAAAAGGAAAATAATAAATTAAGCCTAAAAAAAATTTAAAAAATAATTGTGCAACATTTTGAGAGGAGACGTGCAATATGTTTAAATTATATATGTAATACTAAGGTCCTGTTTGATAACATGGTTTCAACCTAATTTTGTTAGGGCTCAATCAAACTTTTGTTTGGCAAGTGGGTTTGTACAAACCTAACCTGAAACCATGATTTGAGCCAATTTTTACCAGACCCAAATTCAAGACCCAGCGTAAACCCATCCTAATTAACCCTAACATCTGTTCATCTTCTCCCCCTCTCTCCCATACGCATTTCTCCCTCCTCCGTCGCCTGTCTTGATGCCGCCTCCTCCATCACCTCTCTCTCGCGACCACGCCTCGATATCACTTGTTTCTCTAGCCAACCCCCCCATCACCTCTCTTGCCGCCGCTTCAACCACCTCTCTGCCACCATTGCAGCTACAATCGGATGAAGAACACATCACCATCGCCTTCATCATGGATAAGTCGAAGTCGATTCACTGCCGCCTCATCTACTGTCGCACCTTACGGACTGCATCGTCATAGATTGAAGTCCCGAGTTTGGACTACTGAAGTTGATTCGCCGCTGCTGCTACTACATATGGCTCTTCATCGTTATTGCTGCCGGAGAAATATAGTTATCCTTTAAGGTTTTTCCCTCTTCGTCATTACTGCTCTAGATTTGGGTATTTCCCTCTTCGTCGTTGCGGTTCAAATCTGGGTTTCTCCATCTTCGTCGCTGCGGTTCAAACATGGCTGTTCTTTTTTTTTTTTTTTTTTTTTGAGGATTGTAAATTTGTAATAAAGAATATGTTTCTTCTGGTTTTAAATATGTTTTTTTCGTCTCTTTCATCTGGCATGGTTGTGTTCGGATGTATTTTTTGTCATCTGTAAATTTCTCCTCTTTTTTCAAACTTCCACACTTGTCATACATATCGATAAGGGCATTGTTTTTTCGTAGAGTTTCTCCAAATCCGTTCTAAAAAACATATACGTGAATATGTTTAGCTTGGTCCAGAGAAGCCAGTGGTGTTGGTGGAAGTCCGACAATAGTGGTGGTTATAACTAAAGAAATGAATTAAAGAAAATGAAAAGGAAAATAATAATTAAGATATAAACAAAAATTATGATTTGTAAATGATGAAAGATTGCAATTTGATATTAGCGTCATTTGATACTCTCTTAAAGGGGCAAAAAGCCTATTATATATATTGAGGGAGCAAAAGTCACACAAACTCCAAAACATGGGAGAAAATAATAAATTAAGCCTAAAATAATTTTTCAACCTTTTGAAAGAAGATGTGCAACATTTTGAGAAAAGATGTGTAATGTGTTTAAATATAATATGTAATACTAAGGTCCTGTTTGGTGACATGGCTTCAACCAAATTTTTGTGAGGGCTTAGTCAGACTTTTGTGTGGCAAGTGGGTCTATCCAAACCAAAGCTAAAACCATGATTTGAGCCAAATTTTCCCAAACCCAGACTCAAGACCCAACTTTTAAACCCATCCCAATTAACCCTAACATCTATTCATCTTCTCCCCCTCTCTCTCATACGCATCGCTTCCTCCTCCATCACCTCTCTCATCGCCGCCTTCTCCATCACCTCTCTCTCTGCTACGCCTCAATATCACCTATTTCTCTAGCCGACCCCTCCATCACCTCTCTTGTCGCCACTTCAACCACCTCATTAGCTCCACCGCCGCTACAATCGCATGAAGTACATATCACCATCACCTTCATCATAGAGAAGTCAAAGTCGATTTGCTGCTGCCTCATCTTATGGCGGACAAAATGGACTGAACATCGTTATTTATCGAAGTCCCTAGTTTGGACTATTAAAGTTGGTTAGCCTTCTCCACTGCTACATATGGCTCTTCATCGTTGTTGTTGCGGGAGAAATATAGTTCCTCTAGGTTTCTCCCTATTAGGTAACATGATTTCAACCAAATTTTTGTGAGGACCCAGTCAAACTTTTGTTTGGAAAGTGGGTTTGTCCAAACCAAAGCTGAAACCATGATCTGAGACAATTTTCCCCAAACCCAAACTTAAGACCCTGTAAACCCATCTCAATGAACCCTAACATCTATTCTTCTCTCCCTCTCTCCCATGCGCATTGTTCCCTTCTCCATCACCTCTCTTGCCATTGTCTCTTCTATCACCTCTCTCGTCATCGCCTCCTCCATCACGTCTCTCTCGCAGTCGCACTCAATATCACCTATTTCTCTGGCCGAACCATTAGTCACCTCTCTTGCTACCGCTTCAACGCCGCTGCCGCTACAATCGCATGAAGAACACATCACCATCTATCATGGAGAAGTCGAAGTTGATTCGCTGTAGCCTCATCTACTGTTGTACAGAACGAACTGCACATTGCAATAGATTGAAGTCCTGAGTTTGGACTATTGAAGCTGATTCTCCGCCACCACTACTACATACGGCTCTTCATTGTTGTCGATGCAGGAGAAATATAGTTCTCCTATAAGGTTTGACCCTCTTCGTCGTTATGGTTCAGACATTGCTATTTTTTTTATTTTGTTTTGAGGATTGTATATTTTTAATGAAGGATATGTTCTTTCTTACTTTAGATTTTTTTAATTTTGTTTTTTTGGTGTCTTCGTCTGGTTTTTATTTTGTTTTTTTGGTGTCTTCGTCTGGCATGGTTGTCTTCAGATGTGTTTCTATCATCTGTAAATTTATTTTTTTCCAAACTTCCATACTTGTCATGCATATTGATATGGGCATTGTTTTCTCGTAATGTTTCTCCAAATCCATTCTAAAAAACATATCTGTGAATATTTTAGCTTGATCCAGAGATGTCAGTGTTGTTGGTGGAAGTCCGAAAGTAGTGGTGATTATAATTAAGGAAATGAATTAAAGAAAATGAAAAGAAAAATAACAATTAAGATATAAAAAATCATGATTTGTAAATGATGAAAGATTGCATTTTGTAAAAGAAAAAGAAAGTAATGATATAGAAAGATTATGATTTGTAAAGGAAAACAAAATTAATTATTATGATTTTTAAATAAAAGGAAATAAATGTTTAATTCTTAATTATTTTAAATCAAGAAAGATTAAAATTTAATAAGAGTTTTTTTTTTTTTAAACAGCCGAAGCTAGCGGCCGGAGCCTATTCCATTGATTCAAAAAAGTAATGTTACAAACAGGGAGATATGCTAGCCTAACCTTGCGTCAAAGATGTAACTATACTCTAAGATACGGAAAGCTCCTAGCATCGAGGAGCACTAACCCTTTCACCCACCTAGGGAGAGTTCCCATCAAGAAGAGAGATGTTAAACCGGTTGTACTTGCGCCTATGGCCAGCGCGGCCACCACCGCATTCCCTTCTCTATAGATGTGCCGCAGAGAACAATTACCCAGAAGCTCCCCAGTCCTGAATAAGGTAGCCACCGAGTTTCAGGGCCCCTCTCCTGATTTGACCACATGTTCCAGCACTTGTGAGTCTGTTTCTATTTTCACCATCGAAACTCCGAGCTATCGGCACGTCATGATACCATATAATAAGGCTAACGCCTCAGCTTGGAAAGCCGTCCTATGCCCCAGGAATACACTATCCACAAAAACTACCTCTTCATTTATAAATCGTAGAACTGCTCTTGCTCCAGCAGGCCCTGGATTCTCCAGGGAAGATCCGTCCACATTCAACTTATACTGCTTACTTTGCGGGCCCTTCCATGCTACTACCTTTGCTACCTTCTTCTTCTTATGCGCCCAGCGGGGCAAAATTGATCCAACCAAAAATTCGGTATTTGGAACAGGTCAGGGAGGGTGAACCATGAATAGTTCCCACATGAGTTTACGAGCCCTAAATCTCACCCACTCCAGCAGAGTACTACCGGCACAATATCTGTAACTTCCCCTAAGAGAGCCCGAAAATCCTCACTATTCTGGGTCCAGAATGCATTCAATAGCCCATCCAAGAAGGAGAACTCCCTCTGTTCCAAGAGTAGGGCAGCGAACCAGTACTCCCCATGTCTCTTGGGCCCAATGACAATGAAAAAACAAATGTTCCTGCCCCTCTCCATATCATAGAAAGGGCATTTGGATGCAAGAGAAAACCCAATCCCACGCAGCGCGTCGTCCAAAGGAAGAATGCAATTCACCAACTGCCACATGAAAACAAACATTTAACCGGCATGGGCCTTCTCCAGAAGGTAGTAGAATAGACTTTGTGCCCTCGATCCCGAACTAAGTCATACATAGATCTAACAATGGAATCACCTTTGTAGTCCGGCTTCCACACCTGGCGATCTGGAGTTGCTAGTAGCTGAATCGGAATGCATTAATAACGTCTAACACTTCAGCCGAGAAGATGACCTCCATTTGAGGCAGTAACTCATTCTTTCGTAAGCAGAATCCGCAGAGGTTAAGAAGGGGCTCTTCAATGTCAGAGTCATTCACCAAGTCTGCTAAGAATCCCTTGCCTGACTAATTTGTGTACCAAAATAATGATCCACCATCCCTCACACAGACACCTATGTTGTTTGTCATAAGGTGCCTGACCTCGGCAATCAGAGTCCAAACCCTAGACTTGTGCGCCGAGAGAGGCAGACTCCGCATAAATGTTGCCCATAGAACTTTCGAGTTATGTAATTTCCATCACAGCTTACATGAGAATGCTTGCACAGTGGATGCCACACTCTTGATTCCCAAACCATTTTCCTCAATAAGTGCAGCAATCCTATGCCAGGCACGCTAATGCCATTTAGTCGTCCCCTCATTGTCACCCAGAAGAATTTCACAAAGATCGACTCAATTTCCCTCACAACACCTTTAGCCAGGGACAGGGCTGCCCAATGGTGTATTGGGATTGCAGAGAGAACATGCTTTATGAGCATTATGTGACCCCTCCGCGAAAGGAACTGCTTCTGCCATCCTACCAACTTCTGCTTTAACTTGTCAATAATCGAATGAAACAAGCTCCAAACACATCGCCCTTTGAAAATAGGACATCTCAAATAAGTGAAGGGAAAGCATCCCAACCGCATCCCTGTAAAATTTCAAAAAAATGGTTCACGGTCTACCATCCTACATGGCAAGAAAAAAGCTGACTTCGGCAAGCTCACCTTTTGGCCCGTTGCCCCCTCATACACTTGCAGGAATTCTATAAAGCCCTTAACCGAGTCCCGATCCGCACTTAAGAATACTAGTAAATCATCAGCAAAGCATAAATATGTGACCCTTGGGACCCCTCCTGGCAATGTATATGGCCGAATGTGGCCCCCTGCGACCCTGGCATTAAGCCCTCAAGAAAAAGCTTCCCTAACTAGGATAAAAAGATATGGCGAGAGTGGATTCCCCTATTTAATCCCCCTTGACTCCTCGAAGAACCCCATCGGTTGCCCGTTGATTAACATAGAAAACCATGCCGCTCACAGGTTTTCGATCTCTAGTTCTGAAATCTAAAAACAAGTCTGAAAAACCCAACTTTCCCAATAAGGCGAGCAAAAATTCCCACGACACCTGATCAAAGGCCTTCATCATATCCAATTTGTAAAACACGTTTCCAGCCTTGCACTTCCTGCCTAGACAGCTCATCATTTCCTGCACAATTAGCACATTGTCCATGATCTCATGGCCAGGCAGAAATGCAGACTGCTCCGGCAATATTAGGCCTGAAATAATTGGTCTCAACCTCTCACAAAAGATCTTGGTAACAATTTTGTTCAGAAAGTTGTATAAACTGATAGGCCGATAATCTGCAAAAGTCCTAGGGGAGTCCTTCTTCGGCAGCAGGGCTATCCATGTACTAGCAATAGCCTAGGGTACGGGCACCCCTGCCATAAATTCCTCAACTGCCACTTTGAGATCCTCACAAATAATATCCCAAGAAAATCTGTAAGAGCTCACAAATAATAAGAGTTATTTGAAGGAAATTAAATATTTAAATTAAAAGATATAATTCAATCTAAGCATGTTGCCAAACAAAAACTCAAATCTATGTTTAAACTATGATTCTAAACCTTGTTTGGTAACTAAGCTCAAGTTGAGATACCAAACAAAAGCTCAGTCCTTCGTTTAAACCTTGATTTGAACTTCGTTTAAACCTAGGTTCAAACCATGTTACCAAACAGAGTCTGAATTGCTTGTAAAATTTTTTTTTAATGTATATTGTCTCACTATCAAGCGTTACAATTTAATAATTTTTATTTATCACTATTTACCTAAGAAGAATTGATTAAATATGAGAAATTTAATGAAGATGTGCAATATGCACTAAATAGATGTGCAACCTTTTGAAACGAAATGTGCAATTAGAGTAATAATACACAACTCAACTAATCTTCACAACTTTCACATAGCAAGTGATGTGTCATGCAGTCATTGGTCAATAGTGTAGTATTAATAATTATTTCATAAAAGTATAACTAATGAATGCATGATACCTCACTTGCTATGTTAAAGTTGTGAAGATTAGTTGAACTGTGTATCATTACTCATGCAAATAATTTAAAGTTGGTGTGGAAGCTGAATTGGTTATAGGAAAAATATTTTCACATAAAATTATAAATTATAAAATGTGTACTTTTTATACGGTTATTATTTAGGAAATTTTTTAATACTATTTACATTAGAGAAAAATTTCTAACTACTAAGAGACAATTTCATAGAGATATGCAATAAATGGAGGTGTAACATTTTGAAATGAAATGCGCAATATTGCTAAAGCGATATGCAATGTTAAATTTTGTGTATAAAAAATATTTTTGCTTCACGTTACAATTTTAGAATGTCTTATGTAGAGAAGTAATGATGAAATGCGAGCGGGCAAAAGGTACTGGTTGTAAGACCCCATAGTTTCTCATCCTAGCTTAACCTTTTTAATTTATATTTTATCATACTATTAGCTTTTAAACTCAATTAGGTATAATTAAAAAAAAATTGTGAATTTTCTTAAGTATTTTGATTATGAAATTTTATGGTTTAGATCTTGATATTTTGGATTTTAATTTAGAAATTGTGAATTTTAATTTAGAGTTAAGGTGTTAATTTAAGTGTAGGTTATGTTTAAGGATATATAAAGCAGATATATAAGTTTAATTTAGGAAATTATGGAATAGAAAATAAGAAAATTAGAAAATAAGTGAAAAAGGGGAAAATCAGGGAAGGACCGGTTTTACCCAGTCCATGAACGGATAAAACCGATTCCACTGACTAAGGGCCGGTTTAATCGATCACGGAATGGGTAAAACCGATTCCACCTCTTCACGGAGCAGTTTTACCCAGTCCTGGAACGGATAAAACCGATCCGACGGTAAGAAAAAAAATATCTCACCGCCTGAAGGAACGGTTTTACTTGATCCTAGAGCGGGTAAAACCAATCCGGGAAAATGACAAAAATCCTCCAAGCAGTTTTAACCGATCTTGGAACAGGTAAAACCGATAGGAGCGGTTTTACCCAATCCATAGCGGATGAAACCGATCGTGTGCTGGAAATGAAAAAAATAAAATTCTGAAGATAATTACGAAAGCTTTGGCTTATTAGGTGAATTTTGCCTATAAATAGGTCCCCTATCAGCCTCATAATTCAACACAACAACCGAAATTATAAACCAAAAAGAGGGAGAAAGCGAGAGAAAGGAAAGCAAGGAGGAAGAAGAAGGAAAGCTAGGAAAGGAAGTGTTTGGAGCAAGAATCTGGATTCGACTACGTTGATTTCGTGCTATGGAATGTCAAGAACATTAAGGTAACTTAGTTTCTCTCTTTCATGTTAGGATTTATAGAAAATATGCATGAAAATGGAAAAATGAGGTTTTGAGTGTTCTTAAGAAATTTTGATCCAAATTTTTATAATTTAATGTTGTTTAAGTATTATAAATTGATAGGAATGTTATAAAAGTATTGTAGGAAAGATTTTGAGCAAAAGAAATCAAAGAAAAACGAGTTTTGTAGCACTTTTGTTTGAAACCTGAAGCAAAAGGTTGAAGAAAACTTTTTTGGGCAGCAATCAGTTTTAACCAATTGATAAACTGGTAAAACCGATTGCTTTTACTCAAGAAAATCGGGTAAAATTGATTCGAGCAGGTAAAACCGATCGGCAATCGGGTAAAACCGATCCGTTTCTGAAAATATGAATTTCTGCAAAATTAACTTTAAATCTTTCACAATTCTTTTTAATTAACTAAATCCTTTTACTTAAATATGTAATTAGGATTTAGAAACACTTGAGAGTATAGAAATCGAAAGCTAGAAACATATAGAAACCTAGAATATAAAGATTTATTTAGATTTACGGACAAAGTCTAAACTGTGATATTTATGTAATGCAGATTTGCTACAAAATACTAGTGATATATATATACGAAGTGAGAGTGTTCTCGGGTTAAATGTTTTAATTAATAAAAAATGAGTTAGCATGCTTTGTATAAGTTAATATTGAATTTATTCTTACTAAAATGCATATGCGTTAAGTGATAAGTATGATTATGACTTTTATATGTGAAATTGCAATGTTATGTGTCATGTCTACGCAATTGTTCTTAAATATCAAGTTACATGTATAAGTGAAATATCTGTTAAACTTTATCGTATACTCATAATTAAGTGTCAAGCATGAAATGTTACTGTCGTATGCACCCGTTTTTGTGCACCTTGTTATGTGCTACTTGCGTGTTCACCCTACTTGTTATGTGCATGTCATATTTGGGGTCTCCAAAACCTGTTTAGTTCGTTGAAATCCAATGTGTCAGTGTCGGGCTTGAACATTTAACTCAATGGCTGAAGAGGTCGAGTTTTGGTATTATCTCGAGGTATGCCACCCAGTTCCTGTGCATCGTACTCATGCACCCCGTGTAGTGCGTCGTGTATGCGCACTGTTACGTTTGGAGTTGTTGACGAGGCGAGACATTGTTAATTGTGTCCACCACTCATTCCAACACAGGTCAAGTATAATCAGTAATGCTTTCCGAAGGATCACATCGATCTTCATAATAGCTTGCCAGTTGTACTCTTTCTATCTTTTAAGTGTTCCCCCTTACTTGCTCAGGAAATACGTGTTCTATGCCGGTAATTGTTTATTTGATAATGTTTTTAATAGTGTGACCTCACTGAGCTTAAGGAAGCTCACCAGTAGACGTTTTGCATGTAACAGATCCTGGGAGTAATCCCTACTAGTAGGATGTTGATGAGGGCCTTTTTGCTTAGGTTTTGAAACTCTAAGTATTGTACTATTACTCGAGAACTTAGTTCTAGCGTGTTGAGGTAATATTGTAATATTTTCAATTAGCGTTTGTAACTTTTAGAAATCTAATATAACTTGAAAGTTTACGACTTACTTTAATAAACAAATGTATTGTTTATTTAGTGATTGATCTGTGTATCGTGAATGGGTCCTGGGGCGAACTAGGGAGGCATCTCGGTCACGACTCCCACATGAAACAGGGAGGTCAAGGCTGGGGGTGTCACACTGCTACACAGTTAACTTTCTTGTAAATTTCATATGTTCTTCCTAGATTCCGAAACAAACACTCGATATGGCAGAATGACCCTAAAAATGCAGGGGTTATCCCCTTGTGTCTCTTCGATACTTAAGTCAGTATCAATAATGAGGCTTATATAGTTCAACCGAGTAAAAATTGTGTACCTCTGCATAGTGTTCTTTCTTTGTATTTATAGACTTCATTTTACCTTCTTCATCTGTAAGGATTGATTATGTAATCGCTGATATGTTTCAATGCTTGCACAATCATTGCTGTGGCTGAACTTCTTTGTAACCGTCACCCAACATTTATTGTAGCAATGGTTACACCCTTTTTTATTGTCTTCCCATCAATATTGTGTACCATCTTTCCACTATCCCTTAGTTCCCGATATCCACAAATGCTCTTACCTTTTTACAAATAGTCTACTTCTGACCTTTTGTTAATACTTTCCTCAACTTCCAAGCATGTATACTGCTATCCATATAATTGTACCGATATTCATGTGATTGCTTTTATGGGCCATAGTTATTTTTGGACTAAGTTAAATACTAAAATCCAAACTAGGAACACCAGGTACAATTTGGAACTTTTTTCAAAAATATTGATCTGAAAATGTATAATTTATAATTAATTGTATATAGAGAAATTTCATGGCAATACGCATATTGAATCCACTGTTCGATTTTGCAAAATGAAATATGCAATATTTTTATAATCGACGTGAAATGTTCATCTTTATGTAAATAATTAAAACAAAAACGAAAAAACTTCTACGAATTAGATTAATAGATGCAACAAATTTGGAACGCGCGATTAGTCACGCATCCCACTTAAGCCTTGGCAGTTTTTTTTTTTTTTTTTTTTTCTAACTCACGTATCAGTTTAATGTTGACAAAATAACAGTTAAAAATTAACTCATACTCCATAAGTAAAACTTGCGTATTACTTTTATTTTTTTATTATTTATTTTTCTTTTTAGTACTACTCCGCTACTCTTTTAAGAATGTCACTTGACCTCTTATGAAGTATCACGGCTACTCTTATAAAGTATCACCCGTACTCTTCTAAAGTACCACTTTAAACTATTTTTCTGTTTAGTGCTAATCTTCTTTTAAGAGTGACACTCGATCTCTTATAGAGTATCATTCCTACTATTCTGACGCGTCACTTTTATTTTTATTTTTATATTTTTTCTTTTTCTTTTTGTTTTTCTTTTTAGTGCTACTCTTAAATAGTAATAGTGCAACACTTTTATGACACATTGACCTCTTTTAAAGTATCATTGCTACTCTTCTGAAGTAGCACTTTTCTTTCTTATTATTTTATTTCTTTTAATTTTTTAATATACTTTTTGTTTTGTTCTATTCATTCTTATAGTGATACTTGAAAATTATTACTAATACTGTACTATTCACAAGTGTCAGTTTTATTTGGTTCAAATATCAATGTTTTATAAAAAAATTTAAAAAAAGCACATATTATACACGTGAACAGTGATCACATGCATGGACTGATCTCACAAAAGAGCAACTCAAAAAAAAAAACAAACCTTTACATAAATTATGGAGAAAATGCTTGAGGGAGAAATTACTTATTTCTCTAATTTGAAAGGGAATTATTATGGTCTTATACAACCTTAATTACACCATATAATGTAACGATTTCAAAATTGGGTATTTCTGCACCACACTAAATTTTTCTATGTACCTCATATACCCTCTCACCATATTCTCTTTGCTTCTAATGAGAAATTATTCAGTGCATTGGATGCGCTACGTAGGATGGTCCAACCAGATACATTCAAGGGAAAATGTGCTATTTTGGGAAAAAAGTTATGTACATATAGAAGGTCCAGAAATGTAAATACAAATCAATCATTAGTTTGTTATGCTATTTTTATGGATGCATTAGATGTACCTAATAATATTCCGTACCTAGAAATTCATGAAGCCTTATCAAGCAAACTAATTAAGTATTTATTTCTTTTTCTTTCTTTTTTTTTTTTTTTGGAAGGAAATTAAGTACTAGTTAATTAAGAACTTCATTAATTGAACTTAATTGATTGTGTTCGAATCCTGGCAACTCCCAGGTGCAGTGGCACCATTTCCGTGCAGGTAAAAGCAGTAGCGACAGGCAGACGGTCATCCCCGAATCAACATTTTCCCTCCCTAGTGGCCTCAATTGTTGTTATGTCGGGAGCATCACCCCGCATTGTATGAGGTATATTAATCGCAACTAGACAAATTCTAACATCTTTCCTTCAAGAAAAAAAAATTAATTAATTGAGTTTAATAATGATAAATTGGTGTAGGATATGAAAAACAAAATATATCCTGAATAATAGAAAAGAGATTAACGCACAGCAGAATAAAATTTCTTTGTAATAACAAACAATAAACAAACCCGCACGTACACAATTTGAATGGTGCACCAAAGCCCGAGTTTGGTCAAGAAACAACCCGAAGGCTATTCAGTTTCTCCTGTATCTTTGTATCTATCTCTGTGATTACAATGATCACCCAAGGCCTCTATTTATAGGATAAACTATCTCTGAATCCTACCATAAATCTGATTCAGAACTATTTCCTAAAACAACTAGGTTACCCAAAACAAACACTAAACCAAATAGGAAACAGACAAATAATAAATCCTACTACAAATATAATTACCTAATTAATACAAGTTTGGTTTAAACTTGTATTTTTCAACATAGCCTCACTTAAACCGAACTTGGATCAAAACTGCTCCAATGCCATCACGAGTTTGAATCTCCATTGAAATCTCTTTTGCAGTGTAGACAACATGCAACACCACCTTGTAATAGTTTTTCAACTTTACTTTCAAACTCTTCGTAGAGACAACTTTGTATGTGCCATGAATCTTCTGTGGAAACTCATCCTTATCAAAGAATTTAGTCATGTCCACCCATTGTTCATCTAAACAAGTCTTCTTATCCACCTGGTAATCAAATTTGCAAATTTCAATAACAACCTCACAAACTAGAGGTATTTTCTTCAAATTTGATTTCAATACAAACTTGTATTTTTAGCACATATTATCAAATTTTTCAGTCTGATCAAAGAACTAACTGATATCTACCCATTCATATTCATAATAGGGATTTTTATTGACATTGTTAATCTCATCAATGCCTTCAAACATAACAATGTCCTTGCAAACCCAAAGCTCCATTGTCACATTTTTAATTTTTATCTTTGTTTCCTTCAACCTGATCAGACTCTCCACCAGATATGGAGTCAACTTCATTGCAGTTGATCTGCTCCAGTTCAACAGAGTTTTAAACAATCCATTATCACTTTCATCTACGTGATCATCAATTGCAATATTTCGCTCTTGTTCAGTGAGACAAACGATCTCTTCTTCTTTGACCAAATTAACACCTTCAGTGCCTTCATCCACATTCTTCTGAACTCATCATCATTATTGACACAATCTTGTTCATTGATCCTTTCACTTTCTTCATTCATAATTCTTGAAGCAATTTCTTCAAATACATGCTCTTGTAACTCCTTGATCTCTAATTGCTTATACTTAACAATTCTTCATGACACAACTCTGAAATATCTGTTGTCTCAATTATCAATGCCAAAACATAATCAAACTTTCTAGGCAATGTATTGACAACATGAATCATAAAAGTTTATTCGTCGAGAAAATACCTGTTTGATCTCATCTTATCTTGGATTTTCTCCAATCTATTATTATAATCTTAAATTGTCTCACATTTTCTCATCTTGCTATCTCTAAATGTCTTTTTCAATTTTAAGACATTATTTTTCTGAGCTTTATCATTCCTCTATAACTTTTTATCAAAATATCCTATGCTTGTTTGGCAGTTTTAGAACGACAAATTTTTTTAAAGATTGAACTATCAATAGATTGACGAATTAGAGATAATGTCAAACGTATATTCTCCTTTGTTTCAGCGTCTGCATTATCTGCCACCTCCTTTTGAATGAATTTTTGCAAATCAAATACTCCGAGATCACTATCTATCAGCGTTATCCAAATAGGATAATTTTGTCTCCCAACTAACTTTGGAATATTGCTAATATAAGCACTTCAATCCATAATTAAGACTACAATTACTCTTCCCTGCTTTTTTTTTTTCATAGAACCAACCCAAAAGAACAATACCAAAGCTGCCACAAACGAAGCTAACAAAACTTAATCTCTTCCGCCAAATGGAAAAAGTCACCGAAGTCAATTACTAATCTAATAGAATTTGGTCCTTGCACGCCAACCGAGGCAAACAAGGCACATTGGGTCTCCTATTTCAAGTTCCTGTTCCATTCCCTATTCTACCACTAGAATTGTGCCACTTGGCTAATTCTAATTTCTAATAACTTCCTCACTAACTACGTTACCGTTTTCATCATTAGAACATAAGCGGCTACCGTCAATCAAAAAAACATAACCCACGGTAAATTAACTTTCAGAAAAAGGCATACCGTAACTAGTAAGCATATTTGGAAGATGTTTCCTAAATCCTTAATCGCAGAAAACGTCGGCTCATCTCCTCTCCCAAAGCTGCAGACGGCACTCATTTGTTTTGCAAAATCTCAGCCGGAGACGAAACAGAGTGTTTCAATAATTCCCACCTCAATCCATGGATGAAAGGAGATGAAATTGAGTCTTTGAAGCTGTAGACGTCGGCTTAGGAGAGCCGGTGTGCAAAGCTGCAGATGGCACTCCTTTTTATTTCCCAAAAATGCAATTTCCACCCTCTACTCTTGCCACGACTTTTTCAAGCTTTCTCTTCGATTGGACTCTTCAAATGAGCCTAACAAACAGTAATACAAACATACAGATTAATAGTAATTAATACAAATAATTGCAGAAGAAGCAAAAATGGGCCAATGTTTCTTTTGCCTCTCTACTGATGCCATGCATTTATCAATGAGCTTGTATTGTTCAGAAGTTAAGCTTCCTCCATGTTCATAAATTTCTAGAACTTGGAATTCCTCTTGAGGCTATCTTTCTACCGCAACTGTTTGTGACTTACATAGGCTCATTTTTCACCTTAGGCAGAATAATTTATTATTTTCTTTCTGTAGGTTCTTTCTGTTGCACAAGAGCTGCAACAGCAGTGTCCTCGTCTTCTTATATCTTAGTAGCTAGGAAAAATTAAGTAGGTTTTGTTTCTTTCTTTTGGTTTATTGTTGAGCTTCAGGGGTTCATCTTCTTTTGCACTTCCAATAAGTAAAAATAGTATTAAAAAGCAAACCCAAATCCTTCCACCCTTCTATCGGCCAAATTAAGAGAAGAATTCCCTGAATTTGATGTAATAACAACAGAAATAAATCCATTGTTTTTTCTTAATTTAGTTCTTAGCCAATAAATCAAAGAGAAAGATTAAAATTGGAGACATAATAGATTTACTATATCTCCCATATTTTGAATTAGCCGAAAAAAGTTTCCAGAACATATTATGACTCAAAAAAAGCACTGGCGAATTCAAATTGATCGATGAAGCATATCTATCCCTAGTTTTTTCCATCTTGGTAATTACTTGCAGTTTCATACATACATGACATATATACTATGATGAAAGCACTAGTTAAACTCCATATTTACTCAAAATATATACCATGAAGATACACACGAAAGCACATATCTACAAGAAGTGTTAAAATCGTCTAACGCCATGGATTGAGGTGGGAATTATTGAAACACTCGGTTTCGTCTCCAGCTGGGATTTTGCGAAAAACAATGTATGCCGTTTGCAGCTTTTGGGGGAAAGATGAGCCGACGTCTTCTGCGAGCACCGGGTTTAAGAATAAACGTCTTCCAAATCTGCTTAGTAGTTACGGTTTGCTTTTTCTTGAAAGTTAATCTACTGTGGGTTTTTTTTTTCTGTTGACGGTAGTGGTTAATTTCTAAGGATGGAAGACATTTATCGTAGTTAGTGAGACGATTAGTGAATAAGTTATTAGAAATTAGAATTAGCCAAGTGGCACCATTTTAGTGGTGGAATAGAGAATGGAACAGGAACTTGGAATAGAAGACCCGGTACGCAAACAAGGAGTCAGTCTAATCAAACTAATCAAATTCAATCAAAATTAGATACTAAAACTAAACCTTCAGAATAATATTTTCAATAAACCCGAACAATTATCGTCGGATGCCTCTAGAGTGGCATTTGTAATCTTCTCTAATTTTTTTCTCTGGCTCTGATACCACTTGTAGAATATAAAAAATAAAATATATCCTGAATAATATAAAAGAGATTAATGCACAGCGGAATAAAACTTCTTTGTAATAACGAACAATAAACAAACTTGCACGCACACAATTTGTGCGGCGCACCAAAGCCCAAGCTTGGTCGAAAAACAACCCTAAGGCTATTTAGTTTCTCCTGTATCGTTGTATCTATCACACTGATTACACTGATCACCCAATGCCTTTATTTATATGTATCTATCTCTGTGATTACAATGATCACCCAATGCCTCTATTTATAGACTAAACTATCTCTGAATCCTACCATGAATCTGATTGAGAACTATTTCATAAAAAAACTAGGTTACCCAAAACAAACACTAAACCAAATAGGAAACAGATAAATAATAAATCATGCCACAAATATAATTACCTAATTCATATTTTTTTCGTTGATATTTTGTTGGTTATTTAGTCATAATTTGGCCAGATTTTGCCAAGATCTGCGATTATCTGGGGTTTTTTTGGGCTGATCTGATAAATTTCGGCCTAGGAGACCACAGAAAATGGTCTCCTCGGCCGGAGTATTGGCCGGAATCCCGCCAGATAGAGGTGGGATTTTAGGCCAAAATCCACCTCTTCCCGGCGGGATTGGGGAGAGGTGGGATTTTCGGCCCAAAATCCCACCTCCCCCCGGCGGGATTCTGGCCAATACCACCACCGGTCGACGGTATTTTGGGGGAAATTTCCTCAGGGCAGTATTTTCCCCAAAAATACCACCCACGATTGGCGGTATTTCCCGACGGTCGGGCGGTGTTTTGGCATTATTATAATTTTATGTTTAACTGATGTATTTTTGTTCATATCCCTTTAATTGTTTTTCTTGTGATAATTGCGTGTTGATATTATTTCAGATAGGAGATACATTCAAAAACTTGAAATTAAGATTCTCCAAAAACAAAAAGGATCGCAATTTGGAAGTTGTTAGAGACAATGAGGCAACAGAATCCTTAGAAGGAATAGTTGGCCGAATACCGCCCATTGCATCTGAGCGCCAGAGAAGGGTGCTAGGAAGAGCGCAAGGTTCTTCTCAGTTTCAAATGCAGAGGGGGTAAACAATATTGATTACGGTGAAACTTAATTTGCACTGCCATACACCGAAAATGTGGAGGAGGAGGAAGCACGGGAGAATGCTAAATGACTTGAGAGGGAACTGTCTCAGTCTCAGGCGTATATGGAATGGAATTCGGGGCGGTTGGACGATGAGAACGAATTTACAAATACAACAACCAAGAAGGAGAGGAAAAGGGAAATAATTAATGGGATCCTAACGTAGGCGCGTGTCATGTCATGGTCCGGGTTTGATCCTGAGTGGCAGACCTACCGGATTCTACGTGGGCCGATTGATGGTGGACCTTCAAATGCAGAGTTGTTAAATAGTTTTAAAGGCCATGTTGCCTACTACATATGGCATGGAAAGGTATCGTATTATGCTTTATTACTTGTTGTGAAATATGTTTTATTAGTTGTTTCGATTGATGCTTATTAAATTGTTTGTCTAAAATGTGTTAATATATTTACTAAATTACGTAAGAACGTGATATATTGAAGTGTCATAATGGGTATGAGCGGCTGCAAAAGTGGGAGTTAACCAAGGGGGTAATGAAACGGTTAGTGGATGAGTCCGAGTTGGCATATTTGGGACTGTGCATGCATCCAAAGTTAGACACTTCACTCCTCAATGCCTTTGTTGAGAGATGGCATCCAGAAACTAATTCATTTCACATGCATTTCGGAGAGATGAGCATCACTCTCCACGATGTGGCCCATATATTGGGAATTTCGATTTTTGGATATCCCATTGTTGAAAAAATTAGGCCTGCAGAAATGCAGGCACAGCTTTCAGAAATGCTAGGGATAGAGGCAGCCCAGTATAGGGACCGAGATTTTGCCAATGTGAGAATGTCCCTACTGCAAGCCCATAGTGTCAGTAGACAAGAGGAGGACCTTGTCAATTCTGCCGCAGGGTATTTGTTGTGGTTGTTAGGGAACACCCTGTTCGTGGATAAGAAAAAAACCCACGTTCCTGGCCATTTCCTGAAGTCCCTCCGAAATGTAGAGCGCGTAGGGGCCAATGCTTGGGGGCAGCTTGCTTGGCCAACTTATATCGTAATCTTGGTAGGGCCAACTTATATCATAATCAGCTAGGAAAGTGTCTAACATTATTGTAGGTTCGTAGGAATCATTTATAAATTACTTCAATACTCCATAAAGGTTCATTAATTTTACTAAATCTATTTATTTTCTTATGCTTAATAGAGTTTAATATATGAGTATTTTCCAGCATTTAGTCCTCCAAAGATGAGATCTTGGGATCCCAACTCGCCTGCTGCAATGAAGTGGCACATCGGAACCGGCAAGAAGTGTGAGCCAAAACGAGACTTGATGTCATACAGACGGGCACTTGATAGCTTGAAACCAGATGAGGTAATATTTCTATATCATTTAAATGTCTGACAATTTTTTATTGCAATAGATGAATACTAACTTGTTTTCGACTGAACTAGGTAAACTGGCTTCCTTTTAGGCCAAATCCTGGAATGTTACATCCGGTAACATTGTATAGGGGTCTTATTCATTGCCCTACGATTGTAGAGCCCTATATGCCTGATTGGTTCTTGCGATAGTTTGGGTACGCGCAGCCTATTCCTTATACAGTTTTAGAGCCAAAAGATTGTTACAGAGGCCCTGAAATTCTTAAGTATCAGTGTCATTATGAGCCGAATGTTATGGGGTGGAAAATGTACAACACGAATGTATTATATGGGATGCAGAGGGCTCAATGGACCCATGAGGCGTGCCCTGAGTACCTCGACTACTTCCAAACGCGATCGTACGTTCGTGTTATTCCATACGACATGGAAGTAGAAGTGTGACGACCCGAAATTTTGACTCAAATATAGAATTTAAAATCATGCAAAATAACCCGAAAAAAATAATAATAAATAAATAACATGTACAATTCTATTCTTGATAATAAATTTATTAACTCTAAAGACATGATTACATTTACATATGTTAAATCATAAGGATATAAATAAAACCTCACATTTTATCAATTACTATACATGTACAGATGGAGATGAAATACTCCACAAGTGTACACCTTAAATGAAGCCAACAAAACAAAAACAAAAACAAAAATGGAGCTTTTTTCTTTTACTTCTCACCTCCTATCTCCCAAAACTCCATATATATCTATATTATCGTACATATTTAAATTAGAGGTATGGCATGATGGGATAAACACAAGAATATAACACTACTACAAAATGGACTTTCTACGGCGGTGCTTTAACGGCGGAAATACCAAAACCGCCATTAAAAAGAAAGTACAGACTTTCTATGGCAGTTCTATATAAAACCGCCGTAGAAAGGGGACTTTCTACGGCAGTTCTGCCGTAGAAAGTCCCCTTTCTACGGCGGTTTTTGAAAACCACCGTAGAAAGTTCCCTACTTTTTACGGCAGTTTTCTAAAAACGCCGTAAAAAGGGGACTTTCTACGGTAGGTTTATTTCTAACTGCCGTAGAAAGTCCCTTTCAAGACGGTTGTATTTCTAGCCACCATATAATTAATAAATATGATGAATTTTACTATAAAAATTGATAAATAGTAAAATACATATTTATTATTAAATTTAAAAAAATTTGGGGGTTAATTTACTAAAATAGAAAAACTAGAAATTAATAGGAATAGAGGAACGGGCGGGAATTCAATTTTACGGGCTTTCTACGGCGGATTTATTAAAACTGCCGTAGAAATGGACTTTCTACAGCGGTTGTAATTAAAACCGCCATAGAAAGTTACTTTCTATGGCGGTTTTAATTAAAACCACTGCGGTTTTAATAAAAACGGCGGTTTTAATAAAAACCGCCATAGAAACTTGATTTTGTTTGACTTTTAAGGGTTTCCCTTTGTTTCCATCTCCAGCCAGTCGCGGCTTCCCCCTGTTTCCATCTCCAGCAAATCGATGCGTTCTCTCGTTGCCGACGCCCATCCTCTCTCCGTCGATTTTTTCTCTTGTCTTCCCCAGAAGTCGTTCTTCCGGCAGTGTTGATAACAAGATCCGTCGTCACCCAACTCCGGATATGGTTTCTTAATCGGCCATCACCCACCCCCATCATAATTTCACCACAATCGGTCTTTGTTGTGGGCTTCAAATCATAAAAAGGTAATATAGAATAGTTTCAACTTTATTTAAGTTTTACAAATTTTATTGTTACTTGATTATTGTGATTGGCTTAGGGTTTATTATTAGTGTTAAATTCGGGTTTTGTGAGATGATGAATGATTAAATTCAGGTTTGATTAGTGTTATATCGGTGATTATTGTATTGTTCTTGCTGTTAATGATTAAATTAATTAGAATTTGATGGAAGCACGCAAAAATTTTGTGAAGTTTGGTGGTTGTTCGGTTTATTAGCATGAAAGTTTTTGATATATATATTTTGAATAAAGTTGAAATATATATATATATATATAAATATATATATATATATAAATATATATATATCAAAACCTTTTTAAGGCTGTTCTTGTTGTTTTTGATATATATTTTTTGAATGTAAGGAAAAAAAATGAAATATTAAATTTTTTTTTTACAAATTTGGTACTTTCTACGGCGGTTATCTTCAAAACCACCGTTGAAAGTTAACTTTCTACGGCGGTTCGCTTAGGAACGCCGTAGAAAGTTCAGACTTTCTACGGCGGTTTTGAAAAAAACTGCCGTAGAAAGTCCGAACTTTCTATGGCGGTTCACAACCGCCGTAGAAAGTCCATAAACTTTCTACGGCTGCCAGATAAATGGCGATTCAAAAATACCGAAAACCACCTTTAAAAGCCCGAAAAAACCGCCATTAAAAGTCTTTTTTGTAGTAGTGTAAAATGAGTAAATAAACAAGATAAAAAGATTAAATGATTGATATGTACACTTGTGCATCATTGTGAAGTTATTGTTAGAAATATTGAAATGAAAATAAAAAAGAGTGAGTGACTACTTTTCACTCAGCTCGGGTAAATTTAAATGATTGATATATTGTTGCGTTGTTGCACTTGATTATGATTGGTATATTGTTACGCTGCTGCAGTATCATTATAATGAAATATTGTTACGCTGCTGCGGTATCATTATAATGAAATATTGTTAACCCGTCCCTACTAATCGAATGCCCATACCCCAGTTGGGACGTTTGATACCCTAGATCACAGTTTTGTGAAATCCAAACATTATAATCTAACCGCAGGGACGGGTTACGTGTTATATATGTTGGGATATCTTGATTGTTTGACTGCTTTAATTACTTTTAACGGGGAATATCACTAAGCGTCAACTCATTTTGTATATATATATTTTTCCTAGTAGTGATAGGATGCAGGCGAGGAGACCAAGTGAAAGAGTCGATGCAAGAAATGAAAAGTAGTGATCTTACTAGCGGTGTCCATCTCAAACAAAATGATGAAATGCTAGCAACCCACCATCAGACCACAAAGATAGTGTTTTAGGCTACAGTCCTGGAATAGAAAAGATGTAATTATTGTAATGTAAATATTTAATTTACGTTTAAATCTTATATTTTCCTGATATTGTACTTGAGTCCTGGTGCAAACCAGGTAGGCGTCCAACTAGATCCCCGTACCGGATAGGGGGGTTGAGTTGGGGCGTCACAGGAAGAGACACCGAATCTCAGACAGCTACCGGCGGTTGCGGTAAGTACAGGAGGTTTATGCTAATTTTGTACATTATTGATAAAATTTTTTTGTTTCACTGTTTATTTATTATATTTGGAATTCTCGTTACAATGCAGCGTTTGCAATATTTAGCAAGTAAAGCTGTTCTAGCTCATCCCCGGACAAGACATGCCGTAACCAGAGAGGCGAGGGAGCAGGTCATAGCTGAGTTTGCTATCTATTTGGAGGATTTGATGCCGGGACTAGAAGAACTTGCGGCAAGCTCACCTGTGAAAGATTATTGACTGATTTTTACAATAATATTATCTTCGTTTATTATATTCGGTTTTTTATGCAGTGTGTAGATTAATATATCATTTGTAATGCTTTTATGTATTGTACATGCATTGAGCAATGTTAAAAATAATTACATTTGAAACTATAAAATAATAAACTTATATTGAAAACGTAAAATCAATAACAAATTTCATTGAACGTGAAACCAGTGAATAAGAAAAACATATAATAATAACACTCAGCAGTAGATTTATTCCTGTTTTCATCAAATCGGGGGCTCAAATGAGATTTTTAACTCTGTATTTTTTCTGAGGCTCTGCTTCTCCACGTCGGATAGATGGGGGGTAACATGACATCCGCTGTCGTTAGCAGAGCAATGAAATAGTTTTGGAAGATAAGCCCCATATTGATGAAACTATTCGGATCATTAGTGACGCCTAGGGCTGAGAACGAACACGAACGTTCACGAACAAGCTCGGGATCGGCTCGTTAAAAGCTCGGTTCGAGATCGTTTATTTATTAATAAACGAACACGAACAAAATTTTAGGCTCGATTAATAAACGAACAATAAATGAACAAAAGGGAGCTCGGCTCGATTACGTTCGTGAACAGCTCGAAAAGAAAAAACAATTTTTACAAAAGATAAAATACATATATAATTTATTATTCATACATATTAACATGAAATTAAATTTGGTGCAGTGGTAAGACAATGTATGGAGAACCCAGAGGACCTGGGTTCGAATCTCCACAAGCCAAATTTATTTTGGCAAGTGGAGATTCTGCCTACCGAGCTCGAGTTCGAGCTCCATTTCCAGGCTCGACTCGAGCTCGAGCTCGAGCTCGAGCCCAAGATAATGAAGCCGAGCCGAGCTCGAACATAGGTGTGTTCGGGCTCGGCTCGGCTCGATATCACCCCTAGTGACGCCAGCCCCCCGTCACTGAATTGGAAGAAAAGTATTACTCTGATATGCATATAATGTAACAACCCTCTAGTACTTCGTGGCGACAAGTAAGCCACAAAGTTGCGAATCAACCAATATTGTTCTACGGCCGGAGCTACAAGACAGTATACTGTGGCGCATGCTAAGTTGTAGTCGACTTGGCCAAAAACGTGGCGCCACAAAGTAGTTTCATCGCGCAGTTCTTGTAACAATTCTGTCCGCACTTGCCACAAAAGCTCTTTATCTTTATATATGAAATAGGAAATTACTCTAAAACCACAATGGCCATCTGGCTCTACATTAATGTGCTTGTAAATGTAATTGAACATGAACTGCTTCAAAAAAATAGGAAGGTTGAAAGGCCATTCAGAAGCGTGGGGCTTCAACGCCCTTCTTCTCCTCTGTCCTCCTCTGGATCTCCGACCTACGATTGTAAATCATATTAAATTTAGCATATTGCTATGCAATTAAACACAATGATCAGTACAGTATATGAAAAGTAATAATTGTACTTCGTTGTATTGCATTCCTTTCTGCATGCTCATGCCCTGATAGATCTTGTTGGGTCGGATTGTGTCATAGTGGCCGACTTATCGGATCATCTAGATCAACAGTTTCCGGATAAAGCGCCACATGCACGGTACCCATCACCCTGTATATCTCAGCGCTTGGACGCGTAATTGTTTCAACAAACATTTCATGCAGTAGCCTTTAGCGCTTTGCCTCGCCTCCTCAGTTTTCAGAATATCATTATCTCCCAAATGCAGCATCTTCCAGAGGGCTTCCACATCGACAGGATCAATAGAGTGTTGTGCTCCCACCATCTGTAGCATCTCACAGGCCCATGGCAACCCGCAACTAGTTCGAAGTTCGCAACCGTAAATCGCACCATCTTCCCCGATAAGTCTAACTATTTTTGAATATTCGTCTACTAACATTGTAATACCAGCGAAAGACAATATACCTTTCAATCTACTATATAGTAAGTAGTTGCTCTTCCGGTATGTTTTGCTACGATTAGACTCCATTGCAGTTTGAACTTTATCTAATTGCTCTTTCATCATAATATTAATTTCTTGAAAAATACCTGAAAGTGCCTTTCTATCAATCCCAATTATCTTTTTCAACTGTGCATGTGCACTCTCAACCCTAAAAGTCAATTAACATTGAAAATAAAATTGTCACTAGGAACAATATTATCATATAATTACACACCATACAAACTATAAATTAAAGCAAGAAGTAACTTACATGTTCGTTGTGTGCCATCCGTAATGCTTTATATTTTTTGTACAGGCAGATACAAACTTGTCCCTGTGGTGATCCAACCATGTATCCTTCAGGTATGGAAGCACGTTTCTAATTTTGGATTTACTTCCATATTTAGTATTAATAAATTCCACAGCTTCTGTGAACTATTCATATGTCAAGACTTTCACCACTTGCCCCCAATAATATAGAAATACATCTGTTGTTGTTTTGTCATTGCCTGACTGTAGTACATGTTTCTTCACATACATTTCAATATGTCTCCTACGCATGTGGGAATACTTGATTCACAGCGTTCATTAAAGCAATCTCTCTATCAGTCATGACAACATGTGTATATTTGTCGCCATCGAATAACTTTCTCAACTGAATCATGGCCCAGAAATAGTTCAGAATAGTCTCATCCTTCATGAAAACGAAAGCAATATGAATAAGGCATGTCGTACCTGTTTGTCTTGTACGTCGTATCTGCAATAGAGGCATGTAGTACCTATTTGTCTTATACGTCGTATCCCTAAACAAAACGTACAGAAAGAAACCAAGTAGAGAAGGCGTTTTCTTATGGGCAGAGAACACGTGCCCAACTGCATTACTCTCCTCTTCTATTGTGTGGGCATATACGTATTCGTGTTTGTGCAAAAGTTTTAAAAAATACTGTATGACAGTCAAATCTCCCCTCGTCACCTTTTTAACCTTTGCAGATTCATCGTACACCTGTCTGATGTTGCTGACATTTTGAGGATCATCCGATCACAACTGGGCCAAGATATGCTTCGGCTGGATATTAATATTTGTCATTTCTGCAATCTTCTGCTATTCCGGTTCTGTTAGCCGTGAGTACACTGAATGCCAGTTCCAAGCTTATTGTAATTCATGATTGTGCGTACAATTTTTGGCCTCTAACCTCCAATTTTCCCCGATAATTTCTCGTCCCACCAGCTGAAATGGACATTTTGTCAACTTGCTGCTTGTATTGCTCCGCCTGCTTTTCCCTTCAGGCAGGGGTGGCTTATCTCTAACTTGTCCTGATCTATCGCATCCTATTAGAAGTCGCCATTGTCTCCCTCTTGTAAGGAAAAGTCCCAATATTTTGAAACTTGAAGTAATTTTCGTAGTCATATTGTTTTTGGCGGCTCTAGCTTGAACCCAAATAAGCAAATCTTCCTTACTTCTGAACTCTTCGTCCGTCTGAAATGTATCGGAGTGGTCAGCAAATATTTAATTCTTCTTCATACGGATATCTTGTTAATACAAAAAGATGGGTGAGCATAATTAAACACTAAACTCGTTTGGCTATTTAATACAAAATTATTAAATTTTTACTTAAATATGGATTGGCGGTATTTCACGGAAATACCGCTCCGGATGGGCAGTATTTCACCAAAATACCGCCCATTCCAGGCGGTATTTTACGAAAATATTTTCCTTAAAATACCGCTAATGCATGGGCGGTATTTTCCTGAAATACAGCCCATGCATGGCGGTATTTGGCAGAATACCGCCATGCGTGGGCGGTATTCATTGGCGGTATTTGGTAAAATACCGCCAATGCATGAGCGGTATTTGGAAAAATACCGCCCTTAATTGGCGGTATTCTCTCAAATACCGCCCGCCACCCAAAATACTGCCCCGAACGGGAGGTATTTCGGATAAAAATTCTGCACAAAAAGTAAGAAAAAAAATATACGTTATTGTTTACTTACCGTATAATCTAGATCGTTCGCGTGACTTTCGGCCATATTTAGATACACGTGTCAAGGAAAAATAAATGAGTGTAATTGAATATGTGTAAAATGTGAGTGGGAGAGGTCTCTATGCCCCTACTGAAAATGAATGATTTATATAGTGTTAATTAGGATTTTTTTTTTTTTTTTTTACCTTAAGGGCAAAATAGATTATTCATAAGAAAATGTACATATCAATAGTAAAATGGTGGCTGCAAATAGTATGCCCTTTTTATTTTCCTTCTGCAGCAGAAACCACGCCTTTGCTAGTAATTGCTGCCTCTGGCGGGAGCAAGTCCGCATATAAAATCTTGCCGGTTCGCCAGTGACCCACCTTGACTGTGCCGGCGTTCCATTCTCCCGCCGTCGTGAACAAATTGTAAACCCTAGGAGATAATTTCGTCTCCGGTCTCGTTGCCTGAATAATTTCTCTCGAATTTCCATCGATTCGGGGATGGGGAAGAACGAGTTCTTGACGCCCAAGGCAATCGCCAACCGAATCAAACCCAAAGGCTTGCAAAAGCTCCGGTGGTACTGCCAGATGTGCCAGAAACAATGCCGTAATGAGAACGGCTTCAAGTGTCATTGCATGAGCGAGTCTCACCCGCGTCAAATGGAAGTTAGGTCGGATTTAGTGGATGAGGAGAGGCAGGAGAGAGAGATTAGGAGACAGATTGAACGCGCCGAGCAGCTCATGCCTGCTGGGAATGTGGACGAGGCAATTCAGGAGAAAAAGTTCTTTGAAAAGGCAGAGACTGAGAAAATCAAACTCAGTTTGGGATCCTCATCTTCGGGAAAAATTAGCAATTTGAAGGATAGACCCCGAGAGCTCGAAAGCTGTTGTTTTTATGGATGAAGAGGAGAATGAGAGGAAAAGGGTGAAGGGCAAGAGTGGTAACAGGAAGTCAGCAATAGATGAGTTGATGAGGGAGGAAGAGAAGGCAAAAGAGCAGAGTAATAGGAAGGATTATTGGTTGTGGGAGGGGACTATTGTGAAGGTAATGAGTAAGGCATTGGCGGAAAAAGGGTATTATAAGCAGAAGGGGGTAGTGAGGAAGGTCATTGATAAGCATGTTGGGGAGATTGAAATGCTTGAAAGTAAGCATGTGTTGAAAATTGATCAAGAAGAGCTAGAGACTGTGATTCCTCAGATTGGAGGACTTGTGAGAATAGTGAATGGAGCTTATCGTGGATCAAATGCTAGGTTGCTTACAGTTGATATGGAGAAATTCTGTGCAAAGGAGCAGATTGAGAAGGGAATCTATGATGGTCGAATCCTAAAGGCAGTTGAATACGAGGGTATTTGTAAACTGGCCTAGTGAGTCTGGTGATCATGATATGTACTTGTGATTGTGTTATAAATCTCTTCAAAAGGTTGAAACCTCTTTGTTCAAGAAATGGTGGTGTCTTCATTACCTGTATTGTAGTAGTGGGCGTGTACTGTGATTTATTGGTGTTTCTGATGATTCCTAAAACTGATTTACTGCCTTCTCCTGCCCTCGCTGATTGCAAGAACAGAAATTATAAATTTTGATTAAAGTAGTGACTTTTCATGGCCAAATCTTTCATTTCTATGGAGGTGCTCATAATGTCTTTTCCTCTTAATCTACTATATACAGGTTTAATATTCATAGCTAGTTGATGTGTTTTATATCATAATTATAAGTTGTAATTTCCTTTATTGTTCCAGAAGAAAAGGTTTTAATTCCTTCATGTTTAGATCACGGAGAATAGTTGTCAGTTTCCTTTTGATTGTTTGGTTTGCTATCAGTTTTTCATGTTTAGATCACAAATAACAATTTGTCAATTTCCTTTTGATTGTCAGGTTTGCTATCAGTTCTTACTTTCATGTTTAGATCACAAAGAATAGTTGTCATTTTCCTTTTGATTGTTTGGTTTGCCATTAGATTTTACTTCACCAATCTTAATTTGGATATTTGGGTTTTTCTACTGCTGCCATATTTCTTGGAATTGGTGAGTTCTGGAATTAAAATTAATGTGATTTAACTACTACAGGTGGATTGTTTATTGGCCGGAGTTTGGAGATAGGATTGTTCTGCTTTTCCTTATGCTTTTGTCCAAGAAAAATCCGATTGGTTGACAGCTCTGTTTTGTGTTGTCAATGGACTGTAAAAAAGATGAAGCTGTTAGGGCCAAGGAAATCTCTGAGAAGAAAATGCATGACAATGATTTTGATGGGGCTCGAAGAATTGCATTGAAAGCACAACAGCTTTACCCTGAACTCGAGAACATTTCACAGTTGCTAATTGTTTGTAATGTCCATTGCTCAGCTGAAAACAAGATATTGGGCTCTGAAAAGATTGGTACAGCCTTCTTCAAAATTAAAGATTTGCGGATGAAGCAACTATCAGAAAACAATATTGAAAGCTTGCATTTGTACTACATCCTGATAAAAACAAGTTCCCAGGTGCAGAAGCTGCTTTTAAGCTAATACCATCTCGTACTTTCAGATCATAGTAAAAGGGCTTAGTTGACAGTAAAGTTGGAGTTGCTCTCAAGTCTGCTCAAGCAAAGCCACCACCTTATAAGGCTAGTATGAATCCTCCAGCGAGGAAGGCATCTGTTCGGAATTATGCTGCATATGGTTTTAGTTAGGGTTGACAATTGGGTCGGGTTCGGGTTGGCGGGTTAATACTTGTAAACCCGAACACGACCCATTTATTATATGGGTCAATTATATAAACCCGAACCCGACCTGATTAACAAAGTGCAACCCAAACCCAACCCATTAACCTGTTTATTTTGTGAGCTAAAAACCTATATATAATTATATGGGTTATATGGGTCAATAGGTGACCCAAATAACACATATAACCTGTTAACTCTAAATTCAAATTTAGAAATTAGACAAATTTGCACAAAACATCTAAATACTTAAAGATAAAAAAAACATATTAGAGATAAAAAAAAACATAAAAAACATATTAGAGATAAAAAAAAAAAATTCAACCAGATCCATCACAGCCGGTCCTTTCTGATCCATCAGTGCAGGGGAGAAAGGAAATAAAGAGAGAAAAGAAAGGAAAAAAAAAAAAAAAAAGGAGAGAAAGGAGGGAGTAGTCGGTCATGGAAATGAGGAAGGGAAGAAGAAGTAGTGCAGGGAGAAAGGAAAGAAAGAGAAAAATAAAAGGAGGGAGGGGAAAAAAAAGAAGTGAAAGGAGGGAGTAGTCGGTCATGGAAATTAGGGTTAGGCCATGGAAATTCGGATGAGTGCAGGGGAGAAAGGAAATAAAGAGAGAAAAGAAAGGAAAAAAAAAAAAAAAGAGAGAAAGGAGGGAGTAGTCGGTCATGGAAATGAAGAAGGGAAGAAGAGGTAGTGCAGGGAGAAAGGAAAGAAAGAGAAAAATAAAAGGAGGGAGGGGACAAAAAAGGAAAGAAAGGAGGGAGTAGTCTGTCATGGAAATTAGGGTTAGGCAAATTTTTCAAAATTATAAATTTAACCTCATAATTTATTAATATTACTTAGATGGGTTAAACGGGTCGTAATTGGGTTTTGCGGGTTGACCTGAATTTGACCCGTTTATTATACGGGTTAAACGGGTCGACCCGTTTGACCCACCAACCCCAAAACCCCTAACCCAAACCCGCTTATATCGTATCGGGTTCGTGTCGTGTCGTCGTGGCGTGTCGGATATTGCCAGCCCTAGTTTTAGTTATCAAGTTTGGTGGCTGGAATCATCATCAAGCAACACAAGATAACTCTACAGCTGTTGAGGAATCGTTCTGGAGTTGCAGACGTTCAGAACATAATGCTGCGCTGCCAGAAATGCTTGAAACTGTATGTTGCTTATTAAGTAGGTGCTCAAGGTGTGCAAGGATGAAATCGGAGTCAGGTGACTGAAAACTGGAGGACCAACGGCGCCCGGTTTGGGCTCTCAGGGACATGCTAGTGGTGGACCAGTTGGTTCTTTTTCAGGGACAGAAATGAGAAGTAATGCTAGGTTGGTTTGAATACAAGACTAAAGATGGTGAAAGGGAAGTGCTGCGATGCCCATAGCTGAGAAATTCCTTAATGAAGCAGATTTTAGAGAAACAGGTAGACAGGGAGGAAGCCAAAATCCACTGAAAGTTGTGATACTTCTGATAGTAGCTTCATGGATGTCATAGACATGAAAGAGACTAGTTTCAGAGTTAATGCCTTTGTCAGGGGATCCTGTCGTCAAAAGCTTCAAGTTTCCTACAATGAAAGTGAACCTGATGATGATGACCTTGAGAATCCTCCTAAAAGCAGTTGAACCTTCTTCCTTGTCACATCTGCTGGAAGCAAAAGATAATAGACGGAACAGGGTTGAAATTTATCCAAAGGTGGGAGAGGTTTGTGAATTGTACAGAAATTGGAATTCTGCATTAACACCATCTGATTTGAAATTTTTTGAATGTATGCTGGTTCAAATCATAGATGTCAGCCAGGGCTACACAAGAGTTTCACCTTTGGTACCGATTTCTCCTGGGTACAAACTTGTCTTCAGATCTCCCAGGAAGCAGCAATCAGGTGTTGATGTGATTGAGGTACAAAAGAATGAGTTCGGGAGATTTTCTAATAGGGTATCTGCTATTTTGCTCTCTGCCTATCTTGAGAGGGGTGGCTCTTTAGCAATTAGCAGTTGGCTGGTTGGTGCAGCAACAGTTTTGAAATGTTTACTCTCAGCAGGAAAATGAAGCCCCAACAATGGCTGAAGTTGAAGATCAGTTTTAGGATCTTTTTGCTTTTGATTAGGCCAGAAATCAATGGCATTCAACCATTTTGGTTATCTACCAATTTTATGATTTCCTTTTGCCTTGGTACTTTTCTGTATAATTCTGTTGTTTTAGGTATTTAAGAATCTTTTTCTAGCTTTAGTTTCTGTATGAAGGTAGATATGAAAATCTGCCAGGAATGATAATTTCACATTTACCCAGACTTAAACACCCAAGTCCAACAGAAGTATTTAACTAGATGCTTTCCAAGAAGAAAGGGGTGGGGTGGTTCCGGCCTTGAAAGTACTCTCCATGTATTCCGGCGAATACCGGTCGCCCTTAAAGGCGGTGGCAATCGATTCAAGCTCAGCCATGTCCTCCTTTGTCAGCTTCACAGACAACGCCTTAATGTTGCTTTCCAAATTTTGAATCTTTGTGGTGCCAGGAATGGGACACACATCATCCCCTTGATGATGAACCCATGCTAAGGCTAGTTGGGAAGTAGTGCAGCCCTTTTTTGTAGCCAAATCTGCAACCCTCTCATACAGCTTGTTGTTCTGCTCCATATTCTCTCCCTGGAACTTTGGCACAGTCTACCAAAAAAATAAATAAATAAATTTATATATAGCATTGATATTAGTAAAGTGCGTATAATGGAGTTTAAATCTTCAACCATGGGTATTATTAGTAGCTAAGTATGATAAATGATTCAAAATGTGTTAAATATATAACGTGAATTATCAGTGTTGTTAGAACTTGATCAGAGAACCAACCAGTTAAGAGAAAAATGGGATCTACTCGAATTAGTGAATTGAACAAAAAAATTGAATGACGTCATAATTAAATTTTATTTGTAAATATATTATTAATATATAAACATATTTACATTCTAATCTCGAGTTCGAGTCAGGAGTTTGAACCAACATCGGTCCAACCTTAATTTTGACTAAATTCAATTTTAAATAAAATCAGACCGTCCTATGTCAACAGTTCAAGAACCGACTGTCAGATTCGGATTGTGTCTAGCAACACTGATAAAAACTAGTCAATTCAATACAGATTTTCTATAAATATAACAGAACTTTCAACCATATATTGGGCTTTCATATGTGATGTAATGGAAAGGTCAGAATCCAAGAATGCATCAATACTCAGGGCAGGCAACCATATACTGAGATAAATTATGAAAGTTTTTACCTTGCGAAAGTCATCAGTTGACAAGTTGTCCATAATCTTGCTACCAGAAGCAAAGAAACCTTTACCCAGAGGACTATATGCAACTATTCCAATCCCAAGTTCTCTACACAAATATCATCAATTAATTATCATAATTAATGCTAAAAAATTTAATTATCAACATATTTTGTGGACAATTCACTCACCGGCAAGTTGGAATAATTTCATCCTCAGCATCTCTAGCCCACAAGGACCATTCAAGCTGAACTGCTGTTATGGGATGAACAGCATGAGCCCTTCTAATGGTATCTGCTGATGCCTCAGATAAACCAATGTACTTTATTTTTCCCTCTTCAACCAGCTTCTTTAGAGCCCCGATCTTTCAATACAACAAGAAGTTCATTTAGACGAAAATCAAAATGAAATCAACAACAAACTGTTAAATATATAAAAGGTAGAAATTAACCGTGATTTCGATAGGTATCTTAGTATCAATCCGATGAACATAGTAGAGATCGATGTAATCAACACCTAAACGCTTCAAACTACCCTCACAGCATTCTCTGGCATAATCTGGATCACCGCAAACTTCCATTTTCCAGTCCACAATTATGCAACCAAATTTTGTAGCAATCTGAACCTTTTCCCTAGGCATCTCCTTCAATGCCTGCAAACAAAAAACCCAGAACTCCAGATCCATTTCCTATATTTTTCTGATGAATTAATTAATTAATTACCTTTCCGATAAGGATTTCATTGGTATGAGGGCCATAGACATCGGAAGTGTCGAGAAGCGTGATGCCGTTGTTAATGGCGTGGTGGATGACTTCGAACATTTCCTCCTCTGGTTTTGCAGGACCAAAGCTCCAGGACATGCTCATGCAACCAAGGCCCTGAGCTGAAACTTCAAAGCCTTGAGAACCCAGCTTCATTCTCTTCACAGAAGTCATCATTATTTCTTGCTCGATCAACTCAGCAAAAAAGACTGTCAATGCTTGGAAATTTAATTGATACGTAGAGCCTCGGTTAGAGAGTCTTATTTATAACTTCAATGAGAAAGTGGAAATATGCTTGTTAGAAGAAGAAAATTTTTTAAATATATATATATATATCCTTTTTGGTTAGCAACGTGTAACATACATGCGGCGAAAAGCTATATGTGGTCCACATTGATTTTGGCACTGTCTAAGAGCGCAATGTCACTATTGAAGAGTAGCATTAGCACTATTACCCTTCACAAGTAACACTCAAAAAAAACAAAGAAATTGTATATGTATAATAAAAAGAAAACTATCATTACTTAGCAATAGTAACATGCTACTTTTGAAGGAGTAGTTTGCTATTATTTCAAGAAGTAGCAGGAGTACTAGCAGCGGTAGCAGGCTACTCTTGAAGGAGTAGCATGATATTCTTTAAAAAGAAAAAAAAAATTGATACTTGATATTCTTTCGTTCTAATTAAATAGTTCATTTTAAAAAAAATTTTTTATCTCATTTAAAGAGTTCACTTTGAATTTATATATATTACATACCTTTACTAATATAACAATATGTTGTTAATAATTAACTATTATTTGTAAACTAAGGATATAAGTGAAAAATATAATAATAAATTACTTATTTTAACTATTGTACTTCATAAACCATAATAAATTTTACACATTTTAAAGTAAACTTTTTGATTAAAACGGAGAGAGTATTTATTTTGAAGGAGTATGAGTTAATACTCATTCAACATCAAAGTAGACACTCGAAATTATATTAAAAGGGTAGCAGGTAACTCTAACTACTAATCCTTTAATATTAAATTGATACACAAATTTGTCAAAAATATATATAAAAGGGATATGCGTGGATGATGCGGTGTAACTCTGTTGCACACATAAATCCGTGTTATATGGATTTGTACGTTCCACTAAACATTTTAATATCTAATCAAGATTTCAATTAGCAAAATCACAAAGGGTGACGTAAGGGCTGACGTAAACATAAATTGAAAGTGAGGAATGTGGCGTATTCTACGAATTAAGTCACTCAATTAAAATAGTCAGTTCAACATCAACTCTGGCACCAAAGCGGTGGTGGGCCCTCCTCCCTTTCCAGAAAAGAAGGACAAATTTTCTGCAAAATAACCAATGTTGTTTGGCCCGGCCCGGCCACCGACCCGGAGAGGCCAAAGGGTCGCGGGTCGAGCCGGGTCAACCGGGTCAACCCCGGGTTTGGTAGGAAAAAAAAAAGCTTCATCTTCATCTCTTTAAGTTAAATCTATGACCAACTGAAAAGTGCAAACAGTGAAAAAACCAAAAATGACTAAGTGGGCTCCACTACTGCAACCCATCTCTTCTAAGTTCTAAGTCTTCTTCTGATCTGCTGCAAAAAAATTAAAAATGCAGCGGAAATAGTTCATTTTTGTGGCATTCTCTTCAAACCAAAAATGGAAAGGAGCAGATCAAAAGGTGTTGTGGCAAAGGAGTTTTTTTCGTTTCTTTGCTGAAGAACACATGGGCACCGACGGTGTGACACCCCGTGGACGCCGGGATTTGAAGAGAAGACCGACTGCGACCACGCAAAATTGCAGCGGACGGTAGAGAGGACTACCGTCGACGACGTTGCTTCAGATCTGAAGAGAAAACCGGCTCTGAGGGCGCTGAATCTGAAGAGAAGGTAGACGGCGAGCTGAACGTCCATGGAGTGGAACGGCAGTGACAAGCTAAGGCTTCCACAAAGGAGCCCATAAGGGCTGACGTAAACATAAATTGAAAGTGAGGAATGTGGCGTATTCTACGAATTAAGTCACTCAATTAAAATAGTCAGTTCAACATCAACTCTGGCACCAAAGCGGTGGTGGGCCCTCCTCCCTTTCCAGAAAAGAAGGACAAATTTTCTGCAAAATAACCCAATAAATTTGTGTTCAAAAAAATAAAAAAATAACTCAATAAATTTGGGGGCGCCCCATACGGTTGTATGATTATTAGAAGAGTAAACTTTGAAAAATATTTTTTATTTTATTGAAAGAGTTAATTTTTAATTTTTGTTACTTTTTATATCCTTACTAATATAATTATGTGTGATTCATAATTAGCTTGTACTTAAAAAGTAAGGATATAAATTGAACAAATAGTATCAAATTAGTTATTTTAAGTATTGTACCTTAACATTTATAATAAATTGTACCTTTTTTAAAATAGACTCATCTAATGGAACGGGGAGTACTAAAAAAACGAATTTTTTTAGTAAATGCCAAAAAGTTCAAAAATTTATCCTCTAACATTTTATTTTTAATTATTCTTTTGTTTACTTCAAATTCGACTCAAAAATCAAACGTGGATTTGTTTACAAAATATGGACCATAGTTATGAAAGAGAGGCATATTTTTTGGGGACTAAAATTTATGTATAGTTTTCCTTGCGACTAGCGAAGAGGGGTTTCTCATTCTTTTTACCGTAAAAAATATGTCTCATTCATGACTATCGTCCATTTTTCGTACACAAATCAACGTTTAAACTTTTAAGAAAAATTGAAGTAAATGAAGGAAAAAGTGAAAATGAAATATTTGAGGGTCAAAAGATATTTTAGTCTTTTAAACCTTCATAAGGAAGGAGGACATTTTTTTTTTGTCTTTCGTCTCCATTTTTGTTTATTTACATTTTGAATTTGGAAAAAATATTTAAAACTCTCTCGGTCCTAAATAAAGGGTCAAGTTTCTAAACAAAGGGTGCACTTGGTTTGTAAGAATGAAAATAGGATTGATAGTAGTAGGAAATGATAGATGAGATAATTATTATATTTGTGTTGTTTGGTTTGTGATAGGGAATGACTGTCATTGCCATTAATGTTGTTTGGTTTAAAAATAAAATTTTTAGGAATAAAATTTATTTTAATCTTTTTTATGCTAAACATTTTATATATTATAAACTATTTATATTTAGATGTATTATAATGACAATTTTTACTAATTAAAATTTTTTAAAATAAAAAATACACACAAAAAATAATTAAAGAAATGAATGATTCTCATTCCCCTCAAAATGGAGGGGAATGGATAATTGAAAGAAAATAGAATATGGGGGTGAGGTCCAGAAAATAAAACCCCCCAACTAAACACCCACATTTCATTCTCATTCTCATTCCCCAGCCCCAAACCCTTCAAACAAACACCCACTAATATTACCTTCTGAAAAGCGTATTCATTTTAGTTTAAATGTTAAAGTACAATATCTAAAATAACTAATTTTTCACCCTTTTTTTATTTATATTTTGACTTTTTAAGTAATGACTAATTGTAGACTTCACATAATTATATTACATAATAAGGATATGAGGTGTAAGAAAATTAAAACTAAACTCTTCTAATGGAATGAAGAGAGTATTTTTTTTAGGGCAAATTATATAAATGACCACTAAATTATTACCCGTGCCCACTTTTGGCCATTAAACTATTTTTTGCCTACCTTTGACCACTAAATTATTGCATGTGTCCACTTTTGGCTACTAAATTATTTTTTTCCTACTTTTAGCTACTAAACTATTAGAAGTTGTCACTATAGCCACTCCGTTAAGAATTTTCATCAAATCTTTATTTAAAAATTGCATTTTTTTATTCACATCTTTATTTTAATTTCGATGGTCAACCTCAGTCATTAATATTATATAATTTTGTAGTGACATTTAGAATTAATTATGTGACTGTCAATATCATATTATAAATTTTCAAGATCTAATATAATTCTAAAAATAAAATAAAAAGTAAATAATAAATGAGATCAATGAGATCTATTTTAGGAATCGACGGATAAAAGTTAAAGTCAAAGACAATAACGTTCGAGGAGTCAAAAAATAATTTATCATATGTTGATAAATACAAATAAATATATGGGGAAAAAATACAAATAATTGTTGTTTGTGAGTGATCGATGTTAAAAAATATTGATGCATATATATATATTGGCAATTTAAAGATTATCAGGATTTTGGGAACATTAAAGATTAAGGTGTAAGTAAAGATTTGATGGAAACTTCTAACGGAGTGGTCATTAATGGCAACTTCTATTAGTTTAGTGGCCATAAGTGAGAGAAAAATTATTTAGTGGCCAAAAGTGGGCAGAATCAATAGTTTAGTAGCCAAATATAGGTAGATGCAATAGTTTAGTGGCCAAAAGTGAGTGATGTGACGAAAAATGTCCGGATCTAGATGTTTCGGTCGGCTTGATGAAGATTTGAAGATATAGCTTGGATCTGCAAATTGTTAGCTCGGATGGGTGAGAGCCGATGTCGGATCCGAGCTTGGATGAGTGATGGAGGAGCTCGGATCTAAGAGGCAAGAGCTCGGCTCAGCAGCCTTCTTGAGGAATCTAGTAACAGGAGCAAGAAACAAGAAGCAAGTGGGGTTATCCCTCCTGTTTCATTCCGACGCTCAAGTTAGCACAATATAGGAAGCAAAATTGTATTGACCAAGAACTTAAACTTAAAAGAAATTGCGTACCTGAAATGAGTCTGAATACTGAATATATATATCCTCACCTTGAAGTGTCCGTTGGAGTCATGATCAACTGGCGCATTGATTGAGCACCTTAATTGCCTCCTCATTCATGGTGACTTGAATGCCTTTGTAACTCCTTTGCTATTTATGGCTCGGATAAGGCTTCTTCATCATAATGGCTCATTGGTAATTATTGTAGGGAGTAACTCCTGCATGAAACCAGTCCCAGATTCCCGCCCCTTAATATGGCCTAGCAATCATGTCATTGTTACCTTTATTCCGACCTAAATGTCCCGGGCTTGGTTATCTTGACTGTTACTGACCTAAACTATTTCTCTAGCTCGGTTTGCTACCTGCCGATGTCAGCTCCTCAGGTCGTCACAGACGAGATCATCCCCAAGTCGTCCCGGACGAGGTCAGCTTCAGGTTGTCCCGGATGAGGTCAATCTAAGCCTGTTTTTGGGCTTTTTATGCTTAAGCTCTCTTTGTCTTGATTGGGCCAGACCCAATGGCTTTTAGCTATTTTTATGCACACCAGTAGACATGGGCAATAGTTTAGTGCTTATTCATATAATTGCCATTTGTTTTATAATAGAATTATAACATATGCAGTAGGTCAACTTCAGCTCACCTATTTTTAAAAATAAAAATACTAGGGTGAATTCAAGAATTGGTCACCTTACTTTGAGTTTGTTAACATTTTAGTCACCTTACTTTTTTTTATTATTTTTTTAGTCACCTTACTTTTATTTTTGCATTATTTTAGTCACTCTGTTAACTCCATCCGTTAAATGCCTAAGAGCATCTCCAGCAGCAGCGGCAAACGCTGCTGGAGAGTTGAAATTGAAGAGGTGGGCTTCTGATAAACCCGTCGTAGGACTATCAAATACAGTAAAAATACTGTTAAAAACCTGTACCAATTTAGCTAAATAAAATGTAGCACAGCAGAGTACATGGTCGATCCACAGAGACAGCAAATTCAACACAATTTCCAAATTAACATGCAGTTTAACCAAACTTGACTAGCAGTCACCTTTTGTTTCTCCTCGAGACCTTTAATTTGTAGAAATGTGAAATAAGCAAAACCAAATATGCAAAATAGATTAAGATTCAATTAAGAAGAATATCCTAGCATTATGCAATCCAACTTAACCGTATGCATGTAATCATAAACCCCTTTTTCTGTCTAATTATCCTATGTCGTTTCAGTTATAGATTACTGTGAGTCCCCGCAATCATAATCCAATTCTTACTTAATGAATCGATAACCCCCGTGAGTCCCCACAGTCAAGGTTATTTCCCTATCTAGTTTAATTAACAGGCCGCGAGTTCCCGCAATCACTGTATTAACTAAGCTAGAAGCATTAAGAATAAGAAGAACCCAAAACCAGTAACCCCCCTCGACGATACTCAAGAGATTACTACCCAATTAAACATGTACTACTCGGCCGGTAGTCGTGCCACTCACTGGCCCTACCAAATCTATATTAAGGTGATCAAACTTAATACGACCTTAGTTTTTAGACATATAAACACAGGCAATTATGGAACAAGTTAATTAGACTGGAATTCATGCTTTGGTTTCATACATGCAATGGTTAAGGTTTCTCACATAATGCTAGAATAAGAGAATTTAGCTACTCATAGAATTAAACATCTCACGAAATAAGATTAAAGCAGCCATGAAATGAAAGCAAGGATGGAATATGAAAAATAGATACTTTACTGAAAATTGCTACTGGAGACTCTTCCCGTTTGGGCAATGGGTAGCCTGCCGGAAGGAGCTCTCAAATAAAATAGAACTACTGCTAGAATAATGTATCGTGAAATTCTAACTCTATTAGAACTAAAGAAAGAACTCTACGTGAATAAAGGATGAGAAACTAAAATGAATACTTAGTGCAAATCTGAATCCTTCTACCTAGAGAGCACCCCTATTTATAGAGAGGAAAACAAGCATCTCTCAGTAAAAATATCCCATCAGTTAAGGAGTAGAGCAATCTTTGACAAAGTCAGCAAATCACTCAGATGAAGGAAACAACCGATTGATTTTCTGGAGATTCTTCTAGAGCTTCTGCTTTTAATTTTTACTGCAGTAATTTCTAGATTCTTCTAGAACTTCAGCTTTTACTTCTACTGCAGTAATTTTTGGATCCTTCTAGAACTTCAACTGCTCTACTGGGCTTCAGTTTTCTCCTTCTTTTTGGGCCACAACCTGTGTGACATTCTGCCTGAACATCTCTTGCTCCAAAATCCTTGTTTTAGAGTCTCTCTTCCTTATTTGGGCTGTTCTCCAAACCTGCCATAAAACACTAACATCTTGGGCAAAAACCCGTGAGAACTGCCTTCAAAGATGCTAAAATAATAGTCCAAAACTGGTCAGATCATATCCCAAAACTTGAATGACACTTGCCCTCAAGTGTGAAGTGAAGAATAGAACATAGCTTCTCCCTCAAGCATTCATCTCACAATAGTTCCACGAAAAAACAAAACAAAACAGCCAACACGACTCACAAAGAACAAGAACTGAATAAAAGACAAACTGACTCTATGACTTGACACACAAACTTCTGCCTCATTCTTTCTGCTGGATCCTACTCACATCACAAAAGTCAGTATCACATTCAGGTGCACGCAAATTAACACTTTCCAAAAACCATCCTTTAGAAGCCCAACACAAAATATGCAATAATTTCCACAACTGCACTCTATGGTCTGTAATTCACACCCTCACTTTTTTCACAAGAAAAAAAAAATTAAAGATAAAATTAAATCCTAATCTAGCCAGAATCATACATGCTTGACAGCCGACCATCGCCACAGTATAAGAGGAATAGACACACGGTAGTTAAGAAACAACTTTCAAATCATTGGACGCAATGTAAAGCTAGGGTTCGAACACTTGGACAGATCATAAGGGTTCTAAGCCACCTATAAAAAATATTAAACCCAGTGTGTTTAACAAAAAAGAACAATTACTGCTGCACTCTTTTCCAGATTATTGCCCCGTCTCTGTTTGGGGAATTGGTTGCCTGCCTTGTTCTCAGAATTTCACTACTTCATGGCATATCCTGCTTCTCAATCAAACAGCTCACAATAATAAAGACTAGAACCCTTTATTCAGCTCTTTCCACTTAATTCCTCTCAGTTCATGCATTTTTACTTTTAAACTTCAGAACTGAGAAATTGGATTTTTCTTTCATTTTTTTTTTCCCATAGCTTCTTTTCAAGTCCAGTACACATTTATACTCTTCAAATGACTTCACAATACAAAACATGCCACCTTCTTTAATAAACACACTTAAACATCACAGCAAAGCATACACACTGGGGGGTGAAAAAGAAGCTTAATCACGAATTGGCTAGGCTCTTTTAGTGACTTCAAACGAACTTGTAAACAAGGCTTCAACTTGGCTTCTAAGGATATAAACTGGTAGGTTCAGAATTTAAGCCAAAAAAGGGTTAATCCTAAGAAGGTCCCTTATCCTCCCGCCATGCACTATTCATACCATCTTGACAGTCAGGCCGGCAAACAAATGATTCTCACAGAACATTCAGGCTTAATACAGTGGCTTAAAAGAAAGGGAAATACATGCATATTTTGATTAGCTTGCAAAGGATTTCTCAATTTAACACTTCAAAATTCAGCATGCACACCTCATGTAACACCTCACTTATGTTGCTTATTTCAGATCCAATTCAGTCACAAGGCAGAGACTCTCACCAAATTCATATTCAAAAAAATAAAAATAAAAATAAGAAAATAAAATTTTAAAAACACACAAAACATCCCCACACTTAAACAATTTGCTTGTCCTCAAGCAACTACAATAAGAGCAGGAAAAAGGACTGACAGACCGACTGACACATATAACAAACACAATCAAACTTTCAAAGATGATGCAGAGGAACTAAAACTTACCTGGGCAGATTATTGGACTAGGTAGTCCAACATTGTCCAGAAAGCAAAAAAAATTTTCGACAAGTACCTGCACCTTCTGCAAAATAATTCAGCCAGAAAAGTGTGACTAGAAAACAAACTAATGAAAATAAATAAATAAATAATAATAATAATAATAAAATAAAAAAATAAAAAATAAAATAAAAAACGAAAGAAAACCGAAATAAAAATGAAAAGAAAAACAAATTGGGTTGCCTCCCACTAGTGCCTTTCTTTTAAGTCTTTGGCTAGACTCAGCTCAGCTTCTCATTATTAATTAGGACAGCTCCACAGTGAAGTTTCTTCCACTGTTCGAATCTGGCCCCTCGCCTAGTAACTTCACTTTATCAAATTTGGTGGGTGTACTAAGCCATGTCTTTGCATTGCTTCTTTTTCGCACTTTGCCTTTGACACACCCTTTTGCAGAATTCTGGTCCGTTTGATAACCTGGAGGTTCCTCCAAGTTAAGCGTTAAGGCCTTTCCATCATTTCTATTCTGTCTCTTGAAATGAGTCAAACCCTGAGGGAGAATCTTCTCTTCCTTGTCCTGCAAAAAGTTGGTCTCAAGAGATTCTTGGACAAGAGGGTTATACAGCTCAACACTATTCACAACCGTTTGTGGACTTTTCATGGTATCATCGATGCTAAAAGTATGCTTTTCACCACAATGATCCAAATGGATAGAGCCATTATACACATTAATTACTGCCTTAGCAATTTTCAAAAATGGGCAACCCAACAATACACCAGCAGATTCTTTGGCCGGATCATTATGCATCTTAATCACATAAAAGTTAGCAGGATAAATAAAGGAATTTACGCTCACCAAAACATTCTCAAGTACACCTTCAGGGTGCACACATGACCTATCTGCTAGTTGTATTCCTACCTTTGTATCCACAAGCTTAACACTAGATAAAGTCTCATAAATTGACAAAGGCATAACATTAATGGCAGCACCAAGGTCACACATAGCATGCTTTATTTTTCTATTTCCAATGATGCAAGGTAAAGAGAACATACCTGGATCCTTACATTTCGGGGGGAGCTTTTTCTGAATCACTGCCGAGACATTCTCTCCTAACACCACTTTGCTCGCCCCTCTTGGCTTCCCTGCCATAAATTCCTTCAAAAATTTCCTGACTGTGGGAAGCTTAATTGCCTTCAGGAATGGTAGGTTGACCTCCATTTTTTCAAAAACCTCCAAGTAGTCAATCGGGTCCTCCTTTATTTTCCTTGCCTTGGGTCGCAAGCTATTTGGGAATGGCGGCACAGATTTATACACATCCTTGCTCATTGTAACTGAAGCGGGGCTTTTCTCAGGTTCAGAATCGGAGTCTACACTGATCGGCTCCTCAGATTCTACTGTATTTGAGTTTCCAGCATCCTGAACACCTATCGGTTTGGGAAAATCGGCCCCTGCTAACTGTGATTTTTTAATTACAGGCTCCAGAATTTTTCCACTTCTCAACTGGATTTCATTCACGTTCTCTTTGGGAGGAACCTGTACTGGGAAAGGCAAATGACCTTGATTCCCCTTCAACTCCTGCATGGATGCCGATAGTTGGGACAAAATTCTTGTTATCCTTTCCATAGTAGTTCTTTGCTCCTTCTGTTGCTCGAACAACTCTCCGATGGCATCTTCCACCATCCTGCCACTCCTTTGTGGCTGATTCTGACTTGGATTCTGAAAATTCCGCTGCTGGGGTGGTTGGTATGGTGCACCTTGATTCAAACTCAGTCTAGAGACTGAATTTTCCAGTTCTGGTTCCCGTACCTTTGTTATTCCTAAACTTATTGCACTTATATTCTCCATACATGAAACCTGCACTTGAGAAGGTAATTTCCCTTGGTTTCCCTTCAACTCTTGTATGGAACTTGACAGTTGAGATAGAATTCCTGCAATTCCGTCGAGGGCAGTTGACTGTACCTTCTGTTGCTCAAAAAGATCTCCCACTGCTTTCTCTATGGTTCTGTCACCCCTTGGTTAATTATTCTGATTCTGAAAATTCCTTTGTTGGGGTGGCCTGTACACTGGTCCAGTATTTCTGACATTTTGATTCTTCCCCGCATTCAGAAATGGAGCATCCTGATTGGCTTCTGACTTGAAAGGCACCTGAACTCCTCCCTCTGGATTCTTCCAACCAAAAGCTGAATTGTCCTTCCATCATGAATTGTAAGTGTTAGAGTAGGGGTCCCTCCTTGGCTGATTTCGATTCCAATTTCCATTGTTATTCCAACTTCCGGCAGTATTGACGGACTCTTCCTGCACAAGGTTGCAATTTTGTGAAAAATGCCCTTGATTCCCACAACACCCACAAACAATTTCTTCCTGTCTACTACTGGATGGGGTTGCAAGTTGTGCTACCAGAGCAGATTGCTGGACTACCAAAGCCGTCAATTTCTCCACGGTGGAAGCAATCTGGTTCAGCTTCTCATCATTGGAATCATCAACAAGTCTCACTTCGGCCTGCTGTCTGATCGATCGGGAGGGTTCCCCAAACTGACTCCTTGACTCAATAGTATCCTCGATCAGTTTCTTTGCCTTGGTTACTGTGTTGTTCTGGAATGCTCCATTACTGGCTGAGTCCATATGGTTCCGGTCATTGGTGGCCATCCCATGGTAAAAATACTGAAGTAGTTGTGCTTCTGAGTACTTGTGATTTGGGCAACTCTCTACTAGTTCGTTGAATCGTATCCAGTAATTGCCAAGGGATTCATTAGCTTCTTGTTGAATGCTGCTTATTTCCTTCATGACCAGATTGATTTTGGTCGAAGGAAAATACTTCTTCAGGAACATCTCCTTCATCTGCTTCCAAGTGGTAATGGAATTTGGCGGTAGTGAGGAAAACCACCGATTTCCTGGACCTGTCAGGACATAGGGAAAAGCCACAAACTTTAGTTGATCGATGGTGGCTCCAGTTGGTAGGCGCCCCCCACCTTACAGTTCTTCACGTACTCGGCAAGGAAATTGTGAAGATCATCTCTAGCACCTCCATGGAATTTCGGGATGCCATTAAGCCAGCCATTCTTCAGTGGGAAACCATTGGGCAGTTCTGGAGTGACTACAGCAGATACTCTGTTGTCAATGTCTTGACTGCTCAATTCCTTCAACGTGGGTTCTGGTGGTGGCCCTCTTTGCTGTTCTTCATGCCCATTCCTTTGTCTGTCTTCTCGTCTATCTCCCATGATATCAAATTCAAGTTCAGAACTTGAATATTCAAGTTCAGAACTACCGTTCGTTTGTTCAATCGGTCGGTTGGCAGATTCTGTCTCAGAGTTGCCGTTTGTTTGCTCACCCGGTCGGTTGACCGTTTGTTCTCTTAGTCGATTGATAGATTCTGATCCTGCGAGCTTACGTAACCGTGCTTCCTTGGCTAAGCGTTTACAGGTATTTTCAATCTCTGGATCACTCAGTAATACATGTTTTGAAGACCTGCTCATACACAGCACAAGAAAACACCAAGCACATTAATAGGAAAAAGAAATTAAAAATTGTAACCGTCCCCGGCAACGGCGCCAATTTGATAAACCCGTCGTAGGACTATCAAATGCAGTAAAAATACTATTAAAAACCTGCACCAATTTAGCTAAATAAAATGTAGCACAGCAGAGTACATGGTCGATCCACAGAGACGGCAAATTCAACACAATTTCCAAATTAACATGCAGTTTAACCAAACTTGACTAGCAGTCACCTTTTGTGTCTCCTCGAGACCTTTAATTTGTAGAAATGTGAAATAAGCAAAACCAAATATGCAAAATAGATTAAGATTCAATTAAGAAGAATATCCTAGTATTATGCAATCCACCTTAACCATATGCATGTAATCATAAACCCCTTTTTCTGTCTAATTATCCTATGTCGTTTCAGTTATAGATTACCGCGAGTTCCCGCAATCATAATCCAATTCTTCCTTAATGAATCGATAACCCCCGTGAGTTCCCACAGTCAAGGTTATTTCCCTATCTAATTTAATTAACAGGCCGCAAGTTCCCGCAATCACTGTATTAACTAAGCTAGAAGCATTAAGAATAAGAAGAACCCAAAACCAGTAACCCCCCTCGACGATGCTCAAGAGATTACTACCCAATTAAACCTGTACTACTCGGCCGGTAGTCGTGCCACTCACTGGCCCTACCAGATCTATATTAAGGTGATCAAACTTAATACGACCTTAGTTTTTAGACATATAAACACATGCAATTATGAAACTAGTTAATTGGACTGGAATACATGCAATGGTTAAGGTTTCTCACATAATACTAGAATAAGAGAATTTAGCTACTCATAGAATTAAACATTTCACGAAATAAGATTAAAGTAGCCATGAAATGAAGGCAATGTGGAATATGAAAAATAGATACTTTACTGAAAATTGCTACTGGAGACTCTTCCCGTTTGGGCAATGGGTAGCCTGCCGGAAGGAACTCTCAAATAAAATAGAACTACTGCTAGAATAATGTATCGTGAAATTCTAACTCTATTAGAACTAAAGAAAGAACTCTACGTGAATAAAGGATGAGAAACTAAAATGAATACTGAGTGCAAATCTGAATCCTTCTACCTAGAGAGCACCCCTATTTATAGAGAGGAAAACAATCATCTCTCAGTAAAAATATCCCATCAGTTAAGGAGTAGAGCAATCTTTGACAAAGTCAGCACATCACTCAGATGAAGGAAACAACCGATTGATCTTCTGGAGATTCTTCTAGAGCTTCTGCTTTTAACTTTTACTGCAGTAATTTCTGGATCCTTCTAGAACTTCAGCTTTTACTTCTACTGCAGTAATTTTTGGATCCTTCTAGAACTTCAACTGCTCTACTGGGCTTCAGTTTTCTCCTTCTTTTTGGGCCACAACCCGTGTGACATTCTGCCAGAACATCTCTTGCTCCAAAATCCTTGTTTTAGAGTCTCTCCTCCTTATTTGGGCTGTTCTCCAAACCTGCCATAAAACACTAACATCTTGGGCAAAAGCCCGTGAGAACTGCCTTCAAAGATGTTAAAATAATAGTCCAAAACTAGTCAGATCAGCTTCTAGCCCACCTTCACCTCTGCGTTTTACGCAGAGATGTGAACAGTGGACCTCGAGGAGCCGAGGTCCACTGTTCACAGCTTCCCTTATTTTTTGTTAATTTTTTATTATTTTTTTATTTACAGTTTAATCCCCAAATTTACTTTTATTTATTATTTGAACCCATTGATTAATTAAAAACAAACTTTGTTGTTATTATAAATTTAAGAGTTTAATTTATTTACTTGTTATTTTATATGTGATTAAAATATAAATAATTATAGTCAACTCTACTTAATTATAAAGAAAATTTTAAAATTTTGCATAATATAATTATGAAAAATGCACTTTAAAAGTTTCAAAATTAAAAATATAGTAATTCAAGCATTCATATTTATAAAATTACTCTATATTAAAAAATACATAATATGAAAAGACATTACATAAAATATAAAATAAAAAGACATTACATAAAAGTAAAGAAGATTTAAATACAAATTAAAAAGACACATAGACACACAACAATAACGTGTAATAGTTCTTAACATAATCAATAATCTGGTATGTCGCTCCCAGATCTACCTAAATTGCCGAAAGTACCCGCGAAATTTTCATTTTCGGAATGTGGATGTGGGGTAAAATTTTGCTGCGATATTCTTGCCATAATTTGTGTCTGTTGAAGCTGAACATACGCATAATAATTGGGGTCGGTAATATTTTGCAAATTTATTGCCATTATTGCATCCTCCCGTGTTTGTTTTTTCAAATCCAAATAAATTTGACGTTGCTCTTCCTTCTTTGCTTTCTTTGACGCCATCAGCTCAATGAGAGGTTGATTTGCCTCCTTGACTTCATCACGGATAGATGAAGATTGGCAATCGGTTCGTCTCTTATCCTTTGCTTTTTTATTCCCCATTGGACGTTTAGACGCTGAACCATCAGAACTATTACCTAAACTTAAGGACAAAGAATCCAAACCAGGAGTTGTTGACAATGGAGACTCAGGAGAAGGATTATCAGTGTCTGACGATATATCATTCATTTTATTCATACGAGATTTCCTCGATGTACCCCCGAAATCATTTTGAAATTTCTCGAAATCTTTCAAAATATCCCACACGTGGTCGAATTTGAAACCAGAGTGGTAATTTTTGTCTTGTTTCATTAAAATCTTTGCTTTTTTCATCTATAAAAAAGTTAAATATCAGTATGTAGGAATTATTTGAACATAAAGATTTTCGAAAAACATAAAATAACATACAATGTACTTATAATATCTTCATCAGAAGCACCGCTAGGATTCATATTTTCCACATTATGGAGACAAGCTTTCAATTTTCGAATAGCAGTAGAAATCTTCCCCATGCGAGATTGGGACAATCTATGAGTACGAGGTTCCATTTTATCCACAAGATGGCAGTTGTATTTTGCTGCCACACGAAACCAAAAATTATCAGTTGGTTGGTTTCGTCCTATGATAGGATCTTGTGATATTTCCATGTATGCTTTGCACAATATCACATCTTCTTCTGGACTATAGAATGTAGACATTTTCTCTCACAAAAAGTTTAGTGTTTGAAGGTAAAATGTAGAATTGCTTGTCTTCCATTCATTCAAGCTCGATTTTTTATAGATGAGAGTTCATCACTAGTCTTGTGTAAATTTGTCTACACATGCATGGGTGGTCAATTTTCCGTCATTGAGTAGTCTTGTCTTCACATGCATGGGTGGTCAATTTTTCGTCATTGAGTAGTCTTGTCTTCACTTGCAAAGAGTATTCATACTTTTATGACTACTCTTGTAAAAATTATCTTCACATGCAAAACTTGTATTTATGTCTATCCCTATTCTTGTGTAAATTTGTCTATACTTATATGACTGCTCAATTTTTCGTCATTGAGTAGTCTTGTCTTCACATGCAAAGAGTAGTCATACTTTTATGACTACTCTTGTAAAAATTATCTTCACATGCAAGACTTGTATTTATGTCTATCCCTATTCTTGTGTAAATTTGTCTATACTTTTATGACTACTCAATTTTTCGTCATTGAGTAGTCTTGTCTTCACATGCAAAGAGTAGTCATACTTTTATGACTACTCTTGTAAAAATTATCTTCACATGCCAGACTTGTATTTATGTCTATCCCTATTCTTGTGTAAATTTGTCTATACTTTTATGACTACTCAATTTTTCGTCATTGAGTAGTCTTGTCTTCACATGCAAAGAGTAGTCATACTCTTATGACTACTATTGTAGAAATTATCTTCACATGCAAGACTAGTATTTATTTCTATCACTCCTCTTGTGTAAATTTTTCTACACATGCTTGAGTGGTCAATTTTCCGTCATTGAGTAGTCTTGTCTTCACATGCAAAGAGTAGTCATACTTTTATGACTACTCTTGTAGAAATTGTCACCCCTTGACTATTGACCATATGACATTATTGTTATTCTCATATGTATACTATTTATAAATAACACAATGCTTTGGCACAATAGGCATTCCATCATTTCCCCTCTTTTCATTTTGTAAGCATTGTTGCTTTTTTACTCTACATATTTCGATACTTCATAAAAATGAATTTCAACTTTGGAGCATCGTCATCTGAGGTGGCAATTTCAAAATCATATCCATCTTCAGAAGAATATGATGCTATGTTCATATCTAGTGAGTCTGATGAAAATGACGCGGTTGTATATCAAATGTTACAGAACAATGAAATCATTGTGCATAATTCCCTCCATCAACAAAGAAGTGAAAGGAGACGTGGCTCGATTCCGGGTTGTATCACGATCCATCGCGGTCGTCATTTAGCGGTGGAAAGATTGTATAATGATTATTTTGCTGAGAATCCATGCTACAATGGAAACACATTCCGCCGAAGATTTCGCAGGTCCCGTGATTTATTTTTACGTATCGTTGAAGCGGTTAAAAATCATGATAACTACTTCGAACAACAAAGAAATGCAGCGGGTACACTTGGATTAACAACTTTACAGAAAATGATAGCAGCAATTCGATTTTTGGTGTACGGCAAATCAGCAGATTCTCTTGATGAATATCTTAAACTTGGTGAGTCAACCTCAATTGAATGCCTGAAAAGATTTTGTCGTTCTGTTATAAAAATATTTTCAGAAAAATATCTACGGGCATCAAATGCTGATGACATTGCAAGGCCACTCTATGTTGGTCATCAACGTGGTTTTCCAGGAATGTTGGGCAGTCTAGATTGTATGCATTGGAAGTGAAAAAATTGTCCAACAGCATGGTCCAGACAGTATGCTGGTCGTTGCGGATCACCAACTGCGATCCTTGAAGTAGTTGCCGATTATGATATGTGGATATGTCATGCATTTTTTGGTATGGCGGGCACAAATAATGACATCAATGTGTTAGAGTCATCTCATTTGTTTTCCAATCTTACACAAGGTATTGCACCTCCAGCTCATTATGTTGTTAACGGGAAAGAATTTACTATGGGTTATTATTTAGCTGATGGTATATACCCTAAATGGAGTACGATTGTGCAAACAATTCATGATCCACAAACTCCAAAATTGAAGTATTTTGCTAAAAAACATGAGGCTTGTAGAAAAGATGTTGAGCGTACGTTTGGAGTGCTACAGTCGCGATGGCATATTATTAGAGAGTCATCTCGATTTTGGGAAAAAAAAGTGATGCATGATATAATGACTGCATGCATTATCATGCACAATATGATAATCGAGGATGAACGTAATCTTTCTGCACCAATTGTCCAACCGATAAGCACAGGTCATCTCCCAAATGAAGGTGAAACTAGCCAAGATCAAAATAGCCGATTTCAAAGTTATCTTGTTCGATATAGACAAATTCGAGATAGAAATACTCACTTTGAGTTTCGCGACACACTTATAGAGGACTTGTGGGAGCGTCATTCGAATGCTGTAGACGACTCGGATTAGTAATATTAGTTTAGTAATTTAAATTTTATTTTCTAAATAATTATGTAAGTTTTTTTAGTATTATTAAATTTCGTGTGTCGGGACTATTTTTAATTTAGTTTGCATTTTATCATTTTTCATTGTGATATTAATATAATTATCGTTTAATTTTAACTAAATGAATTTATCATATTGGATGAAATTGCAAAATAAACTAATTAGTTGGGGTTTTTGTATAAATAACTTGAATAGTACAAAAGTAATTAAATTGAATTTAAAATTATGTGTATGGAGGAATCAAAAAAGAATATTCTTAAAAAACTGGAAAGTAGAGTTTTCTGTTGGGGCAAATTTACTGTAGAAACTGGAACTCAGAGGTAGAGGTGACTGGAATAGTGAAAAACTGCTGAAAATGCCCTAACGAAGCATTTTTTCCAAGGGCAATTATGTCCTTTGCCTATTAGCTAACGAAGCACCCTTCTTTCTTTTCTTTTCTTTTAATGGCCATCATCCTCATCCTTTTCTCTCCTTGTCAGTGATAGGACCATCGTTAGCCCTATCAAATACAGTAAAAGTACTGTATAAACCTGCAACAAATAGCTGTAAGTAGCACAATGATAACAAGGTCGATCCTACAGGGAACTGACTGCTTAAAATCACAAAACCTATTAACTCCAAACTATTTTGGTTTGCAACCACCTTAGTTTGCTCAGAGAGACTTTCAAAAGATTAATGAAAAATAGATAACAAACTTAAAGCAAGAAAGAAAGTTTAATCAATGTAATAAAGTATTCCAGCAATATGTAAATCACAATAATCACGTGCATGTTAATCATCAACTCAATAATATATTAAATAGCATGTCATCAATCAGTTATAGATTACCGTGAATCCGCACAGACATAACCCAATCTCCCCTTACTTTATCGACAATTACCGTGAATCCGCACAGACATAATTGCTACTCTAATTAACAAGGAACAGGCCGTAAGGCATCGACACCTATTAACCAAGTTAATAGCCTTAAGATCTAGGGAAACCCGATTTTAGTTATTCTTATTGAATTAACATCTAAGAATTACTAACCCCTTATTCTCTATTACCTGAAGGTAACTTTACCACTAATTAATCTTGCCCAATAAATATTATGTTATTTAACTGGGAATTAATTGGCTCTACCTAATTCAACTAAGGTGATCAAGCTTAATTAAATATCAGTAATCAACGTTCTGAGCAGAGAATAAGAAAGAACACATGCAATTTAATTTAAGGACAATTCGGTTTCATAACATGCCCGGATTAATTGCTATTACATTATGCCGGAATAAATAGTTTAGCTACTCGTAATCAAACTAACTACGCACATAATTATTATATGATTCATACTGAAAATAGTTGAAAAGAATAAAATAAATAAGAAAGAAATACTTGATTTATGATTTGAAAATAGTCTCAGAGTATGCAACCTCCCGTTAGGGCAAACGAGACCTCCTCTGGGCAGAACTTCTCAAAACGCAAGAACCGAAACTACTGCTCTAAAATCTGAACTAGCTATCAAAATATTTGATAAAACTCTACTTCTCCAAAAAAACGTGTCCTTTTCTCCTCTCCCTTCTATCCCTATAAATAGGTGTAGAATGGAGAGTAGAAACTCATTCAGAAATAGTAAACTACTAAAACTCTTGTCCATATAGGATACTACTAAAATTAATCTCCAAAATAAAGAAGGATAAATAAATTAGGCAACAGCCCATGCGCAGCACCCATGCTGAGAATTAAAGCTTCCAATTTCATTGCTCCTGCGCATCCTTTGATAATTAAAGAATCTGGATTCCCTTCCAATTTCTCTTTGTGGGCTGGACTTCTTTTTCTCTTCATTGGGCTTTCTCTTCTTTGGCCCACTTGTTCCTTATGCATGACATTCATAATGCCTTCCTTCATTGCTTCTTTGGGCTGGACTGCTCTTTTCTTCCTCTTTTGCATCTGCTGTCTCTAATTATTCTGCTTCCTAAAACCTGCATTTATCTTACAAAAACTTGCACATACCCGTGAAATTTGTCACAATTGTGCTCTAAAATTCAGCAGCTAAAAGACACCTATCAGTCAGCTTCTTCCTCATGCTCATCCTTCATTCTATTCATCCTCGATCTTTCCCGTTTCCAGATTTCCTTTTCTCTCCTAATTTTTCACAATTGACGTCATTCAGTTCCTAATTTTCCCAATATTGCAATTATTGGTCAAGGCCATCAAGTTCAAACCTTCTGCAAGTGCAGGGCAGGAACACCAAAGAGTGCAGGGCAGGAACCCCCTCAAAGGAGCAAGGATTTTGCCTTCGTTTTGCGAACACCACTCACCCCGATTCGACGCTGCAGAGGCCTAAACCCGAAAAGGTACCCACAGTCAATCGCTTCTAAATTGTAAGTGGATTATGGACCCACTTACATAAAACCAAAAAATAAAAAATAATAAAATGAACATTAAACTTGTAACAAAATCGTGCCCAACATCGTTCATTCACTCATTTATCAAAACTGATTAGCGAAATAGAATTAGAGACGAGTGAATTAATTAATGATAGTTCAATTATATAAATTGAGAATGATATATTTTCACAATTGAAAATGAGCAAATCTTGCAATTATTTTAATGGATGCAGACACGTTATCAAGTGTCAATAAATAGTGTAATTTTGAATATCATCGTTTTGTAGTTACAAGCTTACAATTTAGTTGTTAAATATTAAACGTTTTTTTTTTTCCTTAGCCCACTCGAAAAAAAAATTTGTATACACCGTTGCTTCTTTTCCTCTTCCACCGACAAATGAAAATTGAACCATAACCTCATCCAATTCACAATAATCAAGATTGAATCCTTCATGCATATCTACGCAGCCAAATTTTCCTTTCAAAAGTTAACTTCATAAAACCTGATTTTCAGCATGCTTAGACATTGAACTCGGAAGCAGGAAAATTGATTCATCAAAATTCAAAAATAAAATAGAAATAGTTACCTTTAAGGAACTCTGAATCCACAGATTAAATTCCCTTTTGTTGAAAAGGCACCGACCAATTTAGAATCTTCTAGTATAACCCAGCTCCTAGAAGTCTCTAGACTTTGTTGATAAAATATCATAACCAAATAAAATAATATATGGGATCACTAACCGACTTAGGAACACTATTTTTCGTATACAAATAATTAGGTGAGCACTGATGTGACGCAAAATATCCGGTGTAGGATTCTCCGATTGGCCCAATAGAAGTCTTGAATGTTCAAGCCCAAGGTCTAGTTTGACTGAAACAAATAATGACAAAGCTTGGATCTGGACTTCTTTAGCTCGAATCAACGTGAATGAGAGTGTGTATCTCGGATCTAGCTGAAGTGTTCCATCACCGGAGATAAACAGTAAAACAAGTGGGGCTATCCCCCCTGTTCAACTTCGACGATCAAGTCAGTAAAAACAAAAGAGATAAACAGTATTGACCGAGAGCTTAAGCGTAAAGAAGATTGCGTACCCCAGTTAGCCTCATGACTTAGTATTTATAGCCATACTTTGACATGTCCGTTGCACTATAATAATTTGTACTTCCAACTACTCTCCCCCTTTTTACGATGACTTTTATGCTCCTGTCTATCATGGCCTAACTTTGGACTCATTTTCCATCATTGCTCTGTGTAATTCCTGCATGTATTCAAAATAGGTTCATGTTCCTATAATGATTTCTAGCTATTATGTCAATGTTATCGTTATTCCGACCTAACTTTCCCAGGCTCAGTTGTTGCGATGTCAATAGGAAAATCCTGTAGAACTGACCTAAGCTAATAACCGACCTAAGCATGTTTCTTTGGCTCGGTTTTTAGAGAGCTTTCTGACCTAAGTTTGGATTTGAACCTTTTATACATCTTTTCTTTCTTACTGTTTATATCTTCCTTTTCCGATTAGGCCAAGCCCAATGAAGACTTATTTTTATGCACACCAAGCACCAACAAAGAGTCCTATAAATATAGGACATTGATCATTTGTAATATATAAGGTCAGTCACCTTGTCTTCCTCTCGTTGCATATATTGTAGTGTGATGCTTGCTTGAATTGGGCTTGAGCATCCAGAATCAACTATCCAATTATCATCGTAGTTGATTCTTTTATCAGCTGATATTAGTGACACCTTCTCCTTCGGTGCATCTATCATTTGATTTGTTTTTCTTCTCCTTTGCCGGACAAGTGCTCTTCTTCTATCGTGACGAATGAAGCATGGCTACCCCATTCCTCATCATTTTGTTTTCCACTTCAGCGTTTGCTGCATTTCCTTTTGCCCACTTGTATCGACAGTCACGAGCAAAGTGTCCTCTCTTGTTATGTACATAGCACCTGTCTCTGTCCCTTCAATCGTCTTCTTCGCTTCTTTCATCCTGAATTGGTCGTGCTCCCCCTCATTGGGATGGTGTCCATCGTCTCCTGTTCCAACCTTGTTGGTTGCTTCTATTCTCTTCATCGTCGAATCTCGCAACTCTTCTATTTTGACCTGTATACACTCTCTTTTAACTAAAGAGAGCTTCTTCCTTGTCTATCTCTATTACTTTGGACATTTTCTCATCCAAAGTTTCTTCGTTTGTCAACAGATTCTCCAACTCATCAAGCGTAGGCTGAGTAGTCCATCCTCGAGTGGTAGTAACGAGGCCCTTGAACTCCTGTCTCAAGCCCTGTATGATAATTCTCCTCACCTTCATCTCATTAATACCATTATCTGGATCCAACTTTGAAATCTCTTCACATAAAAATTTCACTTTTGAAAAATACTCACTTACAGTGAGATTTTGATACGAGATCGAGTATAGCTCATTCTCGAGCCTTTGTAGCTTCACCTCATTAATTTTAGCAAATGCATTCTTTAACGTAAGTGTCTCAAACCTCCTTTGGTGTCTTCACCGATTTAATCTTTTGCAATTGCTCGTCTTCCATTGCTACCATCAATGCAAACATCGCCTTTCCGCATTTCGTCTCCCACTCCTTGAGAGCTTACGGATCTCCATCAGGTGGTGTGGTCTTATCTCCTCTGACTATATCTCATAGCCCCAAGCCTATGAGACAGTACTTCGTATATATAGGTGCTCCAATTTCCATAGTTGCTATTGTTCAGCCTCTCCAATTGCTAGTGAAAGCAGCGAAATCCTCCATGCTTTATTGTTGTTGTGCCCTGCACAAACAAAAATTACTCTGTCCCTGACCGACTATTGCGACAGTCCTTGACTGCATCTTCACAACACGGTCCCTGACCGTAAATTTTGACAGAGTAACGTCATACTCTAACTTGTGAAATTCACCTACGAAAGAGCACCACACAAACACCACAAAAATACTACAACGTGGCTCTGATACACTTGTTGAATTTATCCACACCACAACACTTAACAAAATACACACCAAATAATATCACCCAACAATACAATGCATAAACAATGCTTGAGAACAAACCAAATTCAAGCAAGCATTACACAACAAATCATATTACAATATATACATGCATACACGAGAGGAAAACAAGTGATTGACCTTATATATTACAAATGATCAATGCCCTATTTATAAGACTTCTATGTCAGTTCTCACCTAATAATTTATATACTAAAATAGTGTTCCTAAGTCGGTTAGTGATCCTATAGATTATTTTAATTGGTTATGATATTTTGTCAACAAAGTCTACAAAATTCAAGGAGCTGGGTTATACTAGAAGATTCTAAATTGGTTGGTGGCTTTTCAACACCTTTTAAAAAAATTAAAAATCCTTCAACCTTGTGGATGCACCAACACTAACTCTTGATGACAAGTCTCAAAGTTTTCGATCAAAGTGAACTTCTTCTCAGATAAATCTCTGCAATCAACTAGTAGCAACTTCCTCTTCTTTTTTTCTTTTTTTGTTTTCTCCTAAACCTACAACTGTAGAATGCTGAAGATAAAACTATGATTTAGTCTTACTATTATCTCTTAGTTATTGTAACAAGATTCTAACTACATGTTAATATCCTTTACTCAGAATGTGTATACGATTACTGCAAATTTAGTGGGAATAGATTATCATTTCAGCTCTACTTGTAGTATAACTACATGTACTACTCATTAATGGTAGATCATCATTTATCTAAACCTTACATGGTATCAAAGAGGGTTTGATCCTCATCAATAGTCCTTTATTTTTTTCCTCTCCTTCTTCCCAAAGCATACCAAATCTCTATCATGACTTCACCACACACAAATGCGAACAAAGTCGATCCCGACAGTTCACTTGTGGTAGTTATCCTTTCCAATTCCCTCCACCAACCATCTCTCGTGGAAGCTTCAAATGAAGACCACCCTTGTCATGTATAATCTCTTCAAATTCTTAGATGGAACTCAACTATGCCTCCTCCCACTATCAACAAGGAAACAATCTCGCAACCCAATCCGACATACCTAATATGGGTACTCCAGGATAAGCTTCCTTTGGTGCCCTCATTGGTACCTTGTAACATACTCTTATTTCACTCATCTCTCAATCAACCACTACTAAAGAGGTTTGGAACATCTTCGCTCACACATTTTCTTGCCCCTCCCATGGCCATACACTACTACAAGAGGGGCTTTTGGCCTCGGGGTTTTGAGCCCATTGGAAGCGTGTATTGGGAATTTGCCCTCGTTGCCAACACAGGTGCTGCCAATGGGTCTTCTAATGGCCGCGGTCTAAGAAGCAGCTCCATTACTGATGGGCATCCAATAAACCACTGCCAAATGTGGCAAAAATAAAAGGACGCAGGTTGATAATACCCGCTTCCTTTCCAAGGCGGCCCAACTTGAAACCCTCCTCCAATAAAAAAGAAAAGAAACCAAACCGGCGGTTTCAAAATCGGAACCAGAACCGTGGCTGTTCCGTAGTTTAAGTGCTAAAAATTATATATAGCACTTCAATGTTGGGAAGAAGGATTCAATTCCATGCCCTCAACATCTTCTGAGCCTTAGAGAGAGCTAAATAGCCACTCTAGCTACCCACCTCCGATAAAGGGGAAACGGATGTGGTTTTTCTCCAAATGTATAAAACACGAGTGTTCAATAACCCGTCTCCTTTTCCACAGTTAAGAAGGTATTGTTGTTAAACAACTGCCTAATGTTCTGCTTTTATAGAGGCATTTTTATGAAATCACCCACTCATCGTCACCATTTTTTTTTTTGGCGGTCACCACTATTAATCACTAACAATCCACGGCTATTGTATATATTATTAATAGCCACTATTTGTCCACATTCACACTTTACTATATATAAAAAAGTAACCACCACGTATATTATAAATCAATCGTGCACAATAACATAAGAAGACCAAAATCATGAGATGTTATTCAAATTACCACTACTACAAAATAGAGCTTTAACGGATGTAAATTAACGGCGAAAATAGAGAACCGCCGTTATAAAAGAAATATGGACTTTCTACGGCGGTCTAAAAATAAACTGCCGTAGAACGGGACTTTCTACGGCGGTTTTAAAATAAACCGCCGTAGAAAGGGACTTTATACGGTGGTTAGGATAAACCGCTGTAGAAAGAGACCTTCTACGACGGTTGGAAGGTAACCGCCGTAGAAAGTCCATACTTTCTACGGCGTTTGAGACAAACCGCCGTAGAAAGTGGGCTTTCTATGGCGGTTTAACAATTAACCGCCGTAGAAGGTCCTTTCTACGGCGGTTTAATTATAACCGCCATTGTGTTGACGTATTTAACCCTAAATAACAACGTGTATCTCCATATCGCGGCCGAAAGTGTTCTTCTCCAAATTTCTACTACGGTTTTTCACATTTGATGTAAAGAATCGTCATTTGGAGCTAAAATTTACCACCTTAAGGTTAGAAACTTCTAAAATTTCTCAGTAATTGCTTATGCTTGTACTTTAGATATGTCATCCTATAGAATTTATTTTTATTTATGGTAGAGGGCTGAAAATTAAAGTTGCATTCCATGTATATGGTGAACCTTAATTAGTATTGTGGAATCCTATTTAGTTATACTATATATGTAGTTTCTTGGTGATGTGATTTGATTTATAGTGTTTGATTTTTAATGGAGGATGTTCATATAATTAGCACTACGTACTTAGAGTGTGTATTATTGTTTTATGCATTTCATGTGTTTGACCAAATGCATAAATGAAAAACTTATGGGTTCTTCTTCATTTGATTATGTCTATTGCGCATGTGTTGGTTATGCATTATTTTTTTCATTGAGGTATTATATTAGTTTTGATTATATGAGTAACATTAGTATGACATGTGCTAAGACAAGCATGCAACTTGATACTTTGTACATTGTTTGTTGAATTATTATTTGGTTTTTTTAATTATTTCAAGGTGGTAGTTACACATGGATCGAAATATCTTGTTGTATGGTGATCGGACCTCCGATTTTTATGCGAAAGAAGTTGAGAATTTTATTGATTTCGCTTATAAGAATACAAAGTACGTCCACTGTCCGTGTAAAGCTTGTAAAAATGGTGCGTAGTTTGATAACTCAGAAACAATAAGATTCCATTTATATCGGAACGGATTTGATCCTTCTTATAAACTGTGGATTTGGCATGGTGAAAGTATTGATGGTTTACCTGGGCAAAGAAAATCTCGTGCAAAAGGAGATGATGGGATTACTAGAGATCGATTAGATGACATGATTGAGGATGTGGCCGAGGATTTTGCTGATAAACCAGAAGTTCTTGCTTCCATTTTGGGTGACAATGAGAAGCCTCTATACAACGGTTGCACTAAATATACACGCTTGTCTAGTGTTTTGAAGTTGTTTAATTTGAAAGCGGCAAATGGGTGGTCAGATACTAGTTTTACAGCCTTATTGAGGGTATTGAAAGATATGCTCCCAGAAGATAATGAACTTCCAGATCGAATTTACGAGGCGAAAAAAATATTGTGTCCAATGGGTATAGAGTATAAGAAGATCCACGCTTGCCCAAACAATTGCGTTCTCTACAGGAATGAGTATAAGGATTTATTGCTTTGTCCTAAGTGTAAAACTTCATGATACAAAAACAAGCAGCTGTGTGATGAGGTTGAAGACAGTTCTGATGCACAAAAGAAAGGGTCGCCGGCTAAGGTTCTGTGGTATCTTCCTATAATACCGAGATTTAAACGGTTGTTCGCTAATGCAAAAGATGCAAAACTAATGACATGGCATTCAGATTAGTGTATTCCCAGTGATGATGACAAGATGATAATGCATACATCAGACTCAGATCAGTGGAAAAAAATTGATTCAATGTATCCTTTTTTTGGGGGAGAAGCCAGAAATTTGAGGCTTGGTTTGTGTACTGATGGAATGAACCCGTTTGGCAGTCTGAGTAGCACACATAGCTCATGGCCAGTGATGTTGGTTATTTACAATTTGCCGCCTTACTTGTGTATGAAGCGCAAGTACATACTTATGTCTCTAATGATTTTAGGCCCATGGCAACCAGGAAATGACATCGATGTGTATCTTGCTCCTCTTATTGAAGACTTGAAAAAGTTATGAGATGAAGGCGCACCTGTGTTTGATGCATACCGTGAAGAAATGTTCACATTACGTGCCATGTTGTTCTGTACCATTAATGATTTTTCTGCTTATGGAAACTTGTCTGGGTACTCTGTTAAAGGGCATAAAGCATGTCCAATATGTGAGCAGAGTATAGATTTTTGTCAGCTTGCACATGGGAGGAAGACAGTATACCTTGGGCATCGTAGATTTCTTTCCGAGACTCATCCGTATCACCGTATGAAAAGAGCATTCAATAGATTTCAAGAGTTCAGAAAAGCTCCAGAACCGTTGAGCGGGCCAGAGGTGAAAGCTCGTGTGACGGACATTAATGTGGAGTTTGGTAAACCTTCGGAGTCTAGCAATAATGATACATGTTGTTGGAAGAAAAAATTCATATTTTTTGAACTTTCATACTGGGAGAACTTGGATGTCAGACATTGTCTCGACGTTATGCATATTGAGAAAAATATTTGTGAAAGCTTGTTAGATAAGCTCTTGAACATCCCTGGTAAAACTAAGGATGGTTATAACGCGAGACTTGATATGGTTGATATGAACATAAGAGCAAATTTAGCACCAGTAGCTCGAGGACAACGCACATATCTACCCCCTGCCTATCACACTTTGTCCAGAAAAGAGAAAAAACAACTGTGTTCAAGTTTGCGTAGCATCAAAGTTCCATCCGGATATTCTTAAAATGTAAGTAGACTTGTTTCCTTGAAAGATTTAAAACTGGTTAGTTTGAAGTCTCATGATTGCCATGCCTTAATGCAACAATTGTTGCATGTAGCTATTCGCTCGATATTGCCCAAGCATGTTAAGTCTAGTATAACAAGACTTTATTTCTTCTTCAATGCTATATGTAGCAAGGTTATTGCGCGCGAAAGACTTGATCAGTTACAAGATGAAATAACTGTTGTCCTTTGTCAATTAGAAATGTATTTTTCACCCGCCTTCTTTGATATTATGGTGCATTTAGTGATTCATTTGGTTAGAGAGATAAAAATCTGCGGGCCTGTTCATTTGCGATGGATGTACCCATTCGAGCGATATATGAAAGTATTTAAGGGGTATGTTAAGAATCGTTATCGTCCTAATGCTAGTATTGTTGAAGGTTATATAGCTGATGAGGTAATTGAGTTTTGCACTGAGTACTTGGCCGATATAGCATCAATTGGAATATCTAAGAATCGGCACGATGGGAGGATTACAGGTATGGGCACAAGGGGAGGAAAAATGTTTTTGCCGTCTAATGTTGAATTGATAAAGGCGCATCTCTACATACTGTGCAGTTCTGAAGAAGTTTCACCCTATGTGACAGACCATATGTGTTCAATAAGAACGTCTTATCCTGCTTGGACGGATCAACATGTGCTCAATGAACATATTCGGACATTTGTCTATTGGTTTGGTAATGTTGTCATGGGCAAAGACGTTTCGGAGACATTGAAATGGTTGGTGTTTAGGCCCAGCCCTGCGGTACGAGCATTTTCATGCTATGACATAAATGGATATTCATTTGCTACTAAGAGACAAGATGAGAAGAGTACGGCACAAACAGTGGTGTTACATTAATCTAGGAGGCTTTACATGTTTTTAGCAGGAAGGATAAAAATTCATTGTATGCAAACATGGCATATTACGGGGTGATCGAAGATATTTGGGAGCTTGACTATGTTTGTTTCAAAGTAGCTGTATTTCGCTGCAAATGGGTTGATAACAATAGTGGGGTTCGAACTGATGATCCATTGGGTTTTACCTTGGTGGACCTTAATCGGGAGGGTTTCAAGGGGGAACCATTTATACTTGCATCGCAGGCAAAATAAGTTTTTTATATCACCGATCCTTGTGACGAACATTGGTCTGTTGTTCATGGTAAACAACATCACGGAGTGGAAGGGATTGATACAGAATAAGGGCTTTATGAGGCTGGCCCTTTCTCTAGTGGGTTACCTGAATCGAGAGTAGATGAAGAAGATGGGGAACTTGATAAATACATATTTCGTGATGACCACAGCGAAGGATTATGGTTCGAGAATCAAGTGTCCCATAAGAGAAAGAGAATAAGTTAAGAATCATTTTCAGGTATATTGTTTGTTTTTATTAATTTTTTTTTTCTATGGGTGTGTATGTGTGTGTGTTTATTTGTATATGTTTCTTTGATTTTAATGAAACGAGGTAGACATAATTTTATAACAACATTTATTTTTATCTTTCGTACTGTCTGATTGAAACAGGTCACAACTTGGATGAAGCCGCGCAATCAAGGGATAAAATTTCGAGGGACTTTATATAGCGAAATGTTTATAAATGAATATGTTATTGTTGAAAATTGTGTGAAGCTTCTGTGTTGATGTTATTATGCACTTGTGTTTTGGTCAAAAACAAGCAGGGGAGATTTTGTCTGAATTGATTTGAAACTGAATTCATAGTTGAAATCTTAATGAAGTATTTACGTATGTGCATATCCTTGACAGGGAGTATGAACCATTTATAGGGGAGACTTTGTCGAATTTTCTGGCAAATTGATTTCCTTGCTTTTCATTTATGAATAAATGTTTCATGTATTATTATTATTTTTTTCAAGAAGTAGTACTTTTGGTAAAATTTACATGGGAAGCTATACAATGATTTTTAGGGTCTATGCTTCAGAACAAGAAATAAAAATAGAAATTTATGCGCGCGGGGGAATTAATTGGATTGGTTTGTTCCCACTTTTCTACGGCAGTTCTAAAACAACCGCCGTAGAGAAAATTTTCTACCGCAGTTCTTCATTGAACCGCCGTAAAAAGATGACTTTCTACGGCGGTTCAACTATGAACCGCCGTAGAAAGTCATCTTTCTATAGCTTTCTACGGCGGTTTGTTTATGAACCGCCGTAGAAAAGTGAAAATTGCATCCAATTCCCGCACGCGCATAAATTTCTATTTTTATTTCATTTTATGAAGCATAGCCCCAAAACATTTCCCCTGCTTCTCCCCTGCATTCCCCTGTAATATTAGATATGCAATTTCATAAAGATCAACCGGTGCAAGTAAATAAAATACATTATATTAACTCTTCACACTCAATTTAATGTATTCACTATACATAATTTATTACTGTTATCGTCCGTAAGTCCAAATATATATTTATATATATATATACAAGGTCATGAAATTCAGTAAGTATTTCTTTTTTTTATTATTGGGCCATTAAGCATTATTTTTTCTTATACTACGTACGTAATGCATTTATCGATTTGAAACTGTTTTCTTCCGTTTGCCCAAGTCGAGAATGGGGAAAATTTAGGTCTGAGAATGAAGCTTATTACTTTATCATAGCTTACATGTAATTTTACGAAATTTACTAATTTTAACTTATACCTAAAATTTTTGTGTAATAGTACATGAAAGTTTTCGGTGAAATCTTGGTGCACGGGAAAATTTGAAATGTACTTATTAAATCTTTCATAAATGGCGAGCTTCTGTAATTAATAAATACAATGTAAATTGGGTTTGTAATATTATATTCAAAAAGTTTTGGGGTTAATTTATGAAAATGGGAAAAAAAAAACTTAATAGGGAGTAGGGTTTAGGATTTAGGGTTCAAAAATTGATATAAAAATAGACAATTTATGCGTGCGGGGGAATTAGCTCCAAAAACTACTTTTCTACGGCGGTTCACGGTTGAACCGCCGTAGAATAAACTTTCAACGGCGGGTTCAAAATAGAAAGTATTTTCTACTGTGGTTTATTTTTGAACCGCCATAGAATAAAGCTACGGTCTAAATTCAAATTTATTGGCCTAGGGTTTAGGGTTTAGGTTTTAGGGTTTACGGTTTTTGTATAATATCTAATTTCCCCACAGTTCCCCTCCTTCTCCCAACATTCCCCTGTAATATTGTATATGCAATTTAATCATGATCAACCGGTTCAAGTAAATAAAATAAATTATATTTTGCAGCATATATACTAAATTTAATGTTTTTCACTATACATATTTGATTAATATTATCGTAATTGAAAAAATATATATATATATATATATATATAGAAGACTTACTTATGAAGTTGTCTGCAAGTCTTCAATTCTTCAATATTAATGAAAACATTTTATATATGTAGTGAAAATTTACAAGAGAGAGCAGAGAGGAGAGAGTTGGATGATGTACAAGAGGGGAAAGGAGAAAAGGGGAAGATGTTTATATATATATATATATATGTGTGTATATAATGTAATGAAATCAAGTAAGTATTTAATTTTTTTTTCGGCCACTTAACCATTAATTTTTATATTCACTACTACAAAAAGGGCTTTTAATGGCGATTTTTAAGTGCTTTTAACGGCGGTTCTTGGCCTTTTTGAACCGCCATCTATCTGGCAGCCGTAGTAAGTTAGCGGAATTTTTACGGCGGTTAGACCCGCCGTAGAAAGTATACACTTTCTAGGGTTTAGGAACCGCCGTAGAAAGTGTAGACTTTCTACGGCTGTTTGGTTCTGAACCGCCGTAGAAAGTCTACACTTTCTACGGCTGTTTAGTTTTAAACCGCCGTAGAAAGTGGCCACTTTTTCAAACCCAAACCGCAATAAAAAGAGAAAATTAAATTGGTTTAAAGCAAAACCTGCTGCTAAAAGTTGAAATTTAATACAAATATCACCAAGATACAAATTGAAATCGCTATTATATTACAGGGCATATCCAAAAATATTTGTACAACTATAATATGAACAAGTTTCATTAGTACCCATCAACTACGACTAATGCTCCACAATATAACTAGCGCATATTTTTCTCACAGCATTTATATCCACATTGCTTAATGGAGTGCGGTCGAGCTTGAAGTGCTACAACAGAGTTTTTGAAATTAAAAAGTAACTGAGTAGCAAAATGAAATACGGTCAATTAAGTAAGTTATGAGAAATCAAATACCTTCTCGATTGCCAATGTGTCGGATTTCATTGCGATTTGGTACATATAGTGTATGACATAGTAGCCACACTCCCAGTTAGACGTTTGCTTTTTATGCTAATGAATATTAGTGTACGAGTTAGAAGATCATACAATTTTATACAACACATCGTTGAGTAAAAAATTCAATAAGAACCAATTTTACCTTAACTACTATCCACTCAGGTTGCATATGCACATTTCTGGGCAATCCTAAGAAAGCTTGATAATTAAACATCACCCCATAAAAATAAAAGTGGAACGAAAATAATTAGCAACATATGTATATATGATTGGCACTAGAAATTATATATGCATTCTAACATTAGTTAATATATATAACTCACTTGTCTATAAGTATTACTGCCTCCTCTTTCTGTGGGTTTTGTAAAGAATCAAACCAGTAGACAACCTTTTCAATCGGTCTAATGGCTATAAGCATCCAATGTTCACTGCAAACCAAAAATTTAATCACCTCAGATCTTTAAATCAGTGTTTCTTAAATATTAGAGAAGCGCTTACATTGTCCTTACCCCTGAAGATACGGCGCCAGATAAATTTTTTTATTCTGATCCTTCAAGTTTCGTGCAATGTAGTGTACCCTATCTTCAAATGTGTTTCCTAGGGCCGTGACATGATCAGCTGAGAGAAACCCTATCCCCTTCCGGTCATTCCTTTCAACTAAATCATGTAAAGTTCTAAAGAATTTACATTATCATGTATCATTGGTTAGTCTAGGCACATGGAATACATACTATATATAACAATAATCAGAAATAGGTTATAAAATTAAGTGGAAACTCACTTGGTGAACAGTTGCATCAAACAGTTTGTGACCATGCTTTCTCTTGACAATAATTCTCCGACATCCATTCGATCCATCGCAATAAGATGATCCACACCTATGACATCTCTTGTCATTTGAAACAAGAAGCCATTGAAGTCCGAATCTTTCTCCATTCTGAGCTGTAACTCGTGCAGTGGATCAGATGTCGAAGAGGATGACATTTCAATCGGAACCGTCGCCGAAGTAGATTTTATATCATTCATAGAATTCACACGGCCTTTTTTCTTTTTCAAACATTTATCCACCTAACAACATTTGAAATAACATTAAATATACAAAACGGTATTAAGTAATTCACAAATAAATGTAAGAATATACCTGTGTTACTGGATCCGGCCGAATAATTTCAATCAACTGTATAGGCCATTCCACGAAAAAGGATCATGCCATTCCCACAGTTGAAGCCTCTTCCTCAGGAAATGGTAGCAGGGCAAAGTCATCATATGAAATTTTAATTGTAACCCTCGCGCAACCTTTCCTTACCTCGCGGCCGTGGTGCTTTCTTTGCTTATAAACATTTCCCTTGCCCACAAGCTTACGCCTCTTTATTGTATCCTCAGAGATGAACAGATGACATTCACACCCGTCCTGAGATAATAAGCAAGCGAATGAACATTACTCAACTATTTCCGCTAACTTAACAAACCAAGTGTAATCATGAAACCAAAGTCAAGCGTCTTTAGAAGTGACAATATGAAAGAAATTATACATTCAAATTTAATAATTAAATAAAAACCAAAATATAAATGTAAGATTTCATTATTGTAAAATAAAAATAAAAGAAAGATGTTTAATATATTAAAAAAATTTATAATTTTTTTAATTGCAGTATTATATTTTTGAAAGGAAAATATAAACTTTATTTTAAAAAAATATAAAGTGTTTGAATACTTGAATACATATGCAAACCACAGTTCACGGGAACAACACTTTTTTTTCTCTCTTTAAAAGAGATACATGAATAAGTGTAAAATTATATAGGTGAACAGTACCACTTTAAGTATCCCTTTAAAAACGAACAAAACAAAGGAAAAAATAAATAATAAAAAGAATTTAAAAGAAAAGTAGAAAAATAAAAGTCTACCCAAGAAGAATAGCAGTGATACTCTATAGAAAAATGAAAGACATAAATGTATTTTAAGTACCTTGTATTCACCTAAAGAACTCTTATCTTCCAAGTTTGTTGCAATAGGGCTATTCTGAACCTCAGAGGCTTTGATCGGGTCCGTAGATGAAACAGGTATCATATGTAACTCAGGCAAACTTGTAGGGATAAGAGGAGAAAAATCTTGCCTACGAGTTTCTTTAGGGTGTAGCGTCGGACTCACATGGGAAACATTGCTACCATGGACCTCAAACATCTCTAGGGCCATTCCGGAGGTTTCTGGCTTCAAGCTCTGAGCTTTGGCACTATTGATTACAGTGGTTCTTACTGTATCATAGTCAGTCCCCATCTGACCACATATAAACCCAACCATCATCTTCAGATGTGTTTGACATTCATCGAGCTGCGCAGTGGTTTTCTGAAGCTGTCTCTTAGTTGAATCTAGTTCATCTTTAAGCGACGGCCTTGTTTTGGGGAAAACCTCTGTGATACGTGCCCTGGTAGAATGTCCGCGATAACGACCGGGGTGATCGGTCTTTCCCGTTGCAATGACAAGAATGCCATTCCTACCCTCTGCAACTTTCTCCCCTTGGGACTCGCGGGACCATAGATTTTCCTAAACGTTTTGCCAAAAATATGAAATGTAAATAGATCAATTATATATAGTTTTAAATATATGCGTAGCTTAAAGAACTGAAACATAAGAAAATGTATGGTGCAAAACTTACAATTTCAATCCCAACACGACCAGCCTCTGGCATGAAGTATTCCCCCTTTGTTGTTTGTGTGAGCCTGTCTCCAAAGTAGATGCTGGTCTGGCCCTGCATAAGAATCTTCCCTTTCTTTTTCGGACTGACCGTCCTCTGAAGGCTTCTTCCCAGATGCAATCAAAGCCTCTTCATGCAATTGCTTCTTCAGCAGTCGGTAGCCACCGCGAGATAAATTATGGTCAAAATAATTCAAAGTGGCATTCTTTTGCGCTTTTTCACGAATTGCCTAGAGAAAAATATAATGAAAAATGATTATCCATAAACTTAGCAATTTCAAACACACAAAAAACAAGAAGGAAATCAAATTCAAAAACCCACCTGCCATTCTTCTGTTTCGCGGCTAGCCTTGAACTTAATCCATGTCTCCCTAGGGAGATATTTATATTCAAGGCATGGGTACTCACCCTTCAAGTCACCATTTACATATCTCCCTAAAAAGGGTTTCCAATCTTTCCAACGTTTACCGGCATAAGAAATCTACTTGGTTTCGAGTTCTTCAGTTGACTCAAAAACAAATAATGCCTACAGTAAAAAATAGAAGTAAAAATTTAGGTAAATTTGGGTTCATTTGTATGAAAGAATGAACAAACAATGCATATATAATTTTGTGGATTACCTGTATTTCCATCCACACTCTCTTCTTGATCTCGTCGGGAACTTTGGGCCATGATGCATATTCCATAATGTCCACTTTGCTCCGGGCCGTGAATGCTACGAATGTAATCCACTTTGAATGATAATTTTTAGGCTCATTTTCGGAATCAAACGAAATCTTAAGAGTTTTCCCCTTCATACGCATTTTCAAAAGATCGTTGCAATTTGTAGGCCCTCTACCTCTTCTAGATCTAGTAGAAGAACCATCTCCATTGCCATTTCCCTCATCACTATGCTCCTCATTGCGTTTTCTTTTTCGGGCCATTAGCTTACCTTAAACTTCATGTACATACAAAGAGAATTCAATATAACATATTTGCAATTAAAGAAAAGTTTTAATGTCAAATACAAGAATGCTTGTAATGTTGAAATATAAAAGGCAATGTACAAGAGCAAACTTCACTCCTAAAAATACTCTCCTTCCCTAAAACAAGAGAAATACTTTGTGACATTGCATTATTTCACGCTTTTCAAACAAATATAAGGGAAAGCGAAGAGGAGATAGTAATATTTGCAATACACAATTACCATTATCCAAATTAAACCAAATGAGGCCCAAAAAAGTGGACTTATAAAGGGTACCATTGATAAAGTTCTTCACATTTCACAACCAACAACTAATGAGAACAATCATTAATTTCTAATAAAGGAAAAAGCCAAAATCTAGTGCGGAGTGTAAAAGATTCAAGGAGGAGTACTTCACTCCTAAAAAATACTCTCCTTCCCTAAAGCAAGAGAAATACTTTGTGATTTCGCAATAAAGGAGCTTTACATTGATGCAAAGATAGCCTCACTTTCAATATATTAGTTGCATTCATGACATTAAACCAAGGGAGGAACACACCTTCAAGTCAACCACAAAGCATTACCCTCCTTTCCGCTAAAGAAGAAACACTACATCGCAAAAGGTAAAACATTTAAGGAGAAGTGATATTTCAAACTCTACATTTATGAAAAAAAAATCCCCCTCATCAAGGAGAACCCTCGCAAAGCATATTTCACGCTTTCCAAACAAAGATAAGGGAAAGCGAAGAGGAGATAGTGATATTTGCAATACACAAGTCCCATTATCCAAATTAAACCAAAGGAGGCCCAAAAAAGTGGACTTATAAAGGGTACCATTGATAAAGTACTTCACATTTCACAACCAACAACTAATGAGAACAATCATTAATTTCTACTAAAGGAAAAAACCAAAATTATTTCATGAGGAAGGTAAAAGCTTCAAGGAGGAGTACTTCACTCCTAAAAAATACTCTCCTTCCCTAAAGGAACTTAGTGCTTGTGCAATAAAAAATGCTTCACATTCATGCAAAGATATCTTTGCTTTCAACATATAAGGGGCTTTGAAGACATTGAAACAAGGGATCCCCAAAGAAAGAACCCTATAAAGATTAAATTCCACATAGTGGAATCAACAACAAAGCATTTTCCTCATTATCACTTAAGGAGGAACACTAAATCGACTAAGAACCGAAATCAAACACCAATGTTCTAAAATTAATTAAGCAAAACCAAAATCAACATTTGTGTTTCTCATATTAATACACTAAACCCAAATTGAAAGGGTACTTAATTGAAATCCCAATCAAAACCCTAGGTTCTCAACTTATGTAGGACAAAACACGAAATTCAACAACCAAACCAATGCAACCAACAATCAATAAATCCAAAGGCATTCCAATCATTCATCACTAGCATTAAAACCGAAATGAAGACTATATTGTGCACAAAAAACCCTAGTACAATGGGAAGCAATTACAAAATGGAAGGTAACATTGCAAAAGTTTTAAAATGCAAGCATAGAAGGTGGATAACCTTTTGTGTGCACTCCTACAACCAAGCCCGAACTATTGGAGGGAGGAAATGGAGAAATGTTGGCCGGGAAATTGAACCCACACACACCAATCGGCTGCGATGGTCCAGCCGTACAATCGGCCCTTGCTGCAGCCGACGGGAAGCGGGAACTTGGCCGAGCTCGCCCGGTTGCGCCGGCGACGAGAGAAGAAGCGAAGAACCCGAGCAGCCGCGAGAGATGGGAGAGGGAAACAGGGGAGAAGCAGGGGAAAGAAAGGGAGAAGAAGGGGAAGAGAATGAGGGAAAAGGAAAGGATTTAGTCTAAGTTCAAATTTTTTGAACTTAGACCGGCTGGGTGGTTCAACGGCGGTTCAACCGCGAACCGCCGTTGAAACAACTTTCTCAGCTTAGAATAGGGGAAAAAATTGGAGCCAATTCCCGCGCGGGCATATTTTAATATGCAATTTGTTTTTTCCAGTTTCAAAAACTAACCCCACAATTTTGTAAATATAACATTACATATCTAATTTACATTATATTTATTAATTATGTACACAAGCTCGACTTTTATGAACCATTTCATAATTAAATTTCAAATTTTCCATTGAACCATTTGCATTTAAATTTCCCGTGCTATTACACAATAATTATAGGTCAAAGATAAAAATTAATAAATTTTGTAAATTCACATGTAAGCGTCGATAAAGTAATAAGCTTCATTATCTTCCTAAAATTTCTACTTTTTCGACTTGGGCGAACGGGATAAAATAATCAAATCCATAATTGCATTAGGTACGTACGTAGTATATAATATAAACATTAATGGTTAAGTGGCCGAAAAAAAAAATTAAATACTTACTGGATTTCATTACCTTACATATATATATATATATATATATATATTCCTCTTTTCTCCTTTCCCCTCTTGTACCATTTGCATTTAAATTTCCCGTGCTATTACACAATAATTATAGGTCAAAGATAAAAATTAATAAATTTCGTAAATTTACATGTAAGCGTCGATAAAGTAATAAGCTTCATTATCTTCCCTAAAATTTCTACTTTTTCGACTTGGGCGAACGGGATAAAATAATCAAATCCATAATTGCATTAGGTACGTACGTAGTATATAATATAAACATTAATGGTTAAGTGGCCGAAAAAAAAAATTAAATACTTACTGGATTTCATTACCTTACATATATATATATATATATATATATTCCTCTTTTCTCATTTCCCCTTTTGTACCATTTGCATTTAAATTTTCCGTGCTATTACACAATAATTATAGGTCAAAGATAAAAATTAATAAATTTCATAAATTTACATATAAGCGTCGATAAAGTAATAAGCTTCATTATCTTCCCTAAAATTTCTACTTTTTCGACTTCGACGAACGGGATAAAATAATCAAATCCATAAATGCATTAGGTACGTATAGTAACATGAATTGAGGAGTCTAAGAAGCAATTCAAATTTCAGCTGCAACATCACCTCAAATGTCGCATGGGTTTTTCGTCCAAAGCAACTCGCCAAAGTTGGTCAAATCCTTCCTCTCAAGCAAGAATTTCAAAGGACCCAAGTGCTGAATTTTAGTCAATATTTCTCTTCTTCATTTATGTTTTAGACAAGTCAAAAGTTGTAGATAATTTTGGTTCCAGTGATTTAATTTCACTTTCCTTATGAAATGCTACCTATATAATCATCTAAAAAATAACTTTGATAAAATATAATTTTTGAGTTTCTTAACCCTTAGTTCCTTTTAGAACTTTCGAATTTATCCCGATTTTGTCTTGTGCCGTTCAAAAACTTATTGAACAATCTTGGTGAGTTGTTCGTGACGTTTCTATACTAAGGTTCTTAACATTGCACCCTCATGGGTCGAGATAATTTATATTTTGATTTGGTCATTGTTAGCTGGTCGAAATTTCACCAACCAATGGATAAAACCTTAGAATGATCATCTTTATTGTGTTTTAATCTATCCTGGGCTGGATCACATCACAACCAAAAGATCAAAATTCGGTAACATATCTTTGATACCATATGTTAGGAAAAATTTTCACATGAAGAAAATACAACAAACTTCACTGTAGAACTCAAAAGTTTAAACTTGTAAATCCTAAGTCTAACTAACTTATCAACTATTCTATATCACTCTCATATTCTAACGTGGGATATAATTAACACCTACATGACGTACCATCAACAATCTCCCCCATCATGAGTTGTCCACCCCTTAATTCATAAGAAAGTCTATCTCTACCCTAGACAAGCAACTGACAACTTGTCGAGTAAATGAGTCAACATCAAACTCATATTCACTTCGAGCAATAACTATGAAACTTATCAAGTAAATGAGTCAATTTAAGAGATACACGTGCTACAGCCCAAACCTTGGGTTTTGATACCAATTGCTGAAAATTGGCGAGCGATAGTTTTAAGAGTGGTGAGTGATGTTTTTTCTTTATTGATTGTCTTATTGGCATATGAGCGATATTTTTCACGAGAGTGAAATCTATGTAACAAATTTATTTTGTGCAATTGATTAATCCAGGTCCGTCACTAAGCAATTTTCAGTTTAAAATTTTCACTTTGTATATCATTTTACATTTTGTAATGACTCAAAATTAGATTTTTTTTTTTCCATTTTTGTTTGGAAAATGACTTAGCATTATTAGTTCAATTAATAAATAACTACTTTTACAGACTCACTGAAAAGTAACTTACACTATAACATTTAAGAGAATTAATAATTATAACACCACATTTATTAACAAGTTAATAGTTATTTTGTGCGGGCAACTACCATAACCCCACTCTCTATTTCGTAAACAAGTTATTGTCATTGTTTTTTCCCAGAACAATAAAAATAGTCAAAAAAAAAACTAAAATATTTGTTAAGCCTATACCTCTTCAATCATGAATCTTGTACATTAAACATGGTGAAATCATACATAGAAAATTCATAGTTTGCAGTTATTAATTAAATTACAAGGGAAATTAACCACAAATCAACTCAATAATGGAGGAAAAATCACCTCATAAATAAATATATATTTAATTGCTAAAACCAAATAAAATCAATAAAATGGTGGATTTTGAATATCACTTGGAGAACCATTCTTGGCATCATATAAAATGGTGGATTTTGCAGGCTTTCTCCTCCTCCATACTATAGTCCAAGTGATCACCTCTAAAGACATTGCAATCCCTCCTAAAACAGCCAGAAATATTATGTAAGCCATTCTCCATTTCTTTGGGGCACCCAAAATTCCAAGGCCTTTGAAGACATTAACAATGCCAAGAACAAGCACTCCATACCCAACACCATGGTGATAGATGTTCCAGTAAAATCTGTACTTGTGATCCCTCTTCGGCCTCAAGAACAGAGCAAAAATCTGTAGCAAAACCTTGAATTACATCAATGTTTTGTTGATGGTATTAATCATATAAATTGTTCTGTGTTTTGTTAAAAAAGTTATGTTTTAATTTAATTTTTCTAAATAAAAGAGTCGTATTTCTTTTTTTCTTTTTTACCTTTTGATGTTTATACTAATATAATTATGAATAATTCATATTTAATTTACCTTTGAAAAATAAAGACATAGATGGAAAAAATTGTAATTATAAATTATAAAACTAATTAATGGCATATTTCTTTTGATGGGGTTTGAAAACATGTTTTAAAAACATAGTTTTGGAAATGATTTTTAAATGTGAAAAATATATTGAAAATATAAAAATGTGTATTAAAATGATAAAAAATTAGTATAATATGCAAAATTATTTTTGAAAACATGGTAAAGAACCGCTTAGATTGGAACGGAGGGAATATTAGGAAAAGGACTCTAGTGGGACTAAAGGAGTACTAAAAGATAATAATTTGAAAAGGAAATATTATATTTTTGGTCCCCCTATGTTTTGTTCACAACACTTTTGGTCTTTTTTTAAATGTGACAATTTTGCCTCCTGCGTTTAATGATATCAACATTTATGGTCATTTTTACCTATTATTGGCAGTTCCAGGTCACTTGAACTATTTATGAGTAATTTTTAAAAAATACTTAAATCAAGGTCTCTAGTTATTCAAAACTTGTAATCAATTTAAAAGATTTTAATAGACTTATAATTTCACACCAGATGTGTCACACTTGCATTCCATCATATCAATTTTGAATTTTTTTTGCCTGTTCTTTTGGTTTTGATTTCAATAGTAAATTTAATATATTATAATTAATTTTTATCAACTTTTTATTATTCAGCTATACTTTTTTTTACATTTTTAATATAATTATTATATTATAAAACTATTTTTTTCAAACCAATTAAAACTCAACCCAACCAAAAAGAACACGCCCTAATCAGCTACATATTTTGATTTGTACGCTAAAAATTTTCCTTTTGCATAAAATCCTCAAATAATGTGTATGTGAAACCACCTATAATAGGTGAAATGGATATTTCAAACGTAAGGACAAAACTATTAAACTCAAGTGAAAAATGACCAAAGTGTAACAAAGGTACGCACCTGAAGTGTTGCAAGACAGAAAAGTGTGATTCCCAAATCTCGATGAGATGTGTATTCAAATCCCTTAGATTGGCTCCCTAACTTCATCCCAGTTGCCCAACCAGCAACTCCAACAATGTAAGATGAAGTTTGGCATGCCATGTGAACATAAAACCACACTGGATCAGCAAAAGTTCTGAGGTATCTTGCACTCATGATTCCAATTGGGAAAAGAATTCCCCAACTCACAACATTCAGGGCTCCATGAATCTAGGCCAAACATAAAAATATATAACAAAATTAAAATGAAAGATGAAAAAACACACTCCTTCGCCCCATTAAAATAGTCACGTTTCTAAACCTGTACGTTTTTAGTATCAAAAACATAAATCAGTATTATGAGCACGACTCTTTTAGTGCGACGGATGGAGTATGCATAAAGGAAAACCAAACCAAGATGAATTAAAGTACTTAGAATTTCAAAAAAATTAGCAAGTGAACTCACATCTCTGCTAATCAATTGAGAGTTTTCTTGGCCCCCACTTGAGCTGTGGCCTTTCAGCAAATCAAGCTGACTCTTGGAACCCAAATTCTCAGGCTGAAATGCATGAATTGCTGGAAATGTGCGATTCATTACAGAACTGCCCACTTGCCAAACCTGATTCAATGTTGTCATTCCCTTTGGAAGACTAATACTTGCAAAAATCATCATCAACCCTCCATGAAATTCACCCTCCAATCTTGAAACTCTGTACTCAATCTCCCCTTGCTCGATGAATTTGTACGAATTAAGCCGGTATGTCCTGACAACCATGGAACCATCATCAGGTTTCTTGACTGCAATAAGCGCCTGCGTGCCGATCATCCCGGTCCCTTTCGGATTCATCCCCCATGAAATCCATCCATCAGGTTTAGCTGGAGGAGCAACAAAGGCTATACTTAGCACAGAAGTTGTGGGATCATAGCTCCAGTGAATGTGAGCCTTCAAGTGTGGGAGATCATTGCAGTGCTGGAAAAGTCTGTTTTTTGTGAATTCTTGAGAATTGCATGCGGCAGAATGTGAAGGTTGGATTTGGAATTGGAACAGGAAAAACAGGAAGCATAAAGATTGAAACATGGCCATTTTTTTTAGAATTGAGGGACTGATAGATTGAATTGTTTCTCACATTCTGATTTAAGGTTGTTATGATGCTTGCACTTTGTGGAACTTTGTGCAGAAGTTTTTGAATAAAGCTGGGTGGTCTTGATGACCTTTCTAGAGGATTTGCACCTACCAACTAACTGTCTGAGTCAGTGTCGGGTTTGAATTGATGGGTTTACATTGCAGTATTCTCTAACCTATAACATGTTTAATTGTTCGTGTTTTACGTATTGGGTCATTTAACTCTCAAATCCGTCAAGATTCAATTATAATCCATTTGTATTGTGTTCAATTGCATCTGTGTTAGAAATTACTCGTGTTTGAATTCGTAGGTTTGGATTGACGGTTTACTTGTCAACATCCACAATCATAACTTTACCTGATTAATCATTCGTCATGTACCCCAAAAACTTGATTTTTACATGTTCATATGATGTCAGGTACAGTATTGTGTTCAAAATTATCACCTTACACTATAGTCATTTTTGGCTGATATGGACACAACATGGACAATAAACTTGAATGAAAACAAAAGGGCACTCCCATGCAATGATATTGTTGCATGTGGACTAGCTTTATATTCACTGCAATGATGTTGAGCAGGGCCTTTTGATCACTTTTTTGCTTTCCAATTTCTCCTACATTCTTATTTTTGCCTTCGGTCGACGGTATCTTTTTCAAGTGTTCTTTTAGACAATTCCTACGTTAATGTCACATTGTCAATTGTTAGATAGGCCAACAACAGTGTATCAATCCAACAAGTGAAATTTGTTGCATAAGCTCATGGATCCTTCTTAAGCACAGATTAACGGTTACTTAACTCTCAAATCCACAGTAGTTGTTCATTCCTCGGCATTGAGTTGAGTTTGAAACTAGCACAATGGTTAAGTCCCTATATATTTAGAGGTCAAATCACTTGTACTAACTGCATACAACAGTGGCAAAATATTAAAACACACATATTCATAGGTCTAATTATATGTACCGACTATGTATTATAGCGACGAAATATTAAATCGTTATATATATATATATATATATATTCAGAAGTCAAATTACTTGTATCGACTATAACTACATACTATAGCATCTAAGATATGATATAGAGTTGGCATAGAAGATCTAAGGTGATATATCCGGTAACTTTTAACATTAGTGAATTTGAGAAAGTGTTAATTTGAATTGCAAAGTCCCACAATGCTATGAAAAAGATGGACCAAACTTGAGTGGGCTATCGAGATCCAAGAATAATTGCTCGAAGGTACCACCAATTCACTGTTCAGAAGAGAAGGTAAATCTCATGCTTCAAAATTCAAATGATGAACTCCTGTTCCACCCAACAATTTCACAGCTACAATTACGCACCCAGACAGGGAAACAAAGCATGCTAAATTCCTAGTGAAATGAAACTAATTTTGATGCTTACTTGTAGTAAAAGTAAAACTTTATTGGAATCGACTAATAGTTCATCAGAAGAACGCAGAAGAATTTTCTCACAGCACGCAGAGTTGAATCTCATGATGAAGGAGAAAAAGTTGTAATGGGAAACCAAGTGGGCCTAATTCTTAAAAAGATGAATAAATAAATCAAACAAAAGTGTTCCCCTTCACGACTCTCTCTCTTCCTCTCAAACCCTAATTTTCATCTTCTTTAATCTTCTTACCCTATCTCCCTCCCATGAGAGATGGGAGAAATAGATTTTTTTTTTTTTTTTATTTTCTTTTTAGTTTATTTTTGTTTTCTTCCATAATGAAAATTTTTCATTCTCTCATAGTGAGAGATATTATCTCCCCGAATAAACAGAAATTTCTCCTCCATATTAATAAATGGGTATTTTATTATTATCAAGTGAAGATTCAGTCGATTGGAAGCTTTCATTAGAAGATTAGTGGCAGATTCGAGATCGGATTCATACTTTGGTACGTAATTTATCCAGCATGACAGCAATTTTTTGTTCTATTGTATATATCTATACGAATTACTACTTCTTTAGATATCTGTATACGTTTGATTTAGTTTATTTTCAACTCTTTTTATCTGATTATTATCAAATATGTTTGTATTACCGATTCTCCCTTGATTAATGAAATATGAAATTTATTATCAAAAAAAAAAATGAATAAATAAATAAAAAGGAAAACCTTATAGGATGCATTACCCAAAATAACCTTAATTGTAGCAAAAGTTCATGCGTGATTAGAAAGAAGCATTTCATTCTCAAGTATTAGAAGTGTATTCCTATCGAGTTACAGATTACAAGGAACACTAATCAAAAATCTCGGAAGCTCATCTTAGGGTCTATCTTACCCCTGTTGCCTCTCCCCCTCCCTCTGCCTCTTCGTCCCCTTCCTCGTCCCCGGAAAGAAAATGATTTTCCATGCTTCATCTGCACAAGTGAATGTAGCAGTTCATCACAGAGTATGCATCCACTGTATAAGGTCGCTCCATCTTTCAAAGGAGTTGTTTTCTTGTTGAAATCCACTTCTAGTATAGTGGAGTCGCACTCGGGACAACGATTTTTGGTTGTCGTGATTTTGTGAGCACCCTCTGGAAGGAAAACAAGGCAATTGCACATGTTGCAATAAAGCCTCCATTTTGGAGCACTGACCGGGTCAAGTACGAGTGTTCCACTGCACTCCGGGCAGGCGCAGACCCCTTGTGCTATCAGAGAATGTTGACATGCGGGATGTGGACAAAGGAAACAAGGCATGCCTGCTCCCTTGCCCAACTTCACAGCGCCCGCGGTTTTAGGGACACCATATAATGCGCCGATGCCTTCAAATGGAGGGGAGTTGTAACAGTAAGGGCAAAGAGGGAAGGACTTGCCTTCGGGGCCAGGCAACGAGAAGAGCAAAAGCTCAAAGTTATCAAGAGGGCAAGTGAGTTCCTTATACAACTGCAGAAGAAAGAACAAACTGCATGTTAAAATTTGATCAAAGAAAAAGTTTGGGTTTCAAATACATAATTCCCAAGAGAGATTTCAGCTGAATAAACTAGTACATGGAAATGAAGATTTCATCCGTCAATAGATCCCTTGGAGTAAAAGCTGCAAGCAAATCGAATTCATAGTACGACATAGTATAAAATGAACTATGAGTTCCAATGATGCAAACTCCCATTTAATCAGCTCCTGAAAACGCCCTAGATAGGAAATTTTCCAGCCTTACTAACTACTTAGGTTAAAGAGAAGGAGCCCTATATGTCAATTGCCAAACATTGTGTAATGGACAGGCAAACATGCAGCAATCAAGTTCATGCATGATGCATACTGAAAATGGTATATGGTTACAGAGCAAAAAGGTTGTATATGTATAAAGTTGTAAAACAGGTAGACAAAAACAATAAACATATATTGTGGGTTCTTTTAATCATACAATCAAGTAAGCCGGCGGTGCAAACTATAAAGCACCTTCGTTAGAGCCACTATATGAGGCTAGCTCCGTCTGTTTTGATACTTTTTTGAGAAATTCTTCACATTTTTGGAAAAAAAAAAAATTTATAAACAAACACTTATTTTTTCTTAAATCCAAATTTCTTACTCACATTATTTTAAAAATAACATCATCATTACCTCTTTTTTACACAATTTCCCATAAAAAAATTCCCTCCAACAAAATTTCTCTCAAAAAAAAAGAAATTCCATATTTGAGTTACAAAACAAACGGAGCCTAAAGCTTCTGTTTTCTTGAACTGATAGTAATGAGCTTCTTTAAGTTTTATTTATAAATTTAAGCTCTAACACATAGAACTGGTTACCGTCATCTCTTGCAATTAGAACTTTCATGGAAGGATGTAGATACAATATCTAGTTACAAAAAGATCCCCATTCCAATGATTTGCAAAGCAGAACTGAGAAAAAATGTTGATTATTTACCTTGATTGTACCCTTCTGAGGAACATAATACACTTCCTCACACGTCCCACAGTAGAGCCGTGATGGCTGCATTGATATGTACTTCATGTACCGCAAGCATTTGCCACATTTACTCAGCATACGTCCAGTCTCAGAGAGTGGTGAAAATTGTGCTTCAAACAGTGCATCCATGTTTTCAATCTGCATGAATGTCCGCCAGTCAGTTATAAAGACATTTGGAAAGGCTTAATGAGAAAAACTGAACCAATCCTATGCCAATAACTGCAGCAAAACTGAGTAAACATAATACTTTTCCTTTGCTGACAACAAAGTTTTCCCCTGATAAATATACCGTATCATCACAGCCTGGATAGACAGAAATGGTAACAGATACTACTATATCATCAAAAAGGTTTTCTTTTTAAAAGAATCTGAGGGAAGGGTTAAAAAACGAATTTCTATTGTAATTGATACAATTGAAGAAACTGTTCCAGATATCAAAAAATAGAACTCATGTATGCTCCTATACACAAAACTAATACATAACAGCATGCCAGGAATCAAGTGTGAATACTGAAATTTTGTTACAACACCTGCTTCACAAAATAGCTGAACTTCCTTTTGAATTGTTCAAGCACATGTTGCACAACCAACGCATGGTGTGCTTGACCTCTGGCCACAAGAGAAATTTGGTGTTCAATGAAACTACGGATGTCAGGTAAACATAAATCTGGATCTATGCATTGATAGCCTCTTATCAGAGTTATACCCAGAGCAGTTGGAACCAACGTTCTTCCAGCCTGTACCTGCAGTTTAATGAAAAAACAGAAGAAACCAATGATTTCAACGATGGAAACAAGAGTAACATAATCTGTGGATTAAATTCATGTAGATTGTCTTATATTCTCTATTAATGTAAATTTACAAACCTGCACGTAATTCCGCTCACAAATGTTGTTTATATGCACAGGAATGGATGCATCTGTGCCTATTCCGTGCTTCTCCATCAGTGAAATCAATTCACTCTCACTAAGGTAATCTGGAGGCTGAGTATTCCCCTACAAATTTTAAACTAAGCTCTTAAGAGGTAAGAAAATCAAGAAAAGATCTTTAAACCTCAAAAACTTACAGCTGGAATAACCAGTTCTAGTGACACAAGTATAGAATTGGACTCCCCAAAGCAACACCGAACATACAACACAAATAGATGAATTCTTGTACATGTATTAATACAATTTTCTAGTGTTTGCGTTGTAAGAAATGCCAACAGAAAATCCAGTAAACTAAAGATGCTATAATCTCAAAATTACCAATCTAAAGGATAGACAGACAGGATAACAGCACATGCACTAAACATATAACACAAATGGATGAATTCTTATACATGTATAAATACAACTTTCTAGTGTTTGCGTTGTAAGTAATGCCAACAGAAAATCCAGTAAACCAAAGATGCTATAATCTCAAAATTACCAATCTAAGGATACAGACATGATAACAACAGATACTACTATGAACCTGTCATATATTTTGTTATGAGATTTTTAACCAGAAAGAAGGAAGGGATCCTATATCAAATGTACATAAACAGCTAGAAAGAAAAATTAACAAGATGAAATAAGGAATCAGATATCAGAATAAGTTACAGCCTCAAATGATACTCATAATGGCCAAATACCACAGAACGAAATCAGTTTCAAGGCTTGAAACAATACCTCATCAAGCTCAAGTTTTGAAATTGCTATTTTCTCCCCATTAGCAAAATCAGGAAGGTTCTTCTCACTAACTGCCATCCAAGGCATAATTGAGGTGAATCCTTTTTTTGTGACATTATATCCAGTGCAGTGAAAACATTCTCCTCCGACTTCAAATTCAACTTTTATCCTGAAAACAAGTGAAACAACGTCATATCTAATTTCATATTAGGTATATTGAACTCCAAGAAAACAAAGATGCCTGGTAATGAAGAAATTCGTATGAAACAGCTATTCAAATTATTGCATTCATTTGCCACACTAGGATGCCCAATGATAAATTTAAACAAATTAACACACGCCAGGTAAACATTTGAGTTTATGTCAATGATTTCAAGAGAAACTGAAAATTTTAAAGCAAGTGCAGCTATTTAAGAAGAGCCATTCCGGAAAAAAGCAAATAATTTCTTTCTATTTGCACTGCATTTTCTGAAAGTACTTAGAAGTCTTGGCCCCAATTGGCGGACATGACCATAGTAAGACTTGACAATTACAGTTGATATAACCTGAATACTGCATTTTATCATTTCAATTACCAGAATCAAACATATTATAAGCTTCTGACTAGACACGCGACGTGGAGATCATTTAACTTGAGAATACTTTTAAGGCTGTCAAATTCAAACAGATTGTGTCTGAATAGTAAGAGAAGAAATAATGAAACATTTTAATGAAAACATTAATGGCTGAGAAATGTCATTGAATGGACAACTTAATAAGATCAACATTCCAGACCAAGATGAGGAAAAGGCCAAAAACTTTAGTATTCTTTTACCCATTCTAGGATCATAAGACAAGGTGATACTAATGTAGGTGAGTTAAGAATGAACCAGCATTGTAACAATATAGAGCATAAAAATAAATCACGAGATGAACTTATACACGCGCGCGCATACACCTCTTACCTTCTATACTTACAGTCAGGAGACAATGTCCCCAAAAAATGTTGGCAAACATACTGATATAGCCTCCATACATCATGCCCCAACATATCTTCAGTGGCTGACCGCATTGGTGTTATTGGAGGATGATCACCAACATCAGTTCCTGATCGTGGCTTAGAATAACCATCAGCTAAAAGTTTTTTAGCATAATCGCCCCATACTGGATTATGAGTTTGTCCTTCGAGGGTGCCTTTGTAGTCAAATGAAGAAGGATATGCAGTGCTCTCAGTACGTGGATAGCTAAATGCAGCAAATCCAGCAAAAAAACAAATTAGCTCTGAGAATTTGTAGGAAAACAAAGAAAAACGAAATAAACTGCAAGAATTTCCACTTTCAAGACTTGCATGAATCAAATACTTAGAACCTATAAATAGGAATGTTGTCATTTTTAGTTACCATAATGTAGAATTTGGTAAGAGAGAAGAATTCTTTTCTCATGTATTAGAACTCAAAAAAATACATATCGTATAAGCTTATTGTCTGTCCTTTAAATAGACAAGATAACAACTGAAATCTCCTAGGATTAAGTAACTAACTAGAAAACAGAATTAAACTAGGATTCAGATTTAGGAAACTCCTTGTTTCCTATTCTAACATTGTTTCATAAAGTCAAATTAGGAACCACTTCTTACGTTACCATAAACCAGATTCTGATTATTTGTTTGATACCTACGGGATTAGGTAACTACCATACATAGCTAGTTTCCTAATTCTTCAACACATAATAAACATGCTAATTCAATTGAAACTTTCTCCACACACATTAGAAACTAGAATACTAAATAAAATGTATCAAAAGCCTCAAAATGATTTAGATGGTGAGAAAGACCACAGCATGATAGAATAAATAAAAGATAATTGAGATTGAGATTCCAACAAGTTACCATAAAGGATATAAAGCAGTTTCAAGAGTAATCTGAATCCATTTGGAACTGGTACGAGTTGGTGCTAGATACTCCATTAGAAGCATTTGAAAGGGATTTTGAAGAGTTTCTTTCAACCCAAATGCCTCCCCCAGTCCCTTTCCAAGGCATACTTCTAAACCTAACAGCTTAAAATCCATCTGTCTCTCTCACGCTCATCATTTTGAAAAGGACAAGTAACACTATCTACTTAAGGTAACAGTTCAAGAACTCTAAGGATAATGAGGATGTTCTTGAAAAAACTACTAAAGACAAAATGCCATTTTTAACAGGAATATCAAGCATCTCATTTCTATGAAAGTTCAGACAACAACTAATAAAAAGTAAATTGTTAAACCAAGTTCTGCTTGTATCATAAGAATATACAACAACAACAACTAAGCCTTTGTCCCACTACATAAGATCAGCAATATGGATTATCACAAGAATATAAAAAAATTTAAAAATCAAAAATAAACTTCATATGCTAGCAATTATGTTTCAGAAGAGCATTACTACTATTAAACAATGAACTATGATATCAAGAAACAATTATTAGAAGGAAAAACCTGATGAAACCTTGGGTGTACAAACGCTCTGCTATTTGCATAGCCACCTGAGGCCCAAAGCCTAATGCACTCGAGGCAACCTGGAGCCAGTCAACATGCAATTTATTACCATATTCAATCTGTTTGGAAGATTACCCAGGATAATAAAAATCAGGAACAGTAATATAACTTTGATTTTAAGGTTCCCAGCCCTGGCAAACAGCCTTTTTCTTGTAATACGGTGAAAGGTGATAACCCTAGGCATTTTGCAGGATTTTTTATTATGTTATCACACTATGATATGTTTACGTTTGTGTGAAGTTTATATATAGCTTCCTCGTTCATAAAGCACAGAACTAGCCCAAGCAAGGAAGCGTCAGTGATTGCTTGGTTCTTTTACTTCCATCTATGTAAAAATATATCTACTTTCCTAGACAACTAAACTAGAAATCCCTAATGCATGCAAAGGCATCTAAGTTAAAAGATGACAGTATCGATGATTGCCTTCCTGAACTTTTCAGCTTAACAGATTAACTACTCTTTCAGGTTTGGACTCAATTTCACATTGCACTACATCAACATACAATTGATCAGTTTCCACAGAAATTATTCCTACGGAAGTTAACTTGCATAATGTCAAACTTTACGGCACTTAAAAAATAATTGGAACATTTTAGCCCCTTTCTGCTTGTCATATCATCATTGGCCTTTGGAATGACTAACTAAAAATATATATTAAGAATATAAATATGAATAAATTAACAAACTAGTTGCTATCTGGGCATTCTAGTCAATCCATTACATGTAAACACTCTTACATATAATGCATACAATCTCAACAACATTATGTGACTGTGACAGATAAATCAGTATGGTCAGAGTAGTACATTTCATTTAAGCATCTATGCTACTATAATATATTGTTACCCCTCTCCATAGCAGTGATTAAGTCTATCAAAATTGCTTGGTAAAATCATCTCTGGTTGCATTAGTCAATTAGTCTTCTTCCTCTCTACCTTAACTGTTCCTCTCTATACCTTTTACTTTTTCTTCTTATACCTCCTGTCGTCTAATTCTCTATTAGAAAAATATAACCTCTAGTGGATCTTCAAACGAGAGAGGGCCATGTATATAAAAATATATCCCGCAAATCTCTTGGATATAACAGAGAATAAAAGAAAAAGTCCCACAAAATCATTCTGTTTAACTATCTTAATGGTCTAACCTTCAGAAGGTTTACTGTGTTAAGACCAGAAGGGCGCGCTTTGCTCTCATCTTTTTCTGATATGCTCCTAACTTTCACAATTCCATCCTCTGCAACTAAGTTCCGGAACATTGATGCAACCTGAAACCAGTAGAAAGTATAAGCACAGAGAGCATGTCTAGCAAGCTTACATTTGGCAATTGCATCAACTCAATTAGTATGGGCCTCACGTCTATATCAAATAACCTGCTGCGTGCCCATTCCAGTTTCAGTTCATAACCCTTATGTAGTATGTAAGGATGCAAAACCCAGTACTTTTCTGGCTTGAAAGAAACAATTTGCAGGTGGCATTGCACACAAAATCCAAGCGTTGGAGTTTGACAGGGTCCGTAGCTGAAAGGATCAGTACAGGATAAAAAAGAGACACTTATTTAATAGCATGCTTAACAAATTCCACGGATATGGATAAAGAAATGTGATTGCAAATCACCATCAATACAACTTCAAGCACAATGAAATGTAACTTTAGTAGAAATATTAAGCCCTTCCACAAGACACTACAGCATTTTCTGACAATAAAAGTTAGCCCCATGAGTTCATCATCGGCAGAGTAAGCTTGATAGCACATGGTTTAACTCTTGAACCACAAAATTATTAAACAACACCATTATGATGTGCCTGAACAAGAAGAATAACTGGGACAACAGGAAGGTACACTGTGCTTAGCACTGTTTCACCAAATTGCTGGCCACAGAATTACAACAGGACATTCATCAGAGCCCTCTATCTGATTTTTGCATCAGTAAAAATTCCAAATTAAACAATTCAGAATCCAGTAAGATACGAGAGATAACTTACGAGATGACCCTGGCATCAAGATTGCCATATTTACCATTGAAATAACCAGTCTGGAACCGGGTAAATGCAACTCCCACTTTCAAGTCAATCTCTTGACGGGCATCTACAGCCAATGCTTCATCTTCATTGGGCTCAACAAGGTTATGCATGGCCTTAGAAATATCTTTCTCGGTAACAGATGAAAATCGAGCACGATGAATTCTTCTATTATCATCTATTTGAAACCCAGTGCACTCAATAACTGCAAAAGGAAATTAAACAATGATTTAAATCCTCACCACAATGAGATACTGTGGGTATCAACATTAGGTGTGTCCAATTCCATCAGCATTCAGTGTTGATCAATGACAAATCATTCATATAGCCCATTAATGCAAAGACCACACTGTGGGTATAAGAGCCAAGAGCAGTTCATTGTCAAACACAGGCACTTTTACACAAAGAAGTAAACTCTAGTGAACCTGATCGGCCAAATTCTGACAAACAAGCACCGCGCCATGCACAAGTATAGTCATATTCTGTCACCTACTACATCATAAACCTCTAAATCTGCATATAATAGGCTTTTGAGAAATTCCGCTCTTCATCTGAATCATAGTAATATCAATTGGAAGGATATATCATTTTTTAACTCCTTCAAAGAGTGATTAGAGGAATGGAATTTCAAAAAACATATATAGTTTCACCTATGTCCAAAGTTGGGTAAGATTGATTACACCCAGGTTTCATCATGATTCATGATCCAGATGACAAGTTAACAATGTTAGTTGTTTTAATACAAATAGTTTGTTGCCCAATTTTGAGAACTTCAGTCTGCAACCAATTATTTTAAACTTCAATCTCTAGGATTATGGTATTAAAACAAACAGCACCTGTTAGATGTATACTGCGTTTTAAACTAATTGGTAATGTACAACTAAAACAAGTTCCAAAGTACAATACAGAAAAAATAAAAGTTATCTATTACACAAATTTCCACTTGTACCCTTAGTTTTTTAAGGGAAAATTTTTTCGAAGCCAAATTCTTTTCGCAGTTCCTTTGGTTTTCAACTACATCCACATGCACTTTACTCAATCTTCTGTGCATGGGATTTACATTAGATTCGGCATACGCCAATAACAGAAGACCTGTTTTTTAAAATTCATTCAAGAAAAACACTAGGCCACAGTATGTTGAGAGGTATGCACCTCGAAAAAGCCCATCCATGTAAACCATTTATGAGTTACATACTTGTCATGTCTTATTGTTAATCTTAATCAGATGCCACAAGAACAACAATCAAATAGACCAAACATACCTTCAAAACATATATTTTCACCTTCACGATCACAATCCAACCATAACACCAGATGTCCACATCCTCGAGCTTCTTGGCTTATATGCCTACAAATGTGAGCCTTCCTTCAGAAGATAAGTCAGAAATCTTCCACTAAATAGCAGGAATAAGGTAACACAATATGCACAAACAACTTATTCTACCACTATGTTCTACAATGAACTTCGTGAGTACAAGAAAAAGGTAGACATGAGGCCCCGACCTACTCTGGATTAGAAACTCCAACCATACTTCCAACATGAGATATAAAACCAGAAGCAAAATGATCAAGGGTCATATTAAGTTAAAAAGAAAACAAAACACTTGTTGCATAAATATATAAAACATTAAGAAAATAAAATTTACAAAAAAAAAAAAAAAAAAAAAAAGGCATTTTTTTAGCGGTGGAGTTGAGGTACCAAAACAATGTTGTACCATCAGAAACATTTTGCAAGTGAAAAAATCCTAAAGAAAATAAAGCGTGAAACACAAAAGACCAGATGAAGATCATAGGCAAATAGGCTTTACATCTTATGAGTAATCCTGTACGTTTTCTTACCGAATACCGACACTCAACCCATTTGTTAAGATACGAAGTGAATGAAATGTACAAATAGGTGGATCACATAGCAGCACGCAATCAAAAGCAAGTGCCTCAGTGGAGAAAGATGCGCATGTTTGTCTTCTTTTGTTTCTTTTTAAATATGATCTCTCATATATGACATCATGAAATGTGAAACAATCTTTCACAGTTTATTAACCTAATGCAATCCTCCTCCTTTATCTGAACAAGAGATTTTTGTTTTTTAATTCTTTGACTAAGACACATGCTCCTTGAAAAGGTATCCCCACCACCCCATCCTTCTCCCATAAAAGGAGGTGGAAAAAAGACAAGCATACAAGAAGAACATCAATAAACCCCAATATAGCTTAGCCAGGCGATTATTTTGGTCAAGACAATGGGATTTTTTAACAGAAAGCCCCAGTGTAGCAGAGCAGGATCCAAACTGGGACTCATTCTATGAATATCTTTAACAGAAAATCAAAAGGACTTGAAATCTGGAACTATCCTCCAGCCTTATTTAGAGGGAAATAGAAAAAAGTTATCAGCGCTCCAGTTAAAGAGACCATATTAAAGTATTACTGCTATACGGCACTACTTTGAATAACCCAAATCTTTAATTCTACTTGTCTCTCAACACAGACTAATTACACCAAAAATTAAAACAGCACCAAAACTAAAATCTGAATCCTACGGAGAGTCACAATCAATATCCATACACATGCAGTAATTATGATTAGGCAATAAACTCACCTTTGGGTTAGCTTCTGATTTACGGATAGGTGCTTCAAAAAGATCTAGAGGGTCTGTCGTTGTCCAATCTTGATAGGCAGCAGGAAAATCTACACTAGAGGTTTACAAACAGATCAACTTGATTCTGTCAAACAATGTAGGAGAGGTGAACATGAAAGTTGTAACAAAGTAAAAATCCACTGAAGAGCATAAAATCATGACATGTTAGGTGAGAAAACGAGCTGCAGAATTAGAAAAAGAATTTGGTGACAGGGCCAACAAGCAACTTATGTGAACATGTGCACCCCATTAATCAATGAATTATATGTTCACTTTTTAAAATTAATTCCCTATTAAACCTAAAACCCCCATATTATATAAGATCAATATTCCAGGATATCCAAAGAACAAAGCAAATAAAAAAATACACCAATCCTCCTCCCTACCAAATTCATTGTCTTATTATGAATAAAAGCTGTCAAGAAAATAATTCAGGGGAAAAAATATTAGAACCTGAAAACATGACCAATCACGGATGTCACTTTAAAATGGGAACGAGATCCCAAAAACATTCCCTCAAATTCATGGACCTCTGTACTGCCCCTCCGTGTTGACATCTGCAAAATTACATCCCTTAGTAAGCATGCAATCATTTTTCTTGTCTTCCACCTTTTCAAGTGGTAGACAACCAACAACATCAAATATAATTGGCAAGTAAGGCATATAATTCAACAGTGAATATCGAATCATATAAGCCTCAAAAGCACAGACAGGTGGAGTTAAAAGTTGAAAGTAACTAATTGCCATGTGAAGAAATAGCTGGGCTGAGGACTGAACAATTGAGCTACAAGGAAGCAATAATCTAGCAGGGAAATGAGCAAACTAAGCTGTCAAGAGCTAAAATAGAAGCTGAAGCTGACAGTTGAGCTAAAAAACCTGGTGCAAGATACATGCAGTTGGAAGCAACTAGGACACATGTAAATTCAGATTACAATTAGTTATGCTAGAGTGATGATCAAAAAGCAACTTTAACTCTATACATATACATAAATAAGCACATACACAAACACATGTAAATCAGATTGAACTTTCTGAGAGGTAGTGAAATAAAATCAAGAAGTTTCCCAGATATACTTTCTTCTTTCTTCAGTACCAATTTTCCCTCATCTCATTTCTCCTATTTCTTCATTTCTATTTAGTTGGTAATAAGATAGATCAAGCTTCATATCAATTACCACTTAAACTGATCCAACAAAGGAATTACTGCAGGCCTCAAAACCCATTGAAGAAATGATTCCACAACCTCAATTTTTGAAACTGAAATTTTCCAACAATGTCACGAACAATATTCAGCTATTAGAATCATCACATAAAAAAAGAGTAAAGTTGCAGCATAGTGTTATCTCCTTCCGCAAAACAACAACAAAAGCAAAGTGTTTATCCCAGTATGACCACAAGAACAAAACTCAAAAACACTTATGCAACAGAATGCGCCAAATCAACCACAATTTCAAGAATGGGAGAACTCTGCCATTGAATTCTCACATTTGGCTTCTTGCTATATACTTTGAAGTGCAAGATGTATCAGACTTAAACTACTAAATGGGAAATTAAAAACGACCAAGATACGGCCAATTAGCACAGTAAAGCGCAAATTTGAGTAAAACCCATAGCTTAAAAAATAACAAAAAAGAAAAAAGAAACACTTCGATTACGCACCTGACCACGTGAGAGTACTGAAGCAATCGATAGAGCTATGCTGGGCTTTTCTGCTACCTGATAATTACACATCACATCAGTATGTTATCAGTATCACCTTACAAACAAAATCACAAATGAAACGTTTTCGCGACAAATTCGACGCTAAAGCTACTCACCATGAGAACTTTTGGGGCCATTTCGGAAGGGATTATGAGGTTTTAACGCTGTATTTTGATGGACTGGTGACACTTGCGAGGTTTTCTTTGCGAGTACTTTGCAGGGTGAGGAGGGTTCTATTCTTCTTTGAAATTTTGGAGTTAATTGAAAAAAAGGGCACCCTCCACTTTTTTCGAGTCAATTGCCAAAATATGCTTGCTTTTCAAATAGGGTAAATGACTTCGTTGATCCCTTAAGTTGGAAATAGTTTATTTTAGTCCTTCAACTTCACCTCTTGATCGAAATTAGTCCCTGAATGAGTTTTCCGTTAATTTTAGTAACGGAAAGTCAGTGTCCATTAAACACGACTAACGCACATGATCAAAGGAAGGGCAAGGAATTTTGTTTGGCGGGCCCCACTTTGTAGAAGCTCCTTCACCAAAAGATACATTCGGGACGAGGAGCAGGAGCAAGGAGGGATTAACCATCAGTTGAACCAGACACAGGGAGATTCTTTTCTTTCTTTTCTTTTCTTTTTTTTTTTTTTTTCCAGATCTCTCTGCCTCCAGAGAAAGCTTAATAAATCTGTCCTTCTCTTTCTCTCTTTTTTTTTTTTTTTTTTTTTTGTTTCTTCTCATCTTGCACAGTATGATTCTCTAGAAAGCTTTTCTCAATGGATTCCAGAGCCCATTTTTGTAAGCAGGAAATGGAGCTCTCTCTTAATTATACAGCTTCAAAATGCTGGAAAAATTCACTTGTAAATGTTATTGCTAGAGGGTGGATACAATGAAGACCTTCTGACTGTTGGATTTAATATGCGGAAGGTCCCCAGAGAAAAGGTCACCATAAAGCTATGGGATCTTGGAGGTGAAACTAGATTCCGGAGAGTGATACTGCCGATCGGTTTCTGCGATTGTGTACGTATGTCGTTGATGCTGCAGATAACGGAAATGTTAGCACTAGCTAGAAGTGAGCCGCATGATCTAGTGAATTAAATCATCTCTCAGCTCCATTGTTGGTGTTGGGGAACAAGATCGACGAGCCAAGGCCCCTTTCCAAACCTAGGGTCCGTTCTTTTTGTTCTGTTTTGAAAACGGTTTTGATTTCAACAGTAAATTTAATATATTTTAATTATATTTCATTATTTTCAATACAATTTTTTACTATTCAGTATCTACTTTTTACATTTTCAATATACATTTTACATTATAAAACTATTTTCCAAAATTTGTTTTCAAAATCGTTTTCAAAACGATGAAAAAGAACAGCCCCTAGTTTGATTGATCAAATGGATTTGGAAATCAATAGCTGATGAAGAAGTATGCAGCTTCATGTTATCTATTGGCTCGTTAACCATTTTAAATCAAAGAGCCGTAGAAGTTTTGAAGTTTGAATTAATGTGTGAGGATATACCGGCTTGGGTATGTTGGTCTAAGATTTACCAAACTGAACATGCCAAATAGTTTTGTAGGGGACGAAGGTGCTTTATACAGAGTGGGGCCCACGAACAAAATTAATTTCCACTCTTTACCTTTCCTTAGTCACCTGTTTAACGGATATTGCTCAAAATTAACGGAAAACTCATTCAAGGACCAATTAAAATCAAAATATGAAGTTGAAGGACCAAAATGAACTATTTTCAATATAAGGGACCAAATAGAGCTATAGTACAAAGTTAAGGGATCAACAAAGTCCCTTTCAAATATAACCAACACTAGGCTTGATTTTTTTTTTTTTTTTGCACATAGAGAACATAATAGGCATTGTTTCATGGCAGAGGTTCATTTTTAACCCTTAATAATAGGCATGTTTCTTTTTTATTGTTTTGAAAACATGTTTTTGTAAAATAATTTTATAATGTAAAAAATAAATTAAAAATGTAAAAAGGTATAGCTGAATAGTAAAAAGTTATATTGAAAATAATAAAAAATGATTATAATATGTTAAATTTAATGTTGAAACAAAAAACAAAATTAAAACCAAAAAAACAAGCCTATGCAAGAGTCAAATAAGCCCCTAACATTATAGTGGGTCCAAATAAGCCCCGACCTTATAAATATGGTCAATTTAGTCATTTTACGTGTAAATGGACATTTACGGAGAGGGACTAATTTGGCCTAATTTTATAAACATTGACGATGTATTTAGACACAACAAATAATATTATGAGCTTATTTGGATATAGCAAATAATGTCAGGGGTTGAACACAACAGATAATGTTGGGGACTTATTTAAATGCAAAGTAATATTAGGACTTATTTAACCCAGGATAAAACATTAGGGGATAAAAATTAACATGGACTGTTGCCCATGGATTTCAGGTGAAATAATATATATATTATTCAATTTTTTTACGTTTGGTTATTGTATATTATTATTATATTCAATGCTTTTATGTTCTGTGAAAGACGGAGCTTTCACATTTCGCGCCGTGCACCCGGTTTGACATTATTTTAAAACTTTAATTTATTACTCTCTCCTTTTCACTCAAAGAGTCTAATTTAAAATATGTACAACTTAATATGAGTTGTGAGGTACAACACCTAAAATAAGTAATTTATCATTATATTTTTTAAACTTATATTCTTACTTTAAAAGTAAGGATTAATTGTGAACCACATATTATTACATTGGTAGGGTATATAATGTAAATAAATTTAAAGTGGACTATTTAGATAGGAAAAAAAAAATTTGAAAGTGAACTCTTTGAGTGGGACGGAGGGAGTGTTTTATTATCGTTGTTTATTTTTTCATTTGTGGTATATATTTAAAGAAAATTTCCTTAAAATTGTGTAAGAGATGTTAAGAATTGCATGTTGTGTTATTAAATAAATACCAGGTTAGCCAAAAAGAGGAAGGAACAAAATCTCCAGTTGCAAATGCAAAGCTATGAAAATTGTCTAATGAATTTACAAAGAAATTAATTAGAGGCACAGTAAACCAAGTGGGTTAAGCAAGGGATGGGTTTATCATATTCATTATTTGCCCATCACTAATCAAAGCAAAAAATTGAATCCAAAACAATAATCAAGTTCTCACATAGGAAAATGCTTCAAACAGAATACAAGAAAATATCCACTTAATTACACATTTCAGCTTCCTCGGACTCAAATCCTGAACATTAACCTTATACTGGGAGCATGAGCAAGAACATGTCCTCTTTCCTTGGGTCAGATATGAAAACGCCTCCTCCTTGTTATGCTATAACTGAAATGAACAATTCATTTCATTCATTACTTCCAAATCTCTCAACAACTAAGCAATGTGATACACAAATAGAAATGAAATAAATAGACTTAAACACCAAAAGAATCATATATAGTGAATATGTATTCAAGACAAAATGTTGTTCAATATCTTTGTTGGTCATGTACACAGCAACATTGAATTCTTCAACTATCTTAATCATCCTAGAAAGCATTTGAGCCAGCTTTAGCCGCACCACAGAAAGCATTGAAGCCTAATCAGTCTGATGCAGATAAATGAAAAAAGTAGCATCAGAAATAGTTGCGCATTTAAATCCGACCAAACTCAGTTCCATTATGTTGTTATCAAGAATGATCAGATGCTTATGAACCGTTCGCTAAGCACGCACAACTAAAAGTAGTTGTGAAAAGATTTTCATGTTCACTAATTTTTCCAACACCAAATGCATTTATCCAATCAATTAATGCATGCTTTGTTACTATAGATATCCACATTAACAAACAACATCAGATATAGATTTCAGCACTTGAATGGCTTCGTATGCAAAATTTAAAACATTTAAAGATGTCTCAGCAGCCCTAGCTAGATTAGATAATGCAGCTAAAAAAGAAGTTTATGTTCTCATGTGTACAGTTTATAAGCCCCATAGAGAACAAGAGATGGAGAAATGAGCTAAAGAACGAAGGAGTCTAAAATCTAAAATCATATGCCTAACATGGTTGCTGTGACGCCCCCGCCCCGATCCCATCTCCCCAGGAGCCATTCCTGCGAGGGAGTCCGGGCCGGACCAGGGACAGCGTCATTCAGGGCTCGCGCCCAACAAGCCGATATAGATATTAGTAAAAACATAATATTACTTTTATCTAAAAACAATTCAATCAATAGTTGTTAAAGCAACTTATCCAATGCGGAAGCTAAAACATTATTCGGGACGGTCAACGACCAAATTATTCCTTAATCAAAACAATCATTGTCTAGGCCTACTTATTACAAAATAAACGTTCAGCATTGTTGCAGCGAGCGTCGACCTCACATCTAACGAACAATAAGCTATACAAAATTAAGCACCTGCAAAAATATGTTTATAAAAGGGATGAGCTTCACTAAGCTAAGTGAGAGACCTCGGTTTCTATATAAAATTTGCACCGTGGTACTTAGACAAAACGGTCTCGATATCAAAGCAATCATATAGACATGGCATTACAGTTTATGCATCAATATTTATAGTATTCAAAGCATAATTCATGCGTCAATGCGGAAGCAATCAATTAATCAATCAATCATCTCTATAATCATGAAGCAGACATATATAAGACAACATGGAATGATCTTAACCATATGCAACAATCAATCTATCAATTCACCCGTAGGTATTCAATCCATATGATTTCTATGTAGCTTTCTCATTTAAAGGTAAGGCGATAATTAGGAATACGATCTAGCGATAGGCTGTTTGATCAAACACCTCGATACCCAAGCGGTGACAGTACCAGCAATAGCCGGAGTGCCTGGCGGTAAGGGTTTTGGATCCCTGGTTGTATACTTGCAATCCTTAGTTTCCCCAAATAGGGGGTCGTCGACTAACTATAACGTGGCATCACCGCGCAAGGTAATACGTGCGGGCGATTACAATCGATCAATTAATACTAGGCACGCACAGTCTTTTATCTGGTTTAAAGGTGTCATACCTTATCTCATTGTTATGCAAACATGGCATTTCTAGCATGCTTTCATAATCCTAGACATTTCAATATGCAATCTATAACCTACTCATGGCATATGTATTATGTATCTCATTCTACACCTACAAGTATATCATACTTCTCTATAGTATACAGTCAATCATACTTTTAATCAATACAATTCATGCGATCAATAATCAATCAATAGGCATACATGCTTGTACTCATATAAAGCAAGTAGCAATTTAGGTATACATCTCATGTATAGCAAATCAAGCAATCAATCATGGCATACATTTCATAATGTAGCATTTCAATTCCAATTTCATGCAAGTAAGGCCAATTTCATGCAAGTAAGGCATGGACAACCTCTTAGCTTAGTCGAGCAATTAAGGTTATAGTCACATTCATACCATATATAGTTCAATTAACCTTTACAAAAATATCGATTAAATCCTTCACCTCTCTTAAGGCGTGAGCGGTCAACAATTGACGGGTTCTCTTCTCGATCAACGGTCAACTCCTGCATCACGAGCACTTTATTAAAAGTCACCTACGTTTTGACTTTAAAGTTTGACTTTACGTTTTACTCTTGTTTTGACTTTACGGTCAACTCGGGTTGACTTTTAGTCAACTGGGTCAAAGGTCAATGGTCAAAGGTCAACTTTGGGAAATAAGGTCAAGTTTTATGAATATAGTATTATTTGATACTTTTGGGGTCAATTTAGAATTAAGGTAGACTTTAGGGTGAAAGAGCAATTTTAGAAATAAGGCAAAATTCAAGTTCTGGACTACGGCTGAGTTCTGGTCGACTCGTATGGAAACTCACACAAGGGTTTTCATGTCCTTCAATTTTCAAGTTCTACAAGGTTCAGAAAATCGTCTTCAGAGGGATGTACGAGTTACTGTCCGATTAGGATGACGACTCGTACAGAGGCTTTCGTGTTCTTCGGGTTTCAGGTTTTGAAAGTTCAGAAAAATTATTTTCAAAGGCTTGTTCGAGTTTCAGTCCGACTTGGACACTAACTCGCACGACGGGTAAAATTTTTCAAAAACTTCTGGTTCTAGATGCTACTTTCGAGCTATGTTTTAACACTGTTCCAGATCATCTTTAACCAAATTAAAATCATAGATTAAAAGTCTAGCATACAGGCAATACCTAGAAGCTTTTACTTTGTCTAACAGCTTACTTTAACGTATCTAAATCTCGCTCCGAACAAGGCTCGAAACACTGTTTCTGAACATGTATATTCTCTGGTTTTGACTTTTCAACTTAATTACTACGGATCGTTTAAACGTTATAGGCATCAATCTCAAACATGTTTAACAGTCAATAAAGCTAATAACATCCTAAGAACATGCTTTCTACGGATTTATTACATACAATATTGATTTACTTGTTCTTCAAGTTCATACGAATTCATGTTTTTCTTAAATCCAATCTCAATCTAAACCACCAATTAAGACTTACCGTGAGGTCCTAAGATTACCACGAACTCACAGAACTTCAATGGAGAGGGTTGAAGCGGCGGGGGTGATTGTTCACGGCGGCGGTTCTCTAAACTCCTCTCACGAAACTCTCTATTTTCTTTGGCTTTTGCTCTAAGAATTTCCAAACTTTCAATTCATGATTTAAGGTTGTATTTATAGGCAACCATTAGGTTTAGGGTAATTCAGAATCTTGGGTAATTAAGGTACGTTCAAATCCGGTAGTTTCCTTCTATCAGATTGATCTTGATTTCCCATTTCTTATTTACGGATTTGTTTTCGTTTTGTGCTGTCCGAGTTTTCGTCCGAGTCCGAGTTTCTGTCCGACTCGGACAGAAACTCGCACGACGCGATTTCCAAATTCTTTTCCTTTTTGTTTTTACTACTTTTATGTTATTTTAGGATATCTTTTATACGCAACTTAACTTTCAATCAATCAATTTATGCAATCAATAGGTCAATCAATCAGGCAATCGATCAATTATTCAATCAGCAATTCAATCAATCAATTATTCAATTGGGCAATTCAATCAATCAATTAAGCATTTAATTCAAGAATACATCAATCACTCAGTCATTCATGAAATTTGAATTCATGATTAAAAATTAAGGCAAGCAAAATGTCTATTTTACCCCTTAAAATTTATCGGGTTCTAGTCCAAAATTTTGGGTCCTCACAGTTGCCTTATTAGAATGATTGTTGTAGATGTCTCCAATGGATTAAAATAGTGAATTCTGGCTGACATTCCTAATCTCAAGAAGAACAAAATCAGAAATTCACGAAACAGTCCAGAAAAGTCTAGAATGCTTAAGAAACAAAAATCATAAACTTAGGAAACTCACGAATAATTAAGAGCAAGAATGCCAGTGAGTGAGTAAGGAAACCTCCCAGTCAAATTATTGTTGGCAAGATTGCTACAGAAACAATAATTCTTCATTTGGATAGACGAATCAAATAAGCTGAAACACAAAGAAAAGTTCCATAATAGCAGACAGACTTATAAGGTTCAGAGGTAAATGGTATAGTACATAATCATGGATGCAATTGCCACTTAAATCCTGAAAAGGCACATCAATAGAAAATAATCTCAAAGTTTAAAAATCAAATCAATAGCTTGCGAGGTCAGCATTAATCAAATAAATGAGCACTTATAGAGTTTACAAGGACATAAAATTGTTGAGCATGTATCCCATTGTTCATTGAGTCCCAGCCCAGATAATTGGCTTCACAACCGAACAAACGTTTTAAGATGAAAACACGCCTAAAGAAAACACCTACCTTTATGGTTCCAGAACAAGCACAAGGGTTTCCAACCTCTTGCCGGTTTCAAGTTCTCAGTAGAGCCATACTTTAGTAAAAAATAAATAAATAAAAAGCTTCATAATACAAATGTAATCTTTGAACAAATGAACACTAAAAAACAAATGGAAAAAACAACTTGGGGAAAAAAAAAACCACTTCGAGTCGTAGTGGGAGCTTTTATGACCAAAAAGCACAAAGATGTATCCCAAAACTAATCACATTTCAATCATAGAAAAAGCTCCCTAAAGTATTACCTAAAAGTTTTGAGCTGTTGTTGCCTGACAAATGGCCACCAAAACATCAACCCAAAAAAAGAAAGTTTAGAGATGAAACCTGCAAAAAAGAGAACTCATATTATGCAAAAATTTGAGCAATTAAAGGAAGACTATAATTTCAGATGATTCATTAACTTCAAAATAATTTGTATCTGGTACAAAAATTCAATACGGCAAATTAACTCCTCATTGACATTTCATCCCTCCCTTCAAACAGCTTAGAGAAGTTAAGCCTCCCTTCAAACAGCTCAAAGCAGTTAATCCTCCCTTCCCTGTAGATGTGCTGCAGAGAGCAATTTCTAATGAGTTCCCCAATGCTGAATAGGGTAGCCGTCGAGTTTTAGGGCCCCTTTCCTAATTTGATAGCATGTTCCAATACCTATGAGTCCATTTTTATCTCCACTATCGAAACTCCAAGCTACCGGCAAATCATAATACCATATAATAAGGCTAACGCCTCAGCCTGAAAAGCTGTCATATGACCTAGGAATACATTAGCCGCGAAAACGATCTCTCCTGTTATAGTCCGCAAAACCGCTCCTGCTCCCGCAGGCCATGGATTCCCCAGGGAAGATCCGTCCACATTCAACTTGTACTAAGCACGTCGCGGCCCTTCCCATGCTACCACCTTTGCCACCTTCTTTTTCTGATATGCCCAGCGGGGCAAAACTTACCCAATCAAGAATTGTGCACCTGAACTACATTAGGGGGTGGACTGCAAACAGCTCCCACATGAGATCGATATCTTAAACTGTATATTAAAAATACATATAAAATGAATTAAATAGGATTATCCAAATGTCACTTAGGTTAAAAAAAAAAAAACATCTGTAATAACTACCCTCAAGTTAGAGATCGAGTGATTGCCATCGACTACACCTTAACACTAAACCTAATCACTAAACTTGAACAATAAACGTTAAATCCTAAAGTTGAACAGTACATCTTAAAGGTTAAAATAAAAATTTGCAGCCCTAATACATTCTTATTGTGAAAATTTTATTGGGCAAACACCTCATAACCCCTTGTGGTTTGCTAAAGTTACATAATAAAAAATAAAGTTTCGAATGACCCCCCGATGTTTTTCCAAAATCTGTAACGTTTGAAATTCTGTTAACTTTAACGGTCAAACTTGAAAGTCAACTGTTTTATGTGAAAGGACAAATTTACCCTTAATAAAATTTAAATAACTTTTTAATTTCCTCAAATTACAGATTCACTCCTAACACATAATATATTATTGTAAATATTTAAATTTTTATTTTTTCTAATTTTATTAATATTTTAATAACTTTATTATTTTTAGTTTTACAAATTTTGATTATTATAATAATAATGTCTTTAAAATTAATTTCTTTTATTCCTAAATATTGTTACTTTATTTTTCCTTTGCATTTCTATACAATATGAATATTTCTTCCACATCTTAATTATGCATCTTTCCCCTTCATTTCCAAAAACTCTAGTATTTTTAAATTCAAGGCAATAGCCCCAACATCAAATTTCTGTATTCTTGATGCATTTATGAACAATTATATGCAATGAAGTTATTTCCACACACCTTCCCCTTCACTACCGCCCACCTTCCACCAGAGCCACCATCAGACATTCATATACTCCAATTATGAAACCCATTTGAAAATAATCAAGAATCAAACATATTTGCAAGCAAATAAAGCATTAAAAAAATAAAATCAAGAGCAAACTTTCCTCTACTAATGACCAAAGAATTTTTGCTTCATGATAATCCACATCCAAAAACTGCAACAAAACCCAGAAACTCCAAAAAATGCAACAAAACCCCAGAAACCTCAAAAAATTGCAATAAACCTAGAAACCCCAAAAAGAAACCCCTAAAATCGTGAGGAACATAGGCCGCGGCGAGACCAAAGGCGATGGAGATGGAGGCAACACTCAGAGGCGATGGAAGCGGTGGTGATCAAATTTCAGAAATTTCAACTAGGAAGAAGGAGAGGACCTTCTTCTCAGCCTTTGGCGCCTTCTTCTCAGCGGTGGCAACTGGCTTCTTCCCCACCGTCGGTATCAAATTTTAGATGAAGAATAATAAAAGTGAGAGATTTTGGGTGGTTTTGACCAGATCATGCACCATTAGCAAAACCGACAAGATGTGATTGGGTCATTAAAAGCAGCGGGGCCAAGAGAGATGCAATAGAGGTGGCACTGAGATGTAGGTAATGGAGGCAGTGACGGGGGGAGATAGAGGTGATGGAGGCAGTGACGGAGGGAGAGAAAGGCGATGGAGGCAGTGACGAAGGGAGAGAGACGATGAAGGCTAAGAGAGACTCATTGGTTTTAGATAGGAAGGAGGGAAAAAAAAAAAGTTTTTGGAGCTGGAAAAGGTTTTCTTTTAAGAAGACAAAATTATAATTTCAATAAAAAAAAATTAAGTGACAAAATGATAAAAATAACCTTTCCACCGTCAAAGTTAACAAAAATTTCAAACGTTACAGACTTCAGAAAAGCAGAGGGGGGTCATTTGAAGCTTGTTTTTTCATAGAATGTGATGTGTAACTTTAGTAAACCACAGGGAGGGTTATAAGGTGTTTGCCCAATTTTATTTTGAACAAGTTTAAAGTTATATTTTAAGAAAATGTAGATTTTTTGTCCACATGTTAGACCTATAGTGCCAATCCTAGTTTTGATAATTTATTAACAAATATATTATTTTAGTTTAATAGCTTTGAACTCAAAGATTTTTGTAGAAAAGGAAGAAAAAGTGCAATGCGACACTAGTTGCGTTTAGCAATCGATTTTGCACCCAAGAGATTAATGCTACAGAACAAGAAAAGAAGAAGAATAAGAAAAAGAAGAGGAGTTGTGAAATGTGGTGAGAATTCGCACCCCAAGTCGCATGCAATCCAGTACCAAAAATAAAGAAAGCGAGAAGTAAAAAAGAAGCAAAACTATCAATGACCTATCAATGAGCTGTTATAATTGAGTTACTTGATCAAGAAAATCAGCAAAAATGTTTGAGGGATTAATCATAACTACTCAAGAAGTAGCCAACAAGTTTTTGCTTCGGGTGATCATGCTAAAGAATGTACGAGATCGCACAAGAACGGCAATAGCCAAACATCCATAGGTTAAACCGATCACAACGATTATATCCTATCAAAGTATGGCAACAGCCGATGTGTTTCTCTTTTGGTGGCAATAGCCATTCCAAGACCAGGAATAACTATATGTTGTCAGAACATTCATATTCTTAAATAGTTTGAAGCCATTTTACACCACTTATAAATACCCCCAAGTATGGAAATGAAAGGCAATCATCCCCCTCCCTGCCCCCCCCCCCCCCCCCCAAATCCAACAAGCCCCTTACACCCAAGAATCATTTGTGAGGTAATTCATACATTCACATGTAAAATTAAGATTTAGGGTATAAGTTGAAAATTTGAGAAAGAGGCCATTTGTGTTCATATTTTGTACTTCATTGTAAACCTCAATTTCAAAAGTTATTATTCTTAAAACAAAAAGAGTGGAGTTTTAAACAGTTAAGAGTGTGTTAGGCAATCTTATAAGTGAGGAAAAGTTCTAAACTCTTGAGAAAGAGTTGGAAAGAAAGGGGAGCAAGAAGAGAAGGATAAGTCCTAACTTAAGAGGTTGAGTTATAGGCAATTGTAAAAGTCATAACTATGAGGTTGGAGTAGGCATTTGTAAAAGACCTAACTCAAGAGGTTAAGTATAAGCAAAAGGGAAAAGTCCAGGCTTAGAGGTAAGTTAGGCAGAGGGTAAAAGTCTTATCCAATAGGTTGGATTATGAAAGGAGTCTTAGTCTAGAGTTAGATTAAGCACGAGTCCTATCTATAATTAAATTAGGTAAAGAGCTGAGAAAGTCCTAGGATCAACATCTTGATCTTAAACAATTGTTTCTTAGACTACACTCACATCCACACCAAGAAGAAAGAAAAAAAAATGTTCAATCCAAAAGTGCTAAACGGCTTACTTACCCTCCTATTCTAGACTCTTCTCCTTCAAGAGCTGGGAGTCTTCTATATCCGTTCCCAACATCACTTTCTCTCCATGCCTCAAACAGTCATGGGAATTGTTTCAGTCTTCTACGTCGAAGTCACACTTTGGGTGATGGTCAAACCCACCCCAAATCTTCTAAAATCCTTCCAGGGGTGGTTGAAAACCACCCTGTTGGGAAAAATCTTCTCTGGCATCGGCGATTTAGGTGTTTCGTCCGTAATTTTTCAGGCTGTGATTAAATCGGAGGCAATGATGAAGGAGTTGAAAGTGAGCATCCAAATCATCAAACTTATGATGTGGGTTGTTAGGGTATCGTTCTTCTTTGGTCTGTTGATAGGCGTTGTTGAGATTTTCAACCCTTGTGGAAATGCAGTCTTGGTTGCTTGCATTTCATCTCAGTATAAAGGTTTTTGTGCGTGATAACAAAAAGGAGATGATGGTGAAATGTTTGAGCTTGATAGTCCTAAGAGTAGCCACTTACCATTTCTTCTCCCAGGAGGAGAATCGTGAAGCTACCCTCCCAGTACGTGCCCGTGCTTTTGATATTGGTGCACGCACCGTGGTTGCCCTAGCCCGTGCTGGTGCTATTGTTGCTATGGGTAGACACAACGTGAGTGCTTTTGGTTCTCGTGTCAGGGATAGGGTTGTGCGGGTTCGGATGCGGTGCGTGCTGTGTGTACGGGTGCCAGGGATGTGAGTGCCGATGGTGTGGTTGTTGCAGATTCGGGTGTTGTTGCTACTGCTATTGCTGGTGAGAAGGTGAGTGTTGTGGGTACTAATGCTACTGTGAATGCCAGGGATGTGAGTGCCGATAGTGTGGTTGCTACAGGTTCGGGTGTTGTTGCTGCGGCTACTATCGGTGAGTGTTGTGGGTACTAATGCTGCTGTGGAGGCCAGGGATGTGAGTGCCGATGATGTGGTTGTTGAGGGTTCCGGTGTTGTTGCTACGGCTGCTGCTGGTGAGGAGGTGAGTGATGCGGGTACTAATGTTGCTGCTGGGGCCATTAATGTGAGTTCGAGTGCTAGTGCTGATGTTGAAGTTGGAGACAGAAATGACCGTTGATTTACTTAACATTTCTCTATAACAATTATTATTAATCAGTAAACTGTAATTTGAAATTTCTCTCTGACAATTATGGTGTAATAGTTATTAATTAGGATTGTTGGAATGTAATAGTTAATTTAGGTTAAACACATTAAGATTAAGCTTGGTATTGTATGGTATGGTAGTAAGTATGGTGATATCAAGTCACCAGTATTAGGACTAAAACTTGTCCATGCCAATAAGCAAGAGGCGACATGTGCGGCAGAGGCGGAACATGTATGATTCTTAACTATAATTTTAACTGTTGGCCTGATTTGGAATTTTAACTATAATATGAAAGCTTATTTATGACCAAAAAAAATATAAAATAAAAGTGTCTCTTAGACTAGATTAGGAAATCCCAAATTGTAGAATTTTGATAGTGGATTAGGATCCAAGAGAATCGAAATCGTTGTAAATTTGATGTGTCTTACTTTCTTATTTATTTGATTTTATGTTTTAGTAAATGACTTCACACACACCACACTTGGCAAACTAGCTTTAAATTTGTTTTAAAATTGACATGTGCAGGTCGAAGGCCAAAAAGAAGGTTAAAGAATACTTCCAAGCAGTAGACAAAACTAGTAGTTTCGACATATACATTGTATCATAAAAGTCAAATTGCATATACCATATTAACAAATTTCAAATAATATATAGTCATTACACGACATTCCGCATGTAAAACGTCTCTTTTTTGTTATTTTAAATTAGTGCATTATCAAAGAAAGAATAGAACTAGTTCTCATGAGTTACAACGCCAGAATCTCTAATGTCCACATTTACTACAAAAAAGTGTCTTGCTGATTGGACTACAAAAAAAAGTGTTTGTTTCTCATACGACAATGAAACCTTATACTATATAGTATAATTTTGATGAGCCGAGCTCGATCCCAAATATTTAGGCTCGATCAAACTCGACACTGACTGTTCTTTATCAAACTCAGCTCAATTAGACCCCAGCTCGGCCTCAACTCGACTCGTTTATATCCCTAGAGACAAGCAAGGTGGGAATAAGGTGGGGGGAATACCTCATCCTAGTTCTCGTCGCCCATTTAGAAGGGGTTCGCAGGTAATACTCAAATCAGACTTCGAGCGAACTTAATTAGCTGTTTGATTTGCTAAGAATACTTCATCCGTTGATCATCCCATATATTTGGGCTCACTACAATGTATATCTGGATGAAAATTTTGTGTTCAAAGTAATTGCTAAGTTTGTGTACAATAACCAACTGAATTGGTTGAGGGTGAGGTGTGAATTACTGCGATAATTAAGGGATTATCATAATCTTTACGCCAAAGTCCTTGGCAGTGAGAATTATTATTACGAAGCAGCATATAAATGCGATTAGGCTCGGATTAGGGCTATGGCACTTGTAGAACACAAGTTTGAGGCACTTTCATTGGTCTGATTATCGCCACGAGATATCAAAAGGATTTCACAATCTAGTCCTCTCATTGTTCTACAATTCTTCCACTGAAGGATCGAGAGTTTGAGTTGAAGTATCCAAAATATTTTATCAATATGACCCTCCTCAACGGTTGTCATTTCATAGCTTTGTACTTCCGAAATCCTTATCCTTTACATACCATTTATCCACTGCGGAGCACATATTGTACCCCTAAGGGTCTGTTTGTTTTGGAACTCGTTTGAGAAATTCTTCACCTTTTTGGAAAGAAAAAAAAAAAAACTTTATGAACAAACAATCTCATTTTTTCTTAAATTCAAATTTCAAATTTTTAATTTCCTACTCATATTATTTTTAAAAAAATATCATCATTGCCTATTTCTTACATAATTTTCAATAAATAAATTCACTCCAAAAAAATTTCTTCCCAAAAATAGAAATTCCCTATTTGAATTACAAAACAAACAGAGCCTAAAATGCAGTTCTGGATTCATGTGTTAAAAATTTTTAATTAGAAGCATACAACATGTATTGATAGAGTCATAGTTTAAAATTTGTTTAATTCATTAGTTCACTAATGGATACACCAGAAGTTCTTTGATCCACCTTATTTGTTCACAAAATTTGAAGCATTTATGTGACGGTGTATAGAATAAATATTATTTTATTTTTTAAAAAAAAATTGACAAAGTTTACCAACAACCCAATAAACAATCAAATTTCAGACATTTAATATATCAAACTAATAAGACTGAATTGTTCAGATCATCACGAACCTTTGCCCAAGTTACCTGAATAGACACAATCATTAAAAGCTATTTTTTCATCATAAACCTTTCAAAACTGGAACAAAACATAACATTCCATCAAGTCCCTCTGATAAAGACTTAACGGAAGCTTTTTTTAAGGGCAAAATTGTCAATTTCCTTTTCTTTGTCTCATCTTTCCATTATTATAAACTTTCTAGGGAAAATTTATAATAAAGCAATGCCATATTCTTGACTCTGATATTATCTTCTCGTAGTAGGAGCTAATCGAGTCCCACAGCTCCTTCTTGCAGGCAGATTAGGCTCTTCTATTCCAAGAAAAGAACCTATTGATTCACTTGCGCCCCTTCTTTTTGAAATGGCAACTGGTACTTTCAACTAGAAAAGAAAAAAGAGGTACGGGAAATATGCAAACAATAAAGGGACATTGTTGCAATTTTTTAAAACGGAATTGATATTTGCAGCGACGGTTTCGATATTTGCAGCGACATTTTTGCATGAAAAGACCGAACTACCCTTGGGGGTAAAAAATTTGTGAAAACATTTTTAAAATGTGCTGGGGAGAAAAAAAAAATATCCCATTACCATCGCCGGTCGCCGGCGATGGTAATGGGCATAACCGTCGCCGGGCGACGGCGATGGTGTTGGAAAAAACCATCGCCCGGCAATGGTTTTCTCCAACACCATCGCCGGCTCCCGGCGACGGTTAAAAACCATCGCCGTCGCCCGGCAATGGTGATGCCCATTACCATCGCCGGCGACCGGCGATGGTGAACCCACCCCCCTTCCCTTCAGATTTTTGATATTTGCAGCGACCACCGGGCGGATCTTTCCCATTCCGATAAAAAATTTCACAATTTCGACAAAAAAAATTAACAAATTCCAATATAATATAACAAAAAAAAACATTCGACGCACCCGTCTGCTGCAAAATTTGAGAAAAAAAAAATTAGAAGTTGTAAATCTGCATGCCTAGGCTGTAGGCTGCAGAAAGGAAAAGAAAAAAAAAAATTTGAAAATTGCAAAGCTGCATGCCTAGGGGCTTAGGCATGCAGGAGAAGAAAAAAAAAAAGAAAAGGAAAAGGCAGAAAACTTGCTCTATAAATGAAGCGGAGCGAAGGAGTTTTTCACAGAAGGGAAATTGTAATCCATAATTGTTGTTGAGCTGATCCGAGTGGAATTACAGAATCAGATAAAAATCGAGACGATTGGGATCGAAAAAAGGTTAGTGGCTAAAGTTTAAATTTTTTTATGTATTGTTTTAGGTAGTTGTATTAATTATTTTAGATGTATTATGTCCGAATTTATTAGTAGTTATGTCAAAAATGTGTAATTTTTATTGTTTTACGTAGTTGTATTATTTATTTTAGTTGTTTTATATCCGAAGTTATTAGTTGTTTTGTCAAAATTATATAATTTTTAACCGAAATGTGGAAGATATGCCTGGAAAGGGCGATAGTTGTCCAGAATATCGTCGGTCTCCGGCGACATTTCCTGAATGTCGCCGGAGACCGACGACATTTTTTTTGGGAAATACCGCATGGAAACAGCACCGCCTGTAACCGGTGGTGCTGGACGTGTAAAATTGCGCCGGAATCCGGCGCTATTTTACGTTGATAGCAACGCCGGATTCCGGCGCTTTTCCGGCTTGAAAATGTCGCCGGTCTCCGGCGTTGTTTTCCGGCCTGAAAAGCGCCGGAATTCGGCGTTGCTTGCAACGTAAAATTGCGCCGAATTCCGGCGCAATTTTACGTTGAAAATGTCGCCGGATTTCGGCGACATTTTCATGCAAGAAAGTCGCCGGAAGCCGGCGACATTCCTGCCTGAAAATGTCGCCGGAATCTGGCGACATTCCGGATTCCGGCCATGGGGGGAGGGGGGGTTGTTCCGGCGAAGGGCAGGGCATTTTCGGTCAAAAGTTGTTTTATATTTAGTTGTGTTATTTTGTTTGTTATATGTTCTGAAATATATTTCGTATTAATAAATGCGGGTTCATATTGGTTCATAGTAGGCTGAACAAAATTATTGTGAGAAGGAGCGCCATAGAAGAGGCGGCTATTCATTTGGGAGAGTTGGTCTGATTCTGGAATATGGCTGATATACCCGAGTTCGATCCATATTACACTGTAAGTAAAACTGTTTGCAAATTTTTTTTTTCGTAATTATATTAGACGAAAATACATTGCCGGGAAAGAAACCCAGTTTGGGGGGGTTTTTTTCCCGGATCTGCGGTTATACGGCAAATGTTTGCTTCAGCTGTAACGGTAATTGGGTCCCTATAAATTTTTCCGTTTAAGTGTGATTAAACATTTTTTCCGGAATTATGAACAGGATTTTCGTGTTGAAAGTGATGCCTCTTATGCTGACCACACTGAAGTATTTAAGACGGAAGAAGAGTTCATAAGTAAGGAACATATGATGGCATGGGTACATGCCAGAGCAGCCGAAAACAATATGACTGCAATAATTACTTCATCTGCGAAGATTTTGGGTCTGTTCGTTACAAGAGGCAGAAAAGCTAGAGTTGAGATAGGGTGCGAAAGATCGGGAAAAGGTAGAGATAAGCCAACCCTACCAGAAGGGAAAAGCAGGCGGCCTAATACAAGCAGCAAGAAGACGGGTTGTCCTTTTCACCTTACGGCCCAACAAAGTCCTGGGGATATCTGGAAGCTACATGTCGTACAAGGCAAGCACAATCATGAATTACAAGAAGTCCGAAACTGGCATTCAGCCCATACAAGGTTAACAGAAATTGAGAAGAAAAAGATTGCCGACATGTCTAGTATTAACATCAGGCCGAAGCATATCTTAGCCAAGTTGCGCGCGAATGATCCGGAAAATGTCAGTCACATACAACAGGTGTACAATGAAGCCGCAAAAAGTAAAAGGGAGGCTAGGGGAGGTCTGACTAACATGCAGTATTTCTTTAAACTTCTGCATGATAACGAATACTTCTATGCGCACGAACATGATGTCGACAGTAATGCAGTGGGGCACATCTTCTTTGCACACAAAAAGGCGACTCAGATTCTTGTTTTGTTTCCGTACGTGTTGTTCATGGATACGACGTACAAGACGAACAGGTACGACATGCCCCTGCTACAAATAGTGGCCCTACTACCGACGGACCAGTATGTCCATATCATATTCGTTTTTATGAGGGACGAGACCACACCGAGTTATTATTGGGCCATGTCGCACTTAAGAAGTCTATTCGAGGGAAACAGATTCCCGCATGTGGTCGTCACTGACCGGGAGCTTGCCTTAATGAATGCAGTGGAAATGATATTCCCATGTGCTACCCAACTACTGTGTCGTCGCCACATTGAAATGGATGTGAAGAAACACGTCCTCTCTGCTGGCAACGACATAGAAACAACGGACGGGTTTCTATATAGCTGGGGCCGCGTTGTTAAAGCTCAGACCTATGAGCAGTTCACGGAAGCTGTGGATTTTATTGACCGAAAGTATGGAAATAAATCTAGATTTAGAAATGTTATTCCATACTTGAAGAACACGTTTGGAACCCCACAGGAACAAGTTCGTGTCGGTTTGGACTAAAAGTATAAAGCATTACGGCTCGCACACCACGAACATGTAAGTAATTTATAACTTTGATTTATATTATGTTTGTTGTATAAGTACCTGCTCTTCTAGGTACTTATGATTGTGACATGTTGAAATATAATGTTACTTTTCTTTTCAGGGTGGAGAGTGCACATGCACAGTTGAAAAGTGCAATTGATACGGATCGAAAGGCATTTCCAACTCTTCAACGACATTAACAGGATGGTTGTTATGCACTTTGCTAAAATCCGCACTGCAATGGAATCGTCTCGCAGCAGAACTTACCGAAAGAGCGACTACTTACTTTATAGTAGGATCAACGGTAGATTATCTTTCGCTGCCATTACACGTCTACAGCAAGAATATACAGGCAGAGTCGGACTCATCGGGGAAGATGGTGCGGGGTGTGGTTGCGAACTCCGAACTAGCTGCGGGCTCCCCTGTGCATGTCAGATGGCGCAGTTGGTGCGGTCGTACCAGCCGATTGATCCTCTCGACGTAGACGCCTTCTGGAAGACGCTGCATTTGGGAGATGATGATATTCCGGAAACCGTTGAGCAGAGACAAACCGCTGAAGGCCGACTGCAGGAAGTGTTTGACGATGTAGCGTCGCGGTCAAGCGCAGAGATATACAGGGTTTTGGGTGTGGTGCATTCGGCGCTTTATCCAGAAACCGTTGACCTAGCTGAGCCTGTAAGTAGGCCGCACAGGGGACGACCGAAAAACAATTCCACCAAACGCGATCTATCAGGTTACGAGCATGCCGAACGGAATGCCATACAAAGTGGTGCGAATATATGTCTTTTGGTGTAAATGTTATTCTGGGTACTTACATATAGTAATGCGTAATTCAATTTAATTTAAACTTGCAGGTCGGCGATCCACAGGCGGACAGAGAAGACGAAGGGTTATGCGTCCCCATAATTCTGCCTGGCCCTACGACCTCCCCGTATTTCTTAAACAATTTGTGTTCGAATACATCACAGGGCACTGTGATGTAGAGCCCGATGGACATTGTGGGTTCAGAGTAATTTTGTACTTCGTACACGAACGAGATGAGTCGCAGTGGTCCCAGGTCCATCGCGCTGTGCACCAAGAACTCTTGTATCAATATGCTTTGTGGACCTACGTTCTTGGGCCGGACGATTACACCAAAGCACTGAAATTGGTCAATTTTTACGAGGATTCGGCACCCTATGCACACTGGTTTGAAACCCACCTGATGGGAATACTTGTTGCAACGACATACCAGAGGGTTGTTACGGTATATGCCCAGCAGAGCTGGACTTTCCTCCCGCTTCAATGGCGGGGTGCCGGCGTCTCGACTGATCCGGCCAGTTTCATAAATATGGGTTTAATAAGACAAAACCATTTCATTGCACTGTTAACGTTCGGGGAGGTATTGCTACCGCCAATATATCCGACGTGGAGACATAGGGCCTCAAATGAAATGCAGCTTTAGCAAACCCATTTGCAAAGGAAATTGGACGAATACAGGACGAACTCAACTGCGGAGTGTTAGTTTCACATTGGACGCATACATTGCATTCATATGTAATTTATACAAGTCATAATGCCGCGAACATATTACATTTCATCATTTTATAATTTATACCGCGAATGTATTACATGTCATTCTTTCATAATTTATACCGCGAATGTATTACATTTCATTCTTTCATAATTTATACCGCGATTGTATTACATTTCATTCTTTCATAATTTATACCGCGAATTGTATTACATGTCATTCTTTCATAATTTATACCGCGAATGTATTACATTTCATTCTTTCATAATTTATACCGCGATTGTATTACATTTCATTCTTTCATAATTTATACCGCGAATGCATTACATGTCATTCTTTCATAATTTATACCGCGATTGTATTACATTTCATTCTTTCATAATTTATACCGCGAATGTATTACATTTCATTCATTTATAAATCCAGTCCCGGCATCAAATCCTCCAAAAAGATAGCCGCCTCCTCTATTGCGCTCCTTCTGACAGAGCTGGGAAAGTTGGCCCAATTTTGGGGATGGGAATAATATAGCTTACTTGCTATATATTGCAACCGCTGCAACGGTTAGAATAGGGGAAATAAAGTCAAAAATATTGGCCGCTATCAATTTGTACATTACAAAAGTTTCAACAAAATTGCATTACTTACCGCAGCATCGGACATAGACCTGGGGTCCAGTTTGTCGTCAGCTTCCACTGGGTCTGGACTAACACGCGCGTGCATTCGCGGTATGTAGTATTCGAGATACTCTGAGCAAGTCTGGTCGGACCACTGAGCCCACTGCTCCCCCCGCAACAAATTTCTCTTGTACGTGTGGGGGACATTCAGATTCGACTCGTGCACGCAAGAGTACCTTTTTATTTCAGGCCCCCTGTAGCAACTCTTCGGTATTATAGCTGGTTGAGGGATCGACTGCACGAATCCAAATTGTCGCAGGAACCGATCAGGCATGTATGGCTCGACGATACCCGGGCAATGAATGAGACCCCTGTACAAGGTTGTTGGGTGGAGTCTCGACGGATTTGTCCCAAAAGGAAGCCAATTGACCTAGGGGCCGGTGAACCAAGTAAGTGGATTTTCGCAATTCCAGAAGATTGTTTGATCTAATAAAAATTACAAAGTTTCCATGACTTCCATAAGGGAATATTACCTGTCCAGATGTCATCGCGTCTATTGTGCGACGGTATGTCAGCATATCTGCCTCAGGATCCCGCTTTCTTCCGGTTTCAATCTTCCACTTCAGTGCAGTTGGGTACCTGTCATCCCATGAACTGAGCTGGGGCGGATTAAACGCGGGAAAGTACTCGTATATCCAGGTCTATAAAAAAAAACAAAATAAATTTTTAAATGGTTATGTAACTGTATAAAGTATTGAAATTGTTTATGAACGCGTCTTTCGTACCTGCAATAACGTCAGACAACCGCCTAACTGGGCTGCATCCGCCCTAGAGGCCCTTCCAAGATTGCGGTACAGGTTGGCCAGACAGGCTGCACCCCACGGAAGTCCTGCTGCGCATTCTGCATCGCGAATGTAAGGCAGGAAGTGCCCAGCAACGTGGGTTTTTTTCTTGTCCACAAACAGGGTGTTTCCTACCAACCACAGCAAATACCCTGCGGCAATATTTGCGGCGTCTAACTTTCCGCTCCCACAGTGCTCCATAATGAGGGCCATTTTTACGAGCGAAAAATCTTTATCCCCGAGCTCGGCTTGCTCAATCCCCAACACTTCTAAGAGCATATCTTTCAAATCGGCCGGTTTGATCCTCCACCCGATTGCCTGCCCACCAATCGGGACACGCAGTATGTGGTATACGTCGTGGAGAGTGATACTCATCTCTCCGAATGGCAGGTGGAATGAATTTGTTTCCGGATACCATCTCTCAACGAAGGCGCTAAGTAGAGCAGAGTTTAACTCCGGATACATGCTCCATGCCAAATGGGACAACCCAAACTGTTCAACTATGACTCCTACTTCCTCAACGGGTAACTCCCACCTTTGCAGTCGGTCGTGACCATTATGGCACAGTAGTACACCACGTTCCTGCTCCGATTAGTGTATTAATTCATACTTTTTCGACACAAACGTAACAAGAATATGTCTAAGACTAAATAACAATTATAATACAAAATGTATAATACGGGCGAACACGATACCTGGCCGTGCCATACGTAGTATGCAGTATGGCCCTTAAAACTCCGTAACAGCTCGGGCTCTGCAGGTCCACCGTCAATCGGACCATCTAGGGGCTGGTATTCCATCCACCCGGCATCCGTCCGGCAACTTGAACCGGACCCGGCACCTGACGATGTGCTATGCGAGGACACCATTATTTCTTACCCTTTGTCGGTCCTTTGCTGGGACCCGACATTTTCCCTATCGTTGTCATCCCCCCTCCAGCCCGAATACCCTTGCTCGAACCCATGCGACTGAGACTGAGACATGTCCCGCTCCAATCGTTCCGCATTTTCCCTAGCTTCGTCCTCCTCCGGATTTCCAATGTACGGCGGGGCAAAAGGTGTATCGCTGTGTTCCACGTTATGTTCCCCCACCGCAAAAGAAAACCGCGCTGACCCATGCGCTCTTCCGGCGACCCTTCTTATCCGCTCGGATGTGGTCGGCGGAATTCGGCCACCACCTTCCCCCGCTGATGAATGTCTCGCCTTAGTGGCTCTCTGCACTGAAGGCACCTTATCATCTTTCTTGCTTTTGCCCTTGCTGAATTTCAGTGCGAATTTCTTAATTGTTTCTGCCATCTACTGTAATATGACCACAAATTTATCAATACGAAATTAATTTGCTAACATGTAAAAAGTATTTGGATAGACGACAAAAAGGTTAAAAAGTGCACAATTTTGACAACAATACTAATAAATTCGGACATCATGCAACTAAAATAATTAATACAACGCCCTTAAACAATTAAAATTACACAATTTTGACAAACTAATAACAAAGTCGGACATAATACAACTACAATAATTAATACAACTACCTGAAGCAAAAACAATTACACAATTTTAACAAAATTACTAATAAATTCAGACATAATACAACTAACATAATTAATACAACTACTAATAAAGTCGGATATAATAAGCATAAAATAATTAGTACCACTACATAAAACAATAAAATTTACCCAATGTTCACAAAACAACTAATAAATTCGCACATAATACAACTACAATAATTAATACAACTACGTAAATAAAAAAAATTTACACAATTTTGACAAAACTACTAATAAATTAGGCCATAATAAAACTACAATAATTAATACAACTACGTAAAGCAAAAACAATTACACAATTTTGACAAAACTACTAATAAATTATGCCATAAAAAAATTACAATAATTAATACAACTACCGAAAGCAAAAACAATTAAACAATTTTTTAACAAAACTACTAATAAAGTCGAACATAATACAACTAAAATAATTAGTACAACTACATAAAACAATAAAATTTAACCGATGTTCACAAAACTACTATTAAAACGATTTTTGCCCGACATTCCCCCGCCCTTACGCCCCCCACCCCCCATCCCCCACCCCTCCACCACCCCTGGCCGGATTGCGACTAGTTTTGTTGAACATCGCCAGAATCCGGCGATGTTCAAGACGTCAAACATCGCCGGATTCCGGCGACCTTCTGGCCGGAAAAGAACGCCGGAATCCGGCGATGTTTGACTTGCTTATCATCGCCGGATTCCAGTGACCGTTTCCGGCCAGAAGGTCGCCGAAATCCGGCGCTATTTGCTCACGGATTCCGGCGACCTTATGGCCGGAAACGGTCGCCGGAATCCTTCGACATTCCCTTTAAAAGTCGCCGGCGACTGGAGACAGTTCGGACACAACCCTTTCTTATTTACGGTAAACACCGTGCATATTTTCCCCATTCCGGTACAAAATTTCACAATTTAGACGAAACTATAAATAAATTCGGCCATAATGGAACTAAAATAATTAATAAAACTACCTAAAACAATACGTTAAAACATTTAAATTTTAGCCACTAACCTTTTTTCCGACGCCAATCGCTGCGAGTTTTATCTGATTTTGTGCTTATACCCGACTCTAATTTGCACCTGTTATGCAAATGATTTTTGTGAGATTTTCAAAACTTCGTTCCTCGACTTTTATAGGCAAAAAAAGGAGTTTTTTAAATAAAAAAAAAAACCGGGGCCAATTCACGGGCTGCACACCCACAATGACAAGCTGCAGAAGGACAAAATTGACAAGGCTGTAGCCTGTCATTATGACACCTTTTTATTATTATTTTTTTCTTTCTTTTCTCCTGCAGGTGCAATTATGACACCTTTTTAATTTTTTTTTTTTTTTTTGAAATTTTGCAGCTGCCGGCTGCCGTCTACTTTTTTTTTTGTTCTATTATATCGAATTTGTTAGTATTTTTGCCGAAATTGCGAAATTTTTTATCGGAATGGGAAAGATCCGCCCGGTGGTCGCTGCAAATATCAAAAATTTCGAGGTTCAAGGGGGGAGGGGGACCATCGCCGGTCTTCGGCGATGGTTTTCCGTCAGACCATCGCCGGAGACCGGCGATGGTTCTCGGCAAAACCATCTCCGAGCGATGGTTTTGCCGACAACCATCGCCAGAACCCGGCGATGGGCAAACCATCGCCGGGCGACGGCGATGATTCTTGTCTTAACCATCGCCGGGCGATGGTTTTCCAGAACCATCGCCGTCGCCCGGCGATGGTTTTCCCAAAAACCATCGCCGGGCTCCGGCGATGGTCCGGGTATCAAAAAAAAAAAAAATTTCAAACACATTGGAATTTCTTCAAAAACAAATTTCACAAATTTTTTTACACGAAGGGTATTTCGGTCTTTTCACAAAAAATGTCGCTGCAAATATCGATTCCGTCGCTGCAAATATCATGCCCCTTTAAAAATTTGCAAACCCTATTGTTCTTTTCACGCCGCCACTGTCCCATTTTCATTTTCTTTTTCCTTTTCTTTTTCTTTTTCTTTTTCAGTGAGGAAGAACACAACAGTTCCGGCAAATACAAACCCAACACCAACAGTCAAACAACTTGTTCATATTCATTTTTTGAAAAATCAGACAAGTTTTTGGGGTTTTTTGGGTGTGTTGAATCAAAAATTTGGACGAAAAGAACAAGATTTTGGTGTATTTTTCTTTTTGTTTATGGTTGGACTGAAATAAGAAAAGAACTTGCTGTTCTGTATCTGTTGTGGAGTTTTGGTCTTGCTAAACAAGCCATGACGTAGAACACAGATACCATACCGCCGTTGTAGTTCGGAGATGTGGAGTCCATTTTGGAGTCTTGGAGTTGTCAAAAAGGGCCGTCGCCACGGTATGCAGTTCAGATCTGCTGCGGCTCCACGCTGTCTAAACCTAAATCCACCGCGGCACCACCGCCCCCTGCAGTCCCCAGTCAATTTTTTTTGGGATCTTTCATCAATATGGCCCATATTCGACTGCAACTGTGACAAGCTACCCTGCTATTCCAGTCAAGAGCTTCAACTCGCCGCCTCGCTTTCATCGGCTAGATCTGGTCTTGATAGCTGCTACCAGCCGCAGTAAGTAGTATTTTCATTTTTCCGTTGTCTATTTCTCCCTGATGAAACCGTCGCTACAGCAGCTCACATCGATAGATTTTTGTCTAGGTCTTATTTCTGTTATGTTCTTGGAATTAAGATGTTGAGTATGTTGGTGATGGATGTGGTGGTAATATGGGTGACAGTAGCGGCGACAACTCACTGTCGGAAGCGACAGTGGATCTTGAATTTACTAATGGTATTGGTTCTTGATTTCATGGATCTTAGTTTTTCCTTTTTTAGACAAAAAAATATATTTTGTTTAGATTTACTTTGGGTTGAGATTATAGCTAGAATCGTCGCTATTGATTTTATTTATGTTTGGTCCAATCAATGGTGTTTGTGCCTAGTGGTACTTTACATTGTTTGGGCGTTGGCGATGGTGTTTGTGCCTAGTGGTACTTTTTGTTGTTTGGGCGTTGACAATGGTGTTGGTGCTGGGCTGGGGTGGGGTGGTGATGGTGTTTGGCACAGTTTTCATTTATATTCATATTTTATTTTCTTATTTTTGGACGAATAAGGAAAAACATGAAAGTCCAGAGTTTATTTGGAAATAAAAATAAAATAAAGGAAAGGTAAGACAAAAAAATTAACAATTTGACGATTTTGCCTTTTAAAAAGAGGAGCCGTTAGTGGGTTGACAGAATGTCATGTTTTGTTCCATTTTCAAAAGGTTTGTGATGAAAAAACAGTTTTCAAAGAACCGTGTCCGTGTCTATTCAGGTAACATGGCCAAATGTCTATGACGAACTGAGCAATTCACTGTAATAATAATCATTACTATCATCATACGAATAGTAAAAATAAAAATAAAGGTGATCTATCTAAGAGTAATATTAAGATCCGAATAATATTCAACACAAACATAAAACACCAAATTTAAACTGTAATAATAAAATATCCAAATATTGTCCAACACAAACATAAAACACCTCGTATTCATGATAGGTGATCTCCCCAAGTGTACTCTGGTTTTGCATTCACATCATCCAGGTTTGGCATCATGTCCTTCACTTGTCGAGTGAACTCATTAAGTGTTTATAAAAAGATGGGTTCAAGGATCATAGCCCTGGTTTCAGGATAAAGACACACCATCTGACTAGGTAGGTAATTCAAACGCTACTATAGGTGTAAAAGAATTAACACTAATGTCAATATGAATAACAATAATTTAATAATAATAAAACGCATATATAAAAACAAACGCATGCTCATCTTAGTAGGAGATAACGAAAAATGTGAGTCATTTTCAGTTCCATGATCATTCTTCCTAATAATTTGAGGGTGTGTGCAAGACATGTAGTAGCAAGGTAGTCCCCATAGGCATCAAGAAGGTTTATTGCTCTCTCCATTCCGACCATAAGATAGAACCTCCAATTTTGCCAGAATGGAAGATGGGCATCATGTATGCAAACATATTTCAAACCATCTAGGCCTCTAAAGCATATTCTCAATAGATACACTCAGTGGAAATATTTAAGATAATAATTTTTTTAATGTATAATATAATACTATAAAAATATCTATATTCGATAATTTTAGTTTACTATTGATTGTGTAACAATATATTGATTATTTTAAAAATGAGATAATCATATAATATACTAACTTTTTAATTTACAATTTTTTAAATTATTTTAAAAATGAGATAATCATATAATATACTAACTTTTTAATTTACAATTTTTTTAATAAGTACATGTTTTAATCTTAAAGATACAAATACGTATTTTATACAATATTTTGGTTTACTCTAAATAAGTTTCTACACTCAGTTTTTCCACAAAAGTGCAAGGTAGCAGAGCACAAAGATTCCCCTATTGAAGTTATCCTCCTCTTACAATGACCCGTCGTTATAAAAGAATAGTTTGATTCAAAAATAAAATTACATTCAATGATTAAAAAGTTCACAAAAAGCACACAAATATTTCTTGTGTACGAAGAACAAACTTGTTAAATAAAATTGATAAATATTAGCTATGGGAAAAAAATAAAAGCAAGAAAAAAAACCGATGAACAACTACATTATTCTTGTTTTTAATCATTCGCATATGCATTTTGTAGTCTAAAGTAAATTTTATTATGTTGCTCTCATTTTGTTTTTCACTTCATTTTAAGAAAGAGTTACCATGCCCCTCATCTAGTTAATTGGTTATTTCTATAAAAAAAATTATTGTTGTTATGGTCTTAATTAATTCTCATATACTCGTAGAAAATTCAAACAAATTGTATATTAATTTAAACAACAATAATTATAAACTATAAAAAAATAAGAAGAAGTTCTATATATAAACTCTTAATAATATAGATTATAGGTTTTAGAATATGAAAATTAAGAAACTTCATCAGATTTGATAATATAAAAAGTATGAACTCATTATTTTATTAAGCTAAACTTTGCCCTTAACTATCTTAATTTTTGGTGGGGAAAAAACTCAAATACCCCTAAGTTTTTTACTAATTTTACTATATTAACAATATTTTTCAAAAAATGTGATGGGGCAATTGCCCCACTAGATTATTACATAGCTCCGCCCCTAGATGCACTATGCCAAGTATTGTTCAGGTATACCAAAACTGCTTCAAAACACGATCCAAGATATACGGTTCTACTAAAGCTTTACAATGGATCATTCCATTGTACCAATGCAGAATTTACATTGAATGGAGTACAATTAACCTGAATTATGTCAATATTGTTTATATACAATTATAACAACATAAACATAAACCATTCAATAAAATTTAGCTAGTTGGTAGAGGAAATGAGCAACATAGGGCCTGTTATTTACCCTAAACTCAGTCCTGGTTTGTAACCTAGTTTGAGTTCAGTTGGGTTTCAGACCATTTTTAAGAAACAAGGTTCTGAAATCTGGTTTCAAACCAGGACTGAAACCTGGATAAAGAACAAGGGTTTTAAACCAATTTTATTCTCAAGACTTTTTTATATTTTTTATTTTCTACTCAATTTCCAGTCTTATTTTATTTTATTTATTTTAAACAAATAAAAAAAATTTATTTCCGATAATTTTTTTTAAATTCCTAAAAAATATTGACACCTAAATGAGATCTAAATAACTATGTTTCACACCTAAAACTATTATTGTTAGATTGAAAAAATGAATGCAGTTAATTCTAAAATAATTGGAATTATATTGTAATTAATAATTACCAGTAATACTGACCCGCGATAATTATAAATTGAATAAATATCAGCTAAATTCATCTAATAATTCAAACAATGACAACTATACTAATAAATATTTCCATGTATTGTAAGAAAAAATAAATTTGGTCAAATCATACATCATAAAAATTAATAGCAAATAAATTATATCTGAAGGCCCTCGTGGGAGAAAAGAGAAAACACACAGTCGCTACCTAAGGGTTCTCAGAAGTGGAGCATTGGGTTTCATTTGGTTTTGGACTCAAACTTGTTCTCAGATTGGGTTTGAGAATCTAGCATAAAGAACACTAGTTTGGGTTGGTTTTGGGTTTGAAATAAAAGAACAAGCCCATAATAAATAAGGGGAAAAAAAACTTATGCAAGTAACTTATCTCATTAGCCCTCAACCATCTAGCACGCGCCTATACAAATCCAAAGCGTCATCCACATCTCTCTTTGCATATCGAAGTTGTGGTTGCCATTTCAATGCATGCGGCATTGATTGATTCCAGTCGTGTCTGTTTCCTGGATTAAACATCAAAAAATACTCATATATCTAAGAATAATTAAACATAAGAGTAACTCATGTTATATAATTAAATTTATTAAACTCATAATAGTAACTATGTAAATAAGTGTTTGGATCTAGATGCAGTAACTATATCAAAAGTAGTGTCAAACATCCTTCAATCTGGGCTATTTGGAACCTAGTTGCCCTCCCAAGCTGTTGATACAAGTTTTTCTAAACATATTGCAAGAGGTTGACCCTAAAAACTACAATAAATTGTGTCGTTCCTGAAATCACTAAGTCTATCAGAACAGACCTTGTATGAAAACCAACCTTACATTGCCATGGCCACGTTTATATTCAACTAGGGCTTCAGCTTCATTTATTTTCAAATTCCTGCAAGACTCGAAATCATTTTGCTTGGCTCGGGATTGCCAAATACTGCATCTCCATCAATAGGATTGCCTAAAATATATGCCACATCATAAAGAGTAATGGTCATATCTCCAAATGGTAAATGGTAAGAATTTGTTTCTGGCTTTCATCTCTCCACAAAAGCATATGTCAATGAGGCGTCCAATTCATCATACATGCAATGTGACAAATGATACAATTATGATCGCTCAACTATGGACTTCATTTCCCCTTTTCTAATTTCCCACCTTGATAAACGCTCTGTTTGCTTGAGGCATCTCAACATAGCCCGCTCCTTTCAAATTACATAAACGTTAGAAACATAAAAATTAACAACAATATATATGTAAATTAAATAAATACAAATATTTCTTTTCTTACCCGTCAATTTTATATGTAATAGCAACATGCCTAAGATAACTTTTCAATAGTTTGGGGTTGTTAGGAACACTATGCAGAGAGTGATTTAACTCGTTATAAAGCAACAAACTCGATGGCCTTGCACTTATTGCACAAGATGCACTCATCATTAAACACTTTCCTCTACCTTCATCTCTAGCACTTGTAGACGATATAACTGTACAAGGAATGTCTGTGTGAGTCTCATTAGCCTCTTCAAACTCATCATCATCAAAAATACGACTATTATTCTATACCTGTGTTGTATCAACCAAAGGAGTGCGTGAACACTCAACCCTTTTTGTATTTTTAAAAAAGCGTTGCATTTCAGGTTCCTCCACATTATCACTATATGCGGGGGCAATTGGATATTTCTTAGGGTTATTGGTAAAGCTGTCCAAAATTTGAGATGTTTTCGCACGATTATATACCGTGGGGTTAATTTTTGGCCGCTTTGGGGAAGAATTGTTTTCCTTACATCTAGAATTACAAATAAATAACATAACATAAATGATGTCAAGTTAATAACATATTTAAAAATTAACACGAAAACATTTACTTTATAACAATATAATTGCATCATATTCGTACTTAACAAAAATCATTCTCAATTAACACATAAACTCTAACCATACATACCCAAATTAAGGCAAAATCTATTAAAACACTAAGGGAAAAAATAATATAGAGAAAAAACAATTGATTCACTAATGTCTAAATTAATAATTTAGACCTCTTAAAACACCAAATTTAAAAAATTAGCATACAACTCATTTATGTCTAAATTAAACATAAATAATACCAAACACAAAAGGTCTAACCATCCATCATAATGCCTAAATTATACACACCTAATTGTAATATTTACCTTAACAATTGATATACCCACAAACATCAATAATACAAATAAACGTACTAAATTATACACACATAATAATTAAAATAATGTCAACAGTAATTAAATTAAAATTAACTTACTTTGTATTTATGTCCAAATTAAACATAAATAATACCAAAACAAAGGGTCTAACCATTCAATATAATGTCTAAGGGGAAAATGTTCAAATAAGCCCCTGATGTTTGACCCAAGGTCCAGATAAGCCCCTAACATTACTTTTGGATCAAAAACGCCCCTAACATTACAAAAAAAGGGCCAAATAAGCCCCTCCTCCGTTAACTATCCGCCACATGAGCAAATTTTGCTGACGTGGTTAAAAATTTGCTCCACGTAAGCAGACACGTATTAAAAAATTATGGAAAAGACAAAATTGCCCCAGTGTCTTCTTCTTCCTTCCCACTTCTTCTTCTTCCTCTCCACCTTTCCCAGAAGGTTTTTTTTTTTTTTCCTTCTTTTTTTCTTTTTTCTTTTTTCTCTTCTTCTTCCCTATTCCAGGTCCAAATTCCAGTTTTCCAATTCCAAAATCCAAGTTTCAGTTTCCTCCTTCTCTATTTTATAATTCTAAACCCACACCACCTCCGCAACCCGCCACAGCCCGCAACCGTCGCCCGCAATTTGAAGAAGAAGAAGACCCAAATAGGCCTTTTATAAATCTGGAAAGGGGCCAAAATTCTTCTTCGTCTTCTTCAAATCGATAAGAAGAAGAACCTGATTTCCAGATTCAATTTTGGCCTATTTGGGTCTTCTTCTTCTTCTTCAAATTGGGTCTTTTTTCCTTTTTTGGGTTGTTTTTCTTCATCGTTCTCTTTAATTTCCATCTGTGGATTGTCGATTTTTGCAAATTTGTTGTTTTGTTTGGCATTCACTAGTTTTTGTTGATGTGGGATTATGGTTTAACAGCATAAAGTTTGAAACTTGGGAGCTTTAATCACATGATTTATGCTTGGATTTGTTCTAGGTTATTAGTTGGGTGTTTTTTTTTCGGTTTATGGGTGTTTTAGAAAGTTAAAAAATTATTTTGGGTCTTGAAGGCTTTTTGTGTTAACTGAGGAGGAGGAGGAGGGAGGAGGGGGAGGGGAGGCGGATAGTGGAGGAGGACGGAGGGGAAGAAGGCGGCAGAGGGGTGGGGGTCACTGAAACTTGGATTTTGGAATTGGAAAATTGGAATTTTTTTTTTGGACCTGCAATCGGGAAGAAGAAGAGAAAAAAGAAAAAAAGAAGGAAGAAAAAAACCTTCTGGGAAAGGTGGAGAGGAAGAAGAAGAAGTGGGAAGGAAGAAGAAGGCTCTTGGGGCAATTTTGTCTTTTTCATAATTTTTTAATACGTGTCTGCCTACGTGTAGCAAGTTTTTAACAACGTCAGCAAAATTTGCTCATGTGGTTGATAGTTAACGGAAGAGGGGCTTATTTGGCCCTCTTTTGTAACGTTAGGGGGCCTTTTTGATCCAAAAGTAACATTAGGGGCTTATCTGGACCTTGGGTCAAACATCAGGGGCTTATTTGAACATTTTCCCAATGTCTAAGTTATACATACTTAATTATAACATTTACCTTAACAATTAATCATAAGAGATTAAACATAAAATATAAAAATAAAAATAAAATAAAATTATAAAAACGTCGCCTAGCGCCGGATGGCTGTCGGAACACTGGGTTAGGCGCCTAATGCCAGAACACTAGGTTGGGCGCCTAACCCAGTCTTCTGGCTTAGTGGTGCCTAACCAGTTTTTCCTGTAGCTATGCGTCTGGTTGTGTATGGGTGGCGGCCCAGGCCAGCATTGCACCTTTTTTATTATAAAAAAATTTTAGCTCAGTACGACGGTGGGGTAGGGGTTTGCAAAAAGAAGAAATGGGTGAAATGAGTGAAAAGATGGTAGAAAACCTATACTTTATAAGATGGGGTAGTTTTGGAAAGAACTGTAAAATACCATCTCTCTATTCTGCGTTTAGCATTTTTTTATTTTTTTATTATGCGTTTAGCATCCCCGTTCATTATTTATCTTTGTGATTTTTTTTGAACATGGAGGATGAAGCGTGGCAGGGTTTTGTGAAGCTTTTTTAATGAAGGCCCTAGACTTAGCCTTAGGGGTGTCACAGGTGTGCAGAAAATGTACGAATTCATACGTGAACTTGGGCTGAACTTCTTGGTTTCTTTTTTACTTTTTATAGTTTTGGTTAATGGACTATTGGAGTTAATCCTTTTGTTTTTTTGTTTTTTTGTTTTTGTTTTGTTGGCTAATTTGGCTCTGTGATGTTTTTAGTGGCCTTGAATTTGTTTTTGTCTTTCTTTATTTTATTTTGGTTTCAGACCTTTCGGTTAATGGAGTCTCTTTTTTTTTTTTGGATACTGTTTTTTGCACATAGTATGTGCAAGAATTTATGCACATAAAGTGCATAATGTGGGCCACCAAAAATTTATTTCCAATTCCATCCTTTTATTCTTTAACCTCTTAAAGTTTTAATTTTTGTAATTAACCCCCTAAAATTTTATTTTTCACAACTAACCCCCTAATGTTTAAAAATAAATTTTTTTTTAAATGAACATTTAAAAATAATGTTTGTTGCACATATTGTGTGCAAGAAATTGTGCATATTAATGATAAAAAATGGGCCCTTTTAATTATATTCTATTTTTATCCTTCCAAACTATTTTCTTTCATATTCCTCTTTCTTGTTTCTTCCTAATTTCTCATGGCCTGCTTTTTTTTAGAGTTAATTGTAAAAAAAAAATCCAAACTTTTATGAAATTGCAAATTACCCTCTAAATTTTTAATATTTGCAATTAACCCCTTAGAGTTTTAATTTTTGTAATTAACCCCTTAAAGTTTTATTTTTCGTAATAACCCCTTGAATTTTTAATTTTTGCAATTAACCCTTAAATTTTTAATTTTTACAATCAATCCTATAAAGTTTAACATTTTAGCAATTAGCCCTCTAAACTTTTAATTTTACAATTAACTCCCTATAGTAGAGCTAGCAATTTTTCCCAATCCTATTAAGTGTCCTATGAGATCAAATTTTTTGAGAGAGAAATTCCCATTATTTTTTCCCATTGGGTATTGATTGGGAGGGAAATTAATATGGAATGAAAATTGATAGGAGGACATGGGTACCCATTAAACCAAATGGGAACATATTATTGGGTCTATAATGGGTACCCAAATGGAACCCATTTTTTCCCAATTAATCCCTTATTAATTTTTTCACATTTTAAAATGATTTCTTTTACTTTTATTTTGTCAATTTGTTTCAATTTTTTTTATTCACTTATTTGATAAATATATATGTATATAAATTTTATTTTTAGATAAATATATATATGAGCAATGATAGTCTTAACAACAAATCATAGCAACTTTTTGATAGCAACTCATGTAACATGCATTCATTGGTTACATTTTTATTAATATCAAATAATTGGCCAATGAATGCATGCTACATGAGTTGTTATCAAAAAGTTGTTATTATTTGTTGCTAAAACTATCATTGCTATAATATTGAGGCACGTGTATAATAAATAAGATAAATTTATTTAAAAGACATTAATTTTATGTAATAATTAAATTTATCAAAATAGTTTGATCTATCGGGTTAAATGGGTCGACATGTCAAATTTGACCCGTTAAGGAATGGGTTGGCCCATCAAATTAAACAGGTTGACCCGTCGAGTTAAACGGGCCGACCCGTCGAGTTAAACAGGCCGACCTCTCGAGTTACACAAGTCTACCCAATCGGTCTATATAAACCTTTTTTTAATAAATGAATTGACTTGCAAATAAAACGAGTCAACCCAGCAAATCATTTTTATACCTAGTTACATATAATATGTTAACGTGTGTATGTAGCGACCCGACGAATTAATTTATACACACAATTTTTTATCTAAGTTTAAATGCACCTTTTTCCCGAATAATGAGTTCACACGTTGAGTCAAAATAAGCCATGACTCAATAATGTTGGGTCAAATAAATTCACACGTTGAGTCAAGTGAATTTAACATGTTGGGTCAAATAAATTAAACCGCAGGTTGAGCAGATTACAACCCAACCCAGACATAACCCAACCCCGTATATGACCCATTAGTCAACGGGTCAGGTTGGGGTGACTAGTTAGTTACGGGTCAATCTTGACCCGATCCATAACCCGCCCAACCCACCCAATTGGCACCCTAAGTGAAAGTGATTTTCTCTTTAGTTTATTTTTGAATATATATATATATATATTGAGTGAATTGCACATTTGATCACTAACATTTGCCTGAGTGCGCAAAACACTACTAACCTTTCAAAATAGCACATTTGATCACTAACCTTTGTCTGAGTTTGCAAAACAGCACAAACCTTTTCAAAACGTGCAAAAAATACCACTTTGTTAGTCAATTTCGTTTAATCGAAAAAAAGACAGGGACAAAATCATCATTTCACATGTTTGGCACGGTTGATATTCTTCCCAATATTTTTGATGAACAGTTCCGGACTGCTCATCTTCTCCGATGAACAGTTCCGGTACTGTTCATCGGGAATTTGATTTATTTATTTTTTACCTTCTTCTTTGGATGAAGATCCATGAGAAAAAATATATAAATAAAAAATTATCGATGAACAGTACCAGAACTGTTTATCGGAGAAGATGAACAGCACCAGAAATGTTCGGAAGACGATGAACAGTACCATAACTTGTGAAATAATGATTTTGCCTCTTTTTTTTTTTTTTACTTAACGGAATTGACTAACAAAGTAATATTTTTTTCATGTTTTGAAAAAATTTGTGGTGTTTTGCGCACTCAGGCAAAGATTAGTGATCAAATGGCCAATTCACTCTATAAATAATAATATGTATCTATTAGCATACATGCATACAAACATATATATGCACAATACGTATATTTATATTTATGTTCATATTGTGTGCATAATTTTAAATGAAAAAAATAGTTTGAATGATTTTTTAAATATAAGTAATAATTAATAAAAGTAAAAATATAATATTAAATAAATATGGTAAAAGAAAATTAAATATTTTTTGATTCGGGTAATTAGTTTTAAATTTTCATTTAAAAAAAAATTTATTTTTAAACATTAGGGGGTTAGTTGTGAAAAATAAAATTTTAAGGGGTTAATTACAAAAATTAAAACTTTAAGGGGTTAAAGAATAAAAAGATGGAATTGAAAACAAATTTTTGCTGGCCCACATTATGCACTTTATGTGCATAAATTCTTGCACATATTATGTGCAAGAAACATTATTCTTTTTTTTTTACTTTTGTTTTTGTGTTTTGGTTTTGTGAGGTTTTTTAATGGATTTCAGGTTTTTTGAATGATCCAAGAGTGGATTAAATAACTCTCGGTACACTCGAGTTTCTGGCTTTCTAATGTTGTAGCGGCTGTAGCCTATAGTCTTATTTAATGAATTGAACTTTTGCAACATCTCACTCATTATTTTATTGTTTGACTCTTTGTGCGATTATAGACACAAATATTATTTAGTATTATTTACTAAAATTAGTTACGATACACAATATTATATACTTTTCATATTATGTATTTTTAATATTAAATAATGTTTAAGTAATGTTGGATACTTTGATATATCATTTTTCATATTTATATTATTTAAAAATTTTAAAATTCTTAAATAATTAAATAGAGTTGACTAAGAAATATTTATATTTTTTTATTATATATCAAATAACAATTGAATGGAATAAACTTTAAAATTATACTAACAGCAAAGTTCGTATTTTAATTAATCAATTGAAATAAGAGATAAAAACTAACTTAGGGTCTAAATTGTAGATAAGTAAAATAATTTTAAAAAAAGTAAGAGATGTGAACACTGCACCATAATAAGTTTCAGGTACACTATTCACATTTGAACCAAACACGCAATGGTTTAGGTGGGCCTCTAAACCTCCAAATGACCCTAAGCATGGCCAAGTTGAAAGCACGCAATTGCTGTAAATTGAGGTCACTATCAGCTTTCCTACCCACTAGAATGATGCCGCCACAAATTGTATTTCATTCAAAGTCCCGTCTAGCGATCGAAAGCAGGACATAGAAGAAGTGGGAATAGACTGTAGTCGTTGTATCACGACATTTATGAGCTGCTCCTTACCGGCTTTGGAACATGCTTTCTCCTTCCATCATTCAATGCGATCCACAACCTTATATCCCTGATAGAATGAAAAACCTCCATTTTTTCCTTCAAACTACACACGTTAAATCCAAATACTTGTCATGCATCACTACCTCATTCATGCCAGCACATCACAAATGGCTGCCCAGGCGACCAGTCGAACCCCAGGACAAAAGTAAATCGAGGACTTATCAAGAAATTAATTTGCCAACCTGAGACGATTGAATAGAGCCTCAACGCCGTCTGGAGCTGCTGGCCACACTTCCTTCACACTTATATGACCAACAAGTAATGTATCATTCGCGAAAAATAAGTGAGATGGGTGCAAAGTGTAAATAAACAATTTAAAAGGGAATGTAAATGAAATCATGGTGCAACTAAGAGGTGGTGAATTAGATTGCTTATAAAAATAAAGGGCGGCCTATCGTGAAATCGGTTCACGGTGCGAACACTTCTTTTGTACTGTTCACGTGACAATACTCGTTCTTTTCTTCTTCTTCTTCTTCTTTTTTCTTAAACAAACTTTCAAACTGATATTAGAAAAGAAACTGATACTCGTGAATAGTCTGTCATACTCTTGAAAATTATTATTTAAGTTAAAATAATAACATAAAAATTAATATATAAAAAATAAAATGATACTCTTTCAAGAAAAATATGCTACTTGCAAGAGTATAATTTTTACTCCTGAAATTAAAGACATATTCTAATTAAAAAATAGAAAAAATTAAAAAATTAAAACTACTACTCTTGAAGAATAATAGTGTACTCTTAAGAATAGTATACTTAATATCTTTCAAGAGTAGCATGGTCTTCAAAAGCTTTTTTTTTTTTTTTGTCGAACTTCAAAAGCTATTATTGAAAGAGAGTAACACTTTTGTAGTTTGAGCAAGCTACAAGAGTATCAATACACCCAAAAATAAAAAGGACTAAATTTACTGTTGAACACGAGCGTCCCAACACATAGGTACACGCGAGTCTTAGCCTCATTCTGTCACATATATATATAAACTGGTTTTAAATGAGTTATTGCGTAAAAATAAAATTGTCACTTGAAAGACCTTTTTTTTTTCCAAAAATTAAACAAATGTGTATAATGTGATTTGCAATGAGGAGTGAGTGATAACAATTTATAATGCTGACACGAAATTAAACGGATACCTTTTAAGCAGCTCCCCAACCCAATTACAATCCGAACCGCGATTCATTAATCCATCCAACCACGTAGGGCCTCTTCTAGTTAGGCTTTGCATGTATTATATTATTTGCCACAAGTGGATGTTCTTGTGGTTGGATCGGTCTTTAATTGAAACTCTTGGAAGTGACCTTAACTTTGGATGCATCATGCACCAATACTATACCATAGAGATTGGAACAGATATGGGCTTCCTACACCGGGCCATGGTAGGGTACCCAAGGCCGGTCAACTATTTTAGGCATGTTCATTATGAGTTGTTTTTTAAAAATAATTTTTTGATGTAAATATGTATAGTTGAAGAATAAATTTTGGATTAAAAACAATGAAAAATGTTAGTATTTAAGTAAAGTTTATTTTTATTCAATAAAAGAGTTCAATTTCAAAAAATTTACTCTTTCATTCTTTACTAATATAATAATGTACTATTTCACACTAAAAAGTAAAAATATTAGTTAGTGAAATCAATTATAAAAGTAAAAATATTAGTTAGTGAAATCAATTATAAAAGTAAAAATATTAGTTAGTGAAATCAAAGATTAGTTAGTAAAAAGTAAAAATTTCACACTAATTATTTTAGGTGTTTTACATTTTTTAAATTAAACTATTCTACAATATTACAGTACTTTGGAGACAAGATGAGGAGTGTGAATGATCCTGTGACATTTTTTCAAGAGTTTTTAATGCATAACACTGAATTACTGAATGCTACCCATTCAACTTTGTTCGAGTGTTCTATGATTTATAATAATTTTATTGCTTCAAAATAATAATAACAATAGTTATATTAAGGGAAAAAAATACTCATACATTATAAAAGACAATAATAAATCATTTTTATTAGTGTGAAATGTAAATATCATATTGCGTACTTCCTAAAAAAAAAAAACTAAAATATATATTTGCTTTTGCTCTCTTGCTCTTTCTCTTATTAATTTACATAATTTCAATATGAAATTACTATAATCGGTAAATAATTATTTTGACAATAATATTACCCAATACCTCTCCTGCAGTGTACATTTGCCCATGATGCACTCTAAAATTCTCCACAAAAAAAGAAAAAAGAAAAAAACTATAATGTTCATGCCAATTGCCCATTTAAACTGAGATCCAACAATAATGAAATATCTACTTGATTAAATATTTAGGATTCTTGGAATATAACCAAGTATTCAAATCCTTCTTTGTCTCCATATATAATTAATTTTTTTAAAATGGTTTATGGAAATTAAAAATGTCATAAACTCTGACAATTTTGTCGTTGAATAAAACCCTTTTATCCCATTAAAAAAAGAACCGCTGGCTCACTTAAATTAATTACCTTAATCATTAAGCTCCTGATTACTTTAATTGGGAATTAATTGGAAGAATGGGTTTGGACATTTTGCCTAAAGAAAACGTTAAAAAGACTTTTAAAAGTGTCAGATACCAACTTTCTAATTCGTTAAAAAATAAAAAGGTTAAATTAAAAGCCTCGGTTTTTGTGCATCTTGACCTATTGGGAGGCTACACTTGTCCCTAGAGATCTTATTAATTTGGTCAAAATTAAATTAAAGAAAACCTCTTGGTGTATTTCAATGATTGAAGGTCACGTTAGCCACACTGGCTAGGGAATAGAGTTTGCAATATTTATTTGAGGTTTCTTTCTGGTTAGGTAGGGTTTGGTGCCTATGAGCGTATTCTGTCTAGGTTGTTTGGTTTAACCCTCTTCGTCAAAAAAAATTAAAAAAAAATAAAAATTCTAATCATAGCATCAATAAATATTAGTTTAGAGTGTAAAATTACTGACATGCATCATGTTGTAAGAATTTACTGAATATAAAATTAAAATTATCAAGTACCCTAAGTGGGATTATAAAATTAAAATTGGTGTTAGATGACATTATTTCACGGTGGGTTTATAGGGGAAAAAAAAAAAAAAAAAAGACCCCAAAGTGGTGTCCTGGACGGCTCCCCCAAATGGGATATTTAAGTTGAAAGCCGATGGGTCTTCTCACGGTAACCTGGGGCCATCAGGAGGGGGGTTTGTGCTATGGAATTATATGGGGTTGGTAGTATTTGCAAGATCTTTTTATCTTGGCCACTTTATTAGCTTTTAGGCAGAAGCTGCTACTTTGTTATTGGGGCTTTTGGCCTATCAGAAATGAACTATCCCTACCCTCATGGTCGAGGGGACTCATAGCTTCTGCTGGATGCTCTCTCTAAGGGGATATGGTCTTGGCAGGCGTCACCAGTATTGAAACAGATAGTTCGGATTCGGGCCTCTTTTCAGGATTTTACAATTACCGTGAAGCAAACAAGTAGCAGATGCTATGGCTTGTTTGCCGAGTGAATCATGAATCCAGTACTTTTGACCATGCTACTATTCCAGTTCAGTTTAGAGGCTTGATCAGTTTGGATGAGTATAGTTTTCCTTATCTTAGGTTGTAGTCTTTTATGTTTTGTTTATTCTTGTCAAACTTATTCGGAATTTGCACTTTGCATTTTTTTACTACCAAGGTAAGGTTCATTTATGTCCCTTTTGGCTCCTCTTTTTACATCAATTATTTCTGCCGCTATATTAATTAAGGTTCACCATGTTCCCCAACCACTTAATCGACTGTTACTAAAAAAAAAAAGGTCATAACTACCACTTTAATGTCACATCATTCATTCTACAATATGTTTACTAATTTACATTTAAGTTGATATTGTAATGAGCATAAGTACATAATAATCGGTACATGTAATATTAAATTTTTTAAAAAATTTTAAGCAAGGCCTTTTTTTATTTTTCCATGAGTAAGAACAAGAAAATATTCGATAATTTTGCTGAATAACGTTTCATATTGAACGACACAAGAACCACCAACTTGTCTTAGACCACTTGGCCAGGGAGTGTTTGAAAGCCCCCTCAATAAAAAAGAAATTTCCCTCCTTGTTCTACTTGCCTCTTCTGGTATACAAGTATACAATTTGCGTTGCGAGAGTCTCACATCGTATTATATAAGACAAATACTTGTATGATGAAATTATTGATAAAAAAATAAAAATAAAAATTCAGTAGAAAATTACCTTAAATTCGTTACGTTAATTGTGTTCTGTTTCTTTTGAACTTGGGGCTAACTATGAGCCTCACCCCCATACTTTAAATAACTTTGTAATATTTTGTTATGGAGTTCTAAATTTGCGATTTTGTGAATGTCCTCCAACTGCAACTTTTATAGTTTTATTACTCGTCCAAATTTGAACCCAACTAACATTATATTCATTAAAACAAAGTACACTAGCTAGCTTGTTCTTTTTCATTGTTTATATTTTAATTTTTACAATAAATTTATTATACTATAATATATTTTTCATTATTTTGCAATTTTTACTACTTAATTATATATTCTATATTTTAAATACATTTGTTAGATTAATTTTTTTTCCCAAAAACATATTTTTTTTAAAAGATCATAACCAACATGCCCTAGTTGATGTGATAGACTTCAATTATATGGGTATTTTTACTCGAATTTTCCTTGAGTACTTTTTGAATGATGGAGAGAAAATCTCAAAATTTACCTGCTTTTGATTTTTCTAGCTTTATTTTCAAAATAGGATCTAACCTACCAAATCAAAAAAGTCCTTAAAGTTTCGAAAAAGCACACACACACACACACAATGGAAGGTATAAATTAGGACACCCTTTAGAAGATTAATTCCTATTTTAGAATCCAATGGTTCATATATGACGATGAATCATTAATTAGGATCGCACAAAATCATTCCATTTATTGTTATTGAGATTTGTGGGGCTTTGAAAATAATTAATCTACTTTTTTTTAGGTAGAAGTCGAATAACTAATAAGTATTTTGTTTAAAATAATCAAATGATGATTCATCAATTTCAAGTTTTACATGATTTTTTTTATCAAAGGAAGAAAAAAAAAAGGACTTTGATTGTGACTTTGAACATATTGATAAAACATTAAAACTCGGTTTTTCAAAAAAAAATAAAAATAAAAAAAATCATGAATTACTTTTACTTGGTTTTTAAATTGAAAAAACGACAATTTTGATTTCTTACATTTGATCATCTAACAATTTTAGTCATTTATGTTTTTACATTAGAAATTTTGGCCCTTACGTGTATGAGTATGACATTGATTTTGTCATTTTTACATGAAATAGATGATCAAACAAGTAACTAATCATCTGTTAATTGCATGCTTAACCTCCTATTGCTGCTTTAATCACTTTAATATTTCAAATAAAAGGATTAAAAGTGCCAAACTTATAAACGTAAGTTGCAAAAATACTAACACGAAAATAAAATTGACTTAAACTGTCACATGCCAGAACATAGGGAAACCAAAACTACTGTTTTTCCTTTTTGAACCAACCAAACATACCTTTTTCATTTTTTTTTTTTTTGTTGTTGTTGGTTTTGTTGTTGTTGTTGAGAAAGAAGATATATAAATAGTTAACTTACTAATTAGGTTGAAAAGTCATCCAAGGCAGACTGAAGTATAAATGTGAGAATAAAATCTCAACTACATTTAACATACTGAGCTTAGGAATTTTTTTAAAAAAATAAGGACTCAACTGAATTTATTTTATAACAATTTAGTATCTCAATTTCATAAATTAATTTCTTTTCTAAAAATACATTTAAAAAAGGAAAGAAGAAAAAATATATATATTTTGCCATTTAGCATTGCATGGATCGTTGAGCCATATAATGAACATAACCAATGGCCAATAAACCATGGGAATTAATGAAGAGGAAATACGGTTTCAAACCCCAAAGTAAAGTTCAAACAGCCTAGATGAGTTGGCTCAAATAATTAAATAAAAATAATAATTTTCTTTTATTTATTCAAAATTTTAATGTAAACAAATAAATAATAATTACTTTTTCTTTATTAATTCTAGCCGACATTGAGGCATTTTCGAAGTTCGTACCCAGATTGAATTAATTAATTAATTATTGGAAGAAAGAGATTTAATTAATTAATGTGTTTTCAGTTTTGTGATTAATAAATAAATTAATTAATTAATTTCCTTCTCTAATAATTAAGTTGAGGACGACAAACCCACACAACACGCATACCTGCAAATAGCTAGCTACCACACGCATAGATAATTTTTCTTTTTATTTGACATTAATTAGTAGCAACATTTAGGCTCAATTTGATGAAACTAAAATATGAATTAGTTAAAATAAATCTATTAGAACGAATTTAATTTGTATTTCCTAATAGTTGCATATGCATCTCTCATTTTTGTATCATGGGTAAGCTTCGTTACGTCCCTCATAAGACTCCTTTTATTTTTTTAAAATTTTAATAAAGGGTCCCCAAGACTCGTAACAACTTAATCGATTTTTCCTTAATATTGCATTTTATCCTATTTGGTTAAAATTAAATATTTAAATGTGTGGTTTAATTCTAGCATTAATAATGATAAACATTTCTTGTGAAACATAATTTTTGTCTTTCTTTTGTAATACAATAATATAATTGTGTTATCATTTTCTAGATAAAATTTAGTATTTGATAGAAGTGAAAGTACCAGTATACAGATGACTAAAAATTACTCCATATTAAAAAGAAATAGAATTGAATAAAGGCTTAATCACTATTTACCCCATCGTATTTTTAAAACTAACCGGTTGCCCCCCGTGTTTTTAAAACTAACTGTTTGCCCCCTCCCCCTCTTACTAGTCAAAACATAAAAATTTATGAAAAGACAAAAATACCCTTCTGGAATGCTGACATCACACTCTCAAGTTTAAATAAAAAAATTTCATACGAATATACCCCCAAGCATTGGGAAAAAACTACCGGCAATAATTTTTTTTCCGGAGAAAAACGCTTGACTCCAGAGAAACGGCAATGGCAGCAAGTTCTTTGTGAAAATTGCGATTGGAGCCGGAAAAGTGCAGTGTCGTTGATAATGGAGTACGCGGCTCGACTCCGGAAAAACGACAGCGGTAGTAGTTTGGAGTGGGAAAATTGCAGCGGCAATTGTGTATCGAAGAAACCTTCACCCTTTTTTTTTTTTTTTTTTCTCTTTCTTAAGTAATATGCAGTTAAAACTTGGGGTATATTCGTCTGAAATTTTTTTACTTAAACTTGAGAGTGTGATGTCAACATTCCAGACGGATATTTTTGTTTTTTCATAAATTTTTTATGGTTTGACTGGTAAAAGCGCGGGGAGGGGGGGGGGGGTAAACAATTAGTTTTAAAAATACGGGAGGCAACCAATTAGTTTTAAAAATACGAGGGGCAAATAGTCAAAGACCAAATAACATGGGGGGTAAATAGTTTTTTGAAATTTTTTTTTAATAAATAATGTATTAAAAATACAAAAAAAAATATGTAGTTAAATAGTGAAAATTATTTTACGAATAATAAGCAATTACTAAAATGTATAAAATTTACTGTAAAAAATAATAACAAAACCACATTAGAATTAAAATCACTATTAATGGACTTGCCCTGATTCATAACTACTCATATAGTCACATTATACACCCTTTCTGTGTCTCATCTAAAGAGTTTAATGTTATAAAAAAAATGATCTCACGAAAAGAGTTCAATTTGAAGTATTATACATAATATATCATTACTAATATAATCATATGTGATACATAATTACATTTTAGTTAAAAAGTATAAATATAAATGAAAAGTATTGTATAAAATTATTTATTTTAAATATTATACTTTATCACTTATAATAAATTATATATTTTTTAAATCAGATTCTTTTAATATGGGTAGGAAAAAGAATATTTTAATTATTATTTTTTAAAAAAATTATTATTACTTTAATTATTATTTTTTTTTAAAATTATAAAAGGGGTCTAGGGAGCTAGGGGAGGAGGAATGGTGGGCGTTGGACGGTGGGAAAAGGGTGGTCAACAATGAAAGGGATGGGAGTAGAGATAGTTCTTATACAAACTAGTAATTAGGAGAGTTGGTTAGATCTTGACTATGGACTCTAACTATTAATTTATTCTTCAATTCAACTTTACGCGCATCCATCCATGCATGCACTGCATTCATTCATTTACCCATTTCCTACTATTATATTTAGACAAAAACTCGTTACGACGAGTGACACTGTCCAATCGTGCATGAATGGATTTTAACTTAATAAATATCATTTGTATATTATGCAAATATGCGCATTAATTTGAGCCTATTACGTATTGCATATTTATTTTAACCTCTTATGTATCTCTTAATTACGTTTAATTTAAATTTTCAACAACCCCTATAATTTAAAAATATACCATTTACCCCTCTTTTGTACAATTTTATCTTTATAAAATATTATTGACATTAACAAAATTTAGTATGAGTAAAGATATCTAGAAGAGTAAAGAGTATGTTTTTAAAATACAATATAACAAATTGCAAAATTGATAACAATTTAAAAGGGACAAAGTCTAATTAAACCTATACATATGCATGTGTTGTTGTTCTGTTCTTCATTGCTGTTCATAGAAAACAAGTACATATTCCCCTAACTCTATTTCATCTAGAACTATAGAATAAATTTCTGTCGTACCTTCTTTCTTTCGGTAATTATTTCGTTCTATTAGAAGAGTTTACTTTAAAAAATATATGACTATTTATCAATTTTAAAGTATATTTAAAATAACTAATTTATCACCCTTTGTTCTACTTATGTCCTTACGTTTTAAGTGTGAGTTAATTATAAGACACACATAATTATATTAGTACTGACTCAGAAAAGTATGAAAATAAAAACTGACCTTTTCTATTAAACCAATTTGTTTTTCAAAGTGAAACCAAATTGAATATTTGTGAATTGAATTAGCCGTGTAAAGTGCACTTTGAATACTAGTAGTAATGTTTGGCCACTGTAAAATTTGGTGCAAGTCAAATTAATATTGACTTGGCTTGGCGTAAGTTGGACCCTTTTTTGGGGGTGACAATGCCAATTTACGCAGCAATTCTGCTTAAAAAGATGTATTAATTACTTATCCAAACGTGTAAGTTTAGGCTAAATTTGGTTTGCGTACGTAGTTTGCCACCCTACTTAGGGACTCCCAAAGTAAATATATATATAGTTCTAACACCATTATGAGAATCATTATACTAAATAATACAAGTCTACTTTCATAAATGTATATCTTTTCATTGATGTTAAGGTATAACACTTAGCTAAATTGACACTGTTTGTTATATTTATGTTCTTACTTTCAAGTGTGGATTAATTATTAATCATGCATAATTATATTAATAAGGGTAAGAGAAGTAAATATTTGAAAGCCAACATTTCTATTGACACAAAAATTATTTTTAAAAGTTGACTATTCTAATGAAATGGAAAAATTATGTGTTAGAGATATAACTTCAATTATTTTTCTCTTTAAAGATGAATGGTCGTATATTGGGCAAGTGTTGTAGGGGACACTGAGAAAAGAGAAACTATAATTCTTGCGTAAAAAGTGAAAATTCATCTGCTACATTGTTACAATTCACATGAGAAATTATTCATAAAATTGATTTTTGATTAAACATATCATACAGTAAAATCTCTATAAATTATAACTCTGGGACAATGAAATTTTATTAATTTATAGATATATTATTTAATCAATTTATTAATTTAAAGAGTATTTTCGAGTTCCGTAAATAAATATTTAGATAAATCAAATGTGTACAAGTTAATTGTATCTATGAGTTCATTATATTATAGGTATTAATATAAATTTCAAATATTCAATGTACAAGTATGTTCACTGTACTTGAGCCTGAGAATATGATTAAAAATTTTGATTATTGTAACAAAATAGATGTCAATAACTTATTGGATAATGTGAGTAAAAAAAATGATTATTCAGAGGTCCAATATTTAGAAGAAATTGTGGCTAGTGTCATTGAAAATTCTGTTGATGATGAAGTTGAAGACGATTCAATATCATTAGAATCAATCGCACGAAAAGAATCACTCAAAGCAGTAACAAATCTTCAAAATTTATTGTTGCAGTTCGACAATTTAACACTGGAACTTTTGGATGCAGCTAGAAAGAATTGAGATGAATTTCACCTAGATTTAAAATTCAATAAAAGACAAAGAACAATATATTCTTATTTTAGTAAAATATCATAATTATATTTGTAATTTATAAGGATTATTAATTTATGATATTGGCGGGACTATATATTTATATAGGAATCTTTTGAAAAATTATTATTTTATTAAAATTTGTAATTTTTTGAAGTGGTCAAAGTTTAGACTGGAGAAAAGTATTATCTTAGAGAGAATATTAATTAATAAAGTATTAATTTATGAAGGTTCTACTGTACTAGAAATTGAGTGGCCAATTGGTTGGTCCGAATCCATTTAATTATTCGATCTGTTTTATTAGAATGGTCAAATTTGAAGAATGTACAATTTTTTATGTGATACAAAGTACAATACCTCAAATAAGTAATTTGTCACTCTTTCTTCCACTAATGTCCTTCATTTTCAAGGGTGAATTAGTTGTGATCCAATCATAATTTTTGTAGTAAGAGTATAAGAAGTAAATAAATTAAACTTTAGCTATTTTAATGGAACAAAAAAAAACTTTTTCAAACTTGACGCTTTTAATGCAACGAGAGAGTAAGATTTAATAAAACCCTCTATATAAGGTTTGTTCATATTATCAAACCTCGTGAGTTGTAAAAGTACAAAGTGAAACTCACGATTTGAACAAACTATCGAACAACACCTGAACATAATATGTGGGGTTTAAACTGTTATACCAATTATAATTTCAGGACTCATTTGCGTAAATGACAAGTACAGTTTGTATTTTTATAAATCATCAAATTTATTTAGTAATTTGAAAAAAATATTATCATAAGGTTTTGATAATTCGCTCATTACTTTTACTTTCATGAATTGTCTAATAGTTTACATGTTATATAATACAATCACTACACTAAATGAATATATGTACATTTTTCATAGAATGACACCACCGACCTTCATATGATGCACATATTTTTTCATGATGTTAACAACAGTAACAAAGACCGTTATATTTATATTGTGACGAAAAAGAAAAAGAAAACCAACTCAGTAAAATAATGTATATGTCTGACATTAGCTAGCAGGACGTAAGGAATGACACTCCACACTTCTGAGCTCTTGAAAATTTCCAAACATACATAGCTGTATCGAATCGATCATGAAATTTCTTTAGAAGATTCACATTTGTACCTCTTTTATTATTATTATTATTATTATCATTATTATTATTTAATTTGTTTATTTTAACGTATTTTGTGGGGTCTTTAGTCCCAAACTAGATTCCTACTGGCTACTTCTCTCATGGACACCGCCCTCAACCTCAAATAATGTAAGACATTTTCAAATAATAATAATTATTACTTTGTCCATCTTACTCAAAAAGTTCACTTTAAAATATATACAACTTATTACGGGTTGTGAGTTACAACACCTGAAATAAGTAATTTACCACTATATTTTTCACTTATATCCTCACTTTAAAAGTAAGGGTTAATTGTGAATCACACATTGTTATGTTAGTAAATGTATATAATGTAAATAAATTCAAAATGACTCTTTAAATGGGACAATATTTTTTTTTGAAAGTGAAATCTTTAATTGGGACGGAGGGAGTATAATGGAAGACGAGTTGGACACATTTATTTTTTTATGTTTCCCTACTACTCACTTCTGCATAAATATTTTTGGAAGGCTTTAAATGGACCGACGAAGTCATGGACCGAAAGGGACCGACGCACATGAGTGAAAATCCACATTAGCGCGTCGATCGAAAAGACAGAAATGCCCCTTTTATTTATTATATTCTCTCTCTCTTCTTTTTTTCTTGCACTTTCTTCCTTTCTCCTTCACACATTTATTATATTCTCTCTCTTCCTCTTTTGCAGTACTTTCTTTCTTTCTCCTCCACACATTTGTTATATTCTCTCTCTTCCTCTTTTCCAGTACTTTCTTACTTTCTTTTCATTTTCACGATTATCAATTCCTTCTCCCTTCCTCTCTAATTTATTTTCATTTTCCTCTTTTATCATTCATTTCAGTAGCTGATTTTTTTTTTTTTTTTTCGTTTAGCATTTTGAAAACCCATGAAACAAAAACAGTACATAGTGTGAAACGTTACATTCTATATTGTAAAACAATACATAGCAGCCATTTTGTAAATTATTGTTCCATTGGGTCACTCTCTAATCCCACCATTTTTTTCTCTTTTCTTTGAACTTTTCCTTCTAAGTTTCAGATTTTATATTTTTGTTGGTGATATTTTATTTTTAATTTTTTTATAATTTTTTATTATTAAATTACTTTTGACAAAATGTTCATTAATAATTTAGTAGCAGCTTCTATTTTTCTTGATTGAATTTTCTAAAAATTATAATGAAGAAAATAGTTACAAAAATATTAACACGTGTAACTTTAGTGGAGTGATGTTTTCAATTATTAAATTGTATTATACATAAAATTCAAAAAAATTAATTAGAGGCATTTATCAACTATGATTATTATAAAAGGAATTTTGTGAAGTGTATGAAAATTTCTAATTTATCAATTTGATAGTTTAATAATAACAAACATAAAATGATACATTTAAAGCAAATATTTGATATAACGTATGTATTAAAATGATACATTTAAAGCAGACATTTGATACAACGCATGTATTAAAATAATACATTAAAATAAATATTTTATACAATATGCATATTGAAATGATACATTTAAAATAAATATTTGATACAATATGCGTTTTAAAATAATACATTTCTTGCAAGCATTTGATAAAGTTTACTTTTTAAAATGAATCATTTTAATATGCATGTTGTGGCCATTTAAACTTATTAGGATCCGTCAAATAAGATAAGATTGTTGGAAATAAAGATTATATTTGTGGTAGAACGATTAATAATGTTTTTGCTATATACAAAACTTTCACACTATATAATGTGTTCATACTCTTGATTGCATGAATAATATGTATTCTTAATTTTATCTTTCTAAACACACTCTATTTTATCTATCTTGTGCATATTTTAATGTAGGTGTTGTAACTATTATATTTTTATTTCATCCTATATAGTAAATCCATATTATACTTTAAACTATAAACTTTTCATTTTTAAAGGATAAATGTAATACAACACATGTATTAAATTTTTATTTATTTAGAATGATTAATTTTCTCCCACTTATACTCATGAATAATACAAGTTGTACTTTTTAAGAGTACTACATTTGAAGTAAAAAGATACATTCAAAAACAAGCATAAAATGATACATTTAAAACATACATTGATACATTTAAAGCAAATATTTGATACAACGTCTATATTAAAATGATACATTTAAAGCAGACATTTGATACAATGTTTGTATTAAAATAATACATTTAAAATAAACATTTAATACAACATGCATATTAAAATGATACATTTAAAATAAACATTTGATACAATGTGCATTTTAAAATAATACATTTCAAGCAAGCATTTGATATGGTGTACTTTTTAAAATGATACATTTTAAAATGAATCATTTTGTAGTGATCGTTTTAATACGCATGTTGTGGCCATTTAAACTTATTAGGATCCACCAAATAAGATAAGATTGTTGGAAACAAAGATTATATTTGTGGTAGAATGATTACTAATGTTTTTATTATATACAAAATTTTCACACTATATATGTGTTCATACTCTTCATTGCATAAATACACTATCTATCTATCTCATGCATATTTTAATGTAGGTGTTGTAACTATTATATTTTTATTTCATCCTATAAAGTAAATCCATATTAATACTTTACACTATAAATTTTTCATTTTTAAAGGATAAATGTAATACAACACATGTATTAAATTTTTATTTATTTAGAATGATTAATTTTCTCCCACTTATACTCTTGAATAATACAAGTTATACTATTTAAGAGTACTACATTTGAAGTAAAATGATACATTCAAAAACAAACATAAAATGGTGAAATGCATGAAACATCACTTAACTATGAACTTTTGCAAAAAAATGACACTTTCAAAAAAAATGCTCTTTTTTAGACACTAATCTTCAAAAATGCTCAAAATATGACACTCCGTTGGATTCTGCCGTTATCTCACTAACGGGGCAAAAAACTCAGGGGCAATTTCGTCATTTCGCACGTCGTCGGCACAATTCATCTTCCCCAAATTTTTTTTTTTCAAAAACAGTCTGAAGAAACCCAAAGAAAAAAAAATGAAGAAAATGATTTCCATTCTTCAAAAACCAAAAGAAAAAAAAAATTATGTCATATTTTTGGAATGTCATCGCCAACGGCCAAGGCCAATGTCAAACCGGAGACTACGGCTGCCTGGAATGCCAAGGCTATGGTAAGACGCCGCTTACCCTAGCTGAATTCGCCTTAAACCAGCCTAACAACATAGACTACCTCGACGTATCCCTTGTTGACGGGTATTAATATTCCGATGGAATGTAGCTCCGTTAGTGGTTCTTGCCGTGTGAGGATTAGTTGCTCGGCGCCCATCATGGAGGAATGCCCGGCCAAGCTGAGAACGCCTGGTGGATGCAACAATCCGTGCAACGTTTTCGGCACGGATCAGTACATTTTCAACACTCTTTTGGCTTCTGGAAATTGTTTTCTTCATAAGCTTTTTTCCTTTTCATTTCTGAAGAAAACGATTTCCAGGAAATCGTTTTCTTCATAATTTGTTTTTTCCCGTAATTTTTTTTTTCCCCTTTTGGTTTCAGGAAATCGTTTTCTTCATAATTTTTTTTTCTTTTGGTTTCTGAAGAAAACAATTTCCTGGAAATCATTTTCTTCAGTTTTTTTTTCTTTTGGGTTTCTTTAGACTGTTTTTGAAAAAAAGAAAAAAAGTTTTGGGAAGATGAGCAGTGCATGCGACGTGCGAAATGACGAAATTGTCCCTGAGTTTTTTGCCCCGTTAGTGAGATAACGGCAGAACCCGACGGAGTGTCATTTTTTGAGCATTTTTGAAGATTAGTGTCTAAAAAAGAGCATTTTTTTTAAAGTGTCATTTTTTACAAAAGTTCATAGTTAAGTGATGTTTCATGCATTTCACCCAACATAAAATGATACATTTAAAATATACATTGACACATTTGAAGTAAATATTTGATACAAAGTCTGTATTAAAATGATGCATTTAAAGCAGACATTTGATACAACGTTTGTATTAAAATAAACATTTAATACAACATGCATATTAAAATGATACATTTAAAATAAACATTTGATACAATGTGAGTTTTAAAATAATAGATTTTAAGCAAGCATTTGATACAGTGTACTTTTTAAAATGAATCATTTTAGTACGCACTTTGTAGTGATCATTTTAATACGGACGTTGTGGCCATTTAAACTTATTTTCTAAAAATACAATAAGTGAAAAAAGGGAAATTAAATGATCTAAAAATAAATAAGTCATCATAGAGTACTATGTCAACGAGAAACAGGCTCAAGATCCTCTATTATACCTATTACACTCCTTATTACACATCTTAATAACTCTTCGTAAATATTATTTTTTAAATTAATTTTTTTACCAATGCTATTATAAAAATTATTTTTTAATTTAGAGGAAAATTGAAAAATGAATGATAAATGGAATGTTTTTCAATTTTAAAAATTATCATATAAAGCTTTGAAAGAGACCACATGTGATATTATATATATATATATATATATATATAATGCATATAGTTTCTTCCCATTATTAAATTTATCACACACAAAACACTACTATATTAAATTTATGAAGAATTTTGATACTCATTTTGTAATTTTACCTCGAAACATAATCAATACAGTGTACATATTAAAATGTTACATGTGAAGCAAACATTTGATACATGACACATAAAATATTAAATCATTTGCCTACACATATATATATATATATATATATGTATTACTATAATGGACATAGTTTCTTCCCATTATTAAATTTTGGGTTAAGTGTCAATAACCTCCTGTGGTTTTAGAAACTAATGAAAAATCCCCCGTGGTTTAGAAACCTATGAAGGACCTTTCGTGTTTTGCCAAAACCATAAAGTTAACAGCAGGGACTAAAAAAAAAAAAAACAAAACTAATAGCGGGACTAACATAGAAAAAAAAGGCAGGGACTAAAAAAGTAAAAAAAAGACTAAAAAAAGAAAAAGAAAAACACAATGAACATGCACTGTTCATCGCTTCTTCCTTCTTCTTCTTCTTCTTTCTTTTTTTTCTTTTTTTTTTCTTTTTCTCTTTTCTTCCTTCCTTCTTCCTTCTTCACCCGAAATGTAGCAGCCCAGAAAATACAGCAAGGAACCAAACCGAACAATAGAAAGTCGCCGGCAGAGCGGCGGTTGAGGCGAAAAAGCGCCGGAATTGCCAAAATGAAATTCAATTTTTATTTTTTTTTTAACAACACAGCAAAGAGTGCACCCAATTGGTTTCAGCAATGAGGTTTTTCACAAACCCAATTCGGTGAAGAATTGGAAAATCAGTAACCCAGAAATTGGAAAGCCTCCCAAATCCAAATGTTTGCTACACTCCAAGCTTAAATCCCTCCTAACAAGTTAGAAGGAGCTCATTAGCTTCAGAATGAACAGCAAATCGGCGCCAGAATGACCAATTTCACCAAAAGACGCAGTACCGAACACCAAGTCGGACTGTATTTGTTTTGGAATCTCATAATCGGAAGGAGAGGATGAGGAAAAGTGTAGAAAGAGAAGGCGCTGGAAGAGGAAAAACAGCCCCGCGTGTTTATACGCATTTCTGACATGGTGCCTATGTGTATTCCACTAAGAAGGGCAGAAATGGAACACAAAAAAGTGGGTCCCCCGTCGGGATCGTCGGTTCACGCTATCATCGGTCCATTTACATTTACTCAATATTTTTTCCCTTCTTTTTTTCCTTTTGCTATCAATAATGTTTGAATCCATGACCTCGAAAGTACAAGACTCGTCTATTACATAGCCCCAATCCTAAACCCTTTCCAGAAAAATTGCCTTTTACGAAAATACTATATTTTCTTACGGCTAAGATGCATTACTAATGTCATTGCAAGAGTTATTGCGTATGTTACTATCAAATGAATGAACAGTTCCATATAATGTTTCTATAGGTTTACTCTTTTTAAAATCTAATAGGAAATTTCTATTTATATTTATTAATTAATTTTGTATTTTATCAATATAATTATATATAATTCATAATTAATTTATATCTAAAAAGTCAAGATTTTGAATAGAAAAAATAACGATAAATCATTTGTTTTAAATATTGATCCATCTATCTCATCTAAAGAACTTAACTGTACTAAAAAATAGACTATTTTAATGAAACATAAGAAGTATGTTTTATACATTTTTAAAATACAAATATTTCGCTGGGACGGAAGAAATTATATTCTAAAACAAGTCAAAATAAAAATAAATAAAAGAAAAAAGAAAGCTAGACCACAAAGTTTGAAAGAAAGAAACAATGTAAGTTTTTTTATTTTTATTTTTATATATATAAAAAAGCAAGTTTTATTTGTTTTTGTGTATGCAACTCTCACTTTCTCCACATTACATCCATACAATTAAAGCTGGTGGGCTTACACACACTGGCACACTCTCTCTATCAATTAATTCAATTAATTTAATTATTCTTAGGATCAGCTACAAACAACCAAAAAACATATAATTAGGGGATTAAAAAACAAATTAATGTTATTAATTACATTACTTACTAATCATTGATTACACATCTATCCACCTCAATTAATGACAAAACAGTACTGCTACTACTGAAACAAACACACCCATTTGTGTCTGGGACTAATGGACCATAGAAAAACAAAAATAATTAAAGGACTTAACCCAAAATTCCCAATTAATTAACATTAATTTAAATTATTTTTATTACTCCATCCGTTCCATTAGAAAAGTCAACTTTATAATATTGAAAAGATTGAGTTGTAAGAAGTGTCATTTGTCGCTAATTTATGATATCACTCATGCTATTTTTCAAGTGTCCCAAGAACTCGCTATTTTTGTGTATGAATTAATTTGGATCTATGTAGGTTTAATTTTTGTAGATTTTACAATTATTTTATTGATATGATTATTATCTGATCAAATTTTTCATTGTTGAAATAATTATTTATGCTCAAATTATTTCTGCAAAAATGAACATAAATTTGATTTTTTAAAAAAGACAATAAACACATTGTTTGATCTGAGTTCGGTCAAAAGGAAAACAAAAAATATTCTAAAAATTAAAATAACAACGGTAAAATGCTGATATAGTATATATTCTGTAATATTCAAAAGCCTGTGTTATTGGCCTTTGACTATTTGCCCCTCCTCCCATATTTTTACGAAATTGTTATTCGCAGTAACTGTTTTACTATTCGCAATAACATTCCCCTGTGAAAAGACTAACATGCCCCTGAGACAAAAAAAAAAAAAAAAGCTAAAGTGATTCCTGACACAAAAAAAAAAGAGGAAAAAGCAAAAGTAGCAGAGCTCGTCTAATGTAGTCTATTTAGTCTGTCACAGCAAAGGAAAATCAATCAGAAGCAAAGGTGAGGCTGCGGAGCTGTGTGGAGAAAAAGGGATCCCAAAATTGGCCAAATAGGATAAAAGTCGACACGAATCAGATCGACAAAAGGTAAGTGCCTAAAATTAATATCTGTTTCGGTATCGTTTTATTTGTTGTTTTGCTTAATTTAGTTGTAATATGTCCAAATTTATTAGTATTTTGCCCGAACTTGTTAATTTTTTGCCCGAATCTGCGCAAATCCGGGCGGTTGTCGACGGAGTCGGCTGAAATACCGCCGACCAGCGGTATTTCCTTATGGACCGGCGGTATTCCTTAGGGAAATACCGCCCGGCTGTATTACCCGCAGGAATATCGCCGGATTTCTCCGGAGTAATACCGCCAGTGACCGGCAGAATTTTCTGGAAAAATACCGCCGATGGTATTTTTCCAGAAAATGCCGTCGGTCACCGGCAGGATTACTTCGGAGAAATACCGCCGGCCTACTGCGGTATTTTCTGGAAAAATACCGCCGCCGGCCGGCGGTATTTTTCCTAGGTTGGCTGGATTGTTGGCGGTTTATCTGCCCCGAAAGGGCTGAGATTTGAGCCAATATTTTAAATTTTCTTTAACTCTAATTGTGTTATTGTTCCTTATATGTTATCATTTAATTTCATATTGATAAATGCGTGTTTATATTATTGTAGATGGCAGAAGCATTTAGGAAATTGAAATTAACCAAAAGCAAAAAGGATGACAATTTGCAGCAGGTTGAGAGATGCACTGAGGCGACACAGTCCTCCTCTGAGTAAGTAGGTGGCCGAATACCTCCCACTGCCTCCAAGAGGCAGAGAAGGGTGGCAGGAAGAGCGCATGGCTCTTCTCGCTTATCAAATGCGACGAGGGAGAGTAACATTGATTACGGCGAAAGAGAATTTTCCCCGCCATACATTGGAAATGCGGAGGAGGATGAAGCTCAGGAAAATGCGGAAAGATTTGAGATGGATATGTCTCAGTCGCAGGAGTTCATGGGAGGGAATTCGGGGCGGATGAAGGATGAAAATGAAGGGGAAAATGCAGCGAACCAACGAAGGAGCGAAAAAGGAAAAGAATTAATGGGCTCCTCGCGTAGGTTAGTGTCAGGGTCTGGGTCTAGTTCTAGCTCCGGGAGGGATGCCGGGTGGAAGGCTTACCGGCCTCTAGATGGTCCGATTGACGGTGGACCTTCAGATCCAGAGTTGTTACGGAGTTTCAAATGTCATGTTGCCTACTACGTATGGCATCGACATGTATCGTTTTATGCTTTATTACATATTTCTTGATATAATTTTTATTTATTTTTGATTTATGATTAATAAGTTGGCTTTTAAACTGTGTTATTTTATTTAGTCAATTACGTAAAAACGTGGTGCATTGTTGTGCCATAATGGCTGGAACAATCTGCAAAGGTGGGAGTTAGCCGATAGGGAAATAAAAAGTATAGTTGACCAGTTCGGGTTGGCACATTTGGGTTGGTCCATGCATTAAGAGTTAGACTCTGCACTCCTAAGTGCCTTTGTTGAGAGATGGCATCCGGAAACTAATTCATTCCACCTGCCATTCGGAGAGATGAGTATCACTCTCCACGACGTTGCGTGCATATTTTGGATTCCGATTGGTGGAACGCCAATTGGCTGGAAAATTAAGCCGGCAGAGATGAAGGAACTGTTGTTAGAATTATTGGGGATTGAGGAAGACCTGCTCGGGGATAGAGATTTTGCAAGTGTTAAAATGTCTCTCCTTCGCGATCACTGTGTCAGTGGATAAGAAAAAAACCCACGTGCTTGCGCATTTTCTGCCTTACCTCCGCGATGTAGAAAGCGCAAGTGGATTTGCGTGGGGTGCAGCTTGTTTGGTGAACCTTTATCGCAATCTTGGTAGGACCTCTAGGGTGGACGGTGCCCAGTTAGGCAGTGTCTGACCTTATTGCAGGTTTGTAAGAATCGTTTATACTTTATTTTTATACTTCATACCAGTACATTAAAATGACTAATTTATTTTTAATTTTTTTAATAAAGCTGGATATACGAGTACTTTCCCGCGTTTAGTCCGCCGCAGCTGAGATCCTGAAATGTCGAGTGGCCAGCTGCAACCAAGTGGCACATCGGAACCGGCAGGAAGCGCAGGCCTAACTGGAATTTGTTGTCATATAGACGCACACTGGATGGAATGAAATCCGAAGAGGTAATATTTCTATGTCGTTTAAAGTTTCTATTGTTTATTAGTGTAATAGTCGACTTCGTCGCTTATCCACTTACTATGTTGCACATGAACTAGGTCAATTGGCTTCCGTTTGGCCCAAATCCTGCAAGAGAGCACCCAATAACTTTGTACAGGGGTCTTATTCATTGCCCTGGAATTGTAAAGCCATACATGCCTGATCGGTTCCTGCGGTAATTTGGATTCATTCAGTTGATCCCTCACCCAATTTTAGAGCCAAAGAGCTGTTACAGAGGGTCTGAAATAAAAAGGTACTCCTGCGTGTATAATACGAATCTTAAGGCACCGCAAATGTACAAGAGTAAGGTGATAAGAGGGATGGAGAGGGCTCATTGGCCCGATCAGTCATGCCTTGAATACCTCAAGTACTTCCATCCGCGCAAGCACGTTCGTGTTAGTCCCGACGACATGGAAGTGGACGAGACACTGGACCCCAAAAAGCTATCTGCGGTTGCGGTAAGAAATACAAATTTATGCTTATTTCTGTCAATTAATTATATAATTGCTCTAAATTTTTTACTATATTTTGATATTTCTTCCAAATGAAGCGCTTGCAATATATAGCAAGTAAGATGTATTATGCTCATCCCCGAAACCGCCATAACATTCCCAGTGACGTGAGGGAGAGTGCCATAGAGGAGGTGGCTCGCCATTTGGAGGATTTGATGCCGGCACTGGAGTAGATTGCGGCAGGGTCCCATGTACTGTATTCACTATTTTTCATCGTTTTTTTTTATGCATTGTATAAAGTAATACCACATTCGGGATGATATATAGATATTTTATTTGACTTGAGTACTTATAAAATTAATTACATAAGAAAGTTAAAACATGAGAAGCTTAAACCCTAAACGTAAAATCAAACATAAATTACAGTTAACGTGAAACTGTTGCAATGAAAAACATCTTATACTAACACTCAACAGTCGATTTATTTCGAAATTCACCCAATTTTCCATGCAAATGGGATTTTCAAAGCTGCATTTGTTCTGAGGCCCGGCTACTCCACGTCGGATAGATTGGGGGTAGCAAGACATCCCCTGTCGTTAACAAGGCAATGAAATGATTTTGTCTTATTAAACCCATGTTGATGAAGCTGCTCGGATCATTAGAGACGTAGGCCCCCCGCCACAGCAGCGGAAGGAAAGTATTACTCTGTTGGACATATAATGTAACCACCCCCTGGTACTTCGTTACGACAAGTATGCCCAAAAGATGAGAATCAAACCAGAAATCCTCATCTGCCAGAATTACATAACAATCTAGCAGCCTGAATACTAAATCGTAATCGACTGCCCCAAGAACGAAGCGCCAAAAATGAGCTTCATCCCGGAGTTCTTGGTGCAGGTCTCTGCGCATTTGATGCCATTGCACCTCATCTGCTTCATGTGCGAAATAGGTAATTACCCTAAAACCACAGTGTCCATCGGGCACTACATTAACGTGCCCGATAATATATTCGAACACGAACTGCTTCAGAAATACGGGAAGGTCGTAAGGCCATTCAGAAGCATAGGGCCTCACAACCCTTCGTCTTCTCTGCCCGCCTGTGGATCGCCGACCTGCAAGTGTAAAGCATATTATATTGAGTATGTGTATATGTATTTAACCAAAATTACATGTTAAAATAAAATACATATATTCGTACCTCGTTGTAGTGCATTCCTTTCGGCATGCTCGTACCCTAATAGATCTCGTTGGGTTGAATTGTGTCTGGGGCGTCCCCTGTGTGGCCTACTAACCGGCTCAGCTAGATCAACAGTTTCCGAATAAAGCGTCGAATGCACCACACCCATGACCCTGTATATCTCTCGGACGCGTCATTACATCCAGAAACATGTCATGCAGCCGGCCTTCAGCGGTTAGCCTCTCCTCCTGAGTTTCTGGAATATGATTATCTCCCAAATGCAGCGTCTTCCAGAACGCGTCAACGTCGATAGGATCAATTGGATGGTACGCGTGCACCAACTGTTACATCTCACAAGCACATGGCAGACCACAACTTGTCCGGAGTTCGCAACCACAAAGAGCACCATCGTCCCTGATAAGGCCAACTCTTTTTGTATATTCTTTCTCCCCCATTGTAATACCAGCGAAAGACATTCTACCGTTAAGCCTACTATACAGTAGGTAGTCGCTCTTCCAGTATATTTTGCTGCGCGAAGATTTTAGTCCAAATTTCATCGAGGTGCAACCCTATCATAATATTAATGTCGTGAAAAATACTTGGGAACGCCTTTCTATCATACCAATAGCCTTCTTCAACTGTGCATGTGCCCTCTCAACCCTGAAAGACAATTGACATTAAAATTCTTCATATAACATAAAGCCTTATATAAAACATTGCGCAATTATACAATATACAAACCATAAATGAAATCAATAAATAACTTACATGTTCGTTGTGTGCTCTTCGTAATGCTTTATATTTTTCGTTTAACAAGACACAAACTTCTCCTTGTGGGGATCCAACCATGTCTTCTTCAAGTACGGAATAACATTTCTGAATCTAGATTTATTTCCATATCTAGTATCAATATATTCCACAACTTCCGTGAACTGTTCATATATCAAGACTTTCACCACTTGCCCCCAACGATATAGAAACACATCCGTTGTAGTTTTGTCGTTGCCAACCGATACTACATGTTTCTTGACATCCATTTCAATGTGTCTCCTACAAAGTAGCTGGGTAACATGTGAAAATACTAGTTCCACAGCATTCATTAAGGCGGTCTCTCGATCAGTGATGACCACGTGTGGGTATTTGTTTCGCTCGAATAAATTGCTCAATTGTGCCAATCCCCAGTAATAACTCGGAGTAGTCTCATCCCTCATGAAAATCAACGCGATATGAACATACTGAGCTGTAGGTACATGAGCTACTATTTACAGCAGAGACATGTCGTACCTGTTTGTCTTATACGTTGTATCCATAAACAACACGTACTGAAACAGAACAAATAGATGAGGGGCCTTCTTGTGCGCAAAGAAGATGTGGCCCACTGCATTACTATCGTCATCACCTGAGTATGCATAGAAGTATTCATGATCATGCAGAAGTTTGAAGAAATACTGCATGTTAGTCATACCTCCCCTCGCATCCCTTTTACTTTTTGCTGATTCCTTATAAACCTGTCTTATGTGGCTGACATTTTTCGGATCATCCGTGCGCAATTGTGCCAATATATGCTTCGGCCTGATGTTAATACTGGACATTTTTGCAATCTTCTTCTTCTCCACTTCTGTTAACCGTGTCTGCGCTGAATGCCAGTTTCGAATTTCTTCTAATTCATGATTGTGCGTACCGTTTCTGACCTCTAACGTGTGAGACCCCAAAAATAATAAGGCAATTGTAATTGGTATTACTTATAAATAGATTTTTATTTGGGTCTCGATTGAGTATTTAAAGAAATTTTGGGATTGAGTTCACAATTAAGGAATTTAATCCCTTAATTGATTTAAATAAATATAAACAAATGATGATAATACCAATAAATAAACTAAATAAATAAGACGTAACTTAGTAAAACCAAGAGTAAAAATAAAGAGGAAAAGTAAGCCAGCAATGTGAGATGCTGCAAACTCATGAGGTTGTATGCGTTTAGGACTCTTATCTTAACAGACTGACTTTGAACGTGGGAGGAAAATATGGATAACACACCAAACGTAACTGATTAACGATATAGCTTATTCCTAGTTGACTGCGAATCAAATACAAATTTCAGTATCTCTTCCTCGCGTCGTTCTCTCCCACGGACTCGGCCTCCACTTTCTCGAATTTTCTCTCTCGATAGATTACTGCTCCGCTCGAAAAGAATTCAGTTCTTGAAGGAGGAGGAGGAAGGCCCATAGCGCATCATCAACGTAGGAGAATCCATTTGTTGTCAAAACGTGCGATGTACCCGGAACGATGGCCTTTTAATAAGACAGGAAAAGAGGAGTTCTGAGGCACCGGCTTCTCTTGTCACAGGTACGAACACCCATTACTTCACAAAATCGGCTATGCTTGCAAAGAGGGTTTTGTAATTGGAGAAGTTTTGAGTTATATTTGGGTGATTATTCTTTATTGATGGAACCGGAGATGTAGAGAATGCATATGTGTATAAGCTGAGCAGCCTTTGTTTTTTAGTTAGCTTGGAAAGAACAAACAAACCTATTTATATAAAGGGGAATTTAAGATGGATACATAGGTATGCAGTACACGTAGGTGTATATGATAGATGCCGGTGGACTGATCAGTATGTATATTTGTTGCTGATGCATAAATAGATTCAATATTAACACTATCGATGTCGATTCAAGATTTTGATTCTTGGAACCATTATTTAGAGGAACTGCATCAAACATACATTTATCACTATATAGGGAATGTGTACACCAATTTTTTTGTGATTTTTAGTTCAAGAATTGCTGAGTTATGATTTTATTAACTGTGACAGTCTACTGGAATTTGGTCATACAGAGCAGCAGAGTTTTGAAAATTTATCATAAAATGTATACTTTAAGAAAAATTATGAAATTTTGTATGTACTGTTCAGACAGTTGGTTTTAGCTACCTGCAAATTTTCGTGCCCATTGGACCTGTAATTTTCAAGTTATAAATTTTTAAAGATGGCAGTTTTGTACAGGGATTTTTCAGGAAATCAGTGAATTACGAAAGCAATATTTAAATAACCCTATTTTGGAAAATTCTGAAACTTATGCAGTATGTTAAAGGGAAATAGTTCTACCTTTTTGTCAAATTTCGTCTAAAGGCGATCTGTATTTTGAGAAATATAGGCGTTTAAAGCTGGCTGCTCTGCATAGTGTTTTTCAGGAAAACACTGGATTGCGATTTTCATAATTAATTATTCATTCTTCCAAAAAATATGAAAATTTTACATTATCTATTTTAATATTCCATTTAGCTACTGGTAAAAGTTTGGGTTAATCGGACTTACCAGTTGAGAGGAACATCCACTTTAAGCTGACTGCCCTGCATAGGAAGGTTCTGAACCTATGAATTTTGAGTATTCAATGCCTTGTTGTCGTCCAAACTTACATAGGGGCCTTGAATTTTACTTTCGATAATGTGCATGCTCCATAGGCCTTCGATTAGTAATACGGTGCAACGTTGACTGATTAAGGGTTAATTAATCTGCAGGATTGATTGATTGGGGACCTTTGAGTTGGTTATCCTCGCTTGCTAAGGTGAGGGTTCTTGCTATTTTGACACTTAGCTACTACGTGTTTAAAGATAACTATATATATATATATACACGTATATATATGATATAGGTACAATTGTTTTCTTCAATGTTGTTGAATTGCTTGTGAATGTATGGCTGCCCACGCCATAAAATTATTTTGGACAAGAATTTCCCAAAACACCATTTGCTATGTTTTACAAAAAGGAGAGACTTTTTTATTATTCCTACATGAATGATTTCTATGCTTGACAACCATTTCATAAATTGTTTTACGAATGAGTTACTCCGCCTCTAATGCAACAAAATTGTGGATGTGGAATCCCCAAAATATCCTCTTGATTTGCTTTGCAAAACTACCGTGCTTTGTAAGCTTCTTGTGTGACTAAATTTCATTTCTAACAATCTTGTGCTTGTACTTTTACTCCAACTCTTTATTTGGCTATTTTGATTCCTCGAACTATCTCTCATGGTTGCTTATGACTACTCCTACTGTTAACCTTGTGGTCGCCTACTGCTACTGTTGACCTGGTGGTCGCCTACTGCTACTGTTGACCTGGTGGTCGCTTACTGCTACTGTTGACCTGGTGGTCACTTACTGCTACCGTACTTATGTATGTCATGCAACCACGCAGTCATGCAATTGTCCTTAGATAAGAAGGACTTTTGTATGATCTCCACCATTGAACCTTCTCTACTCACTGCCGAGAAAACGGTTTCTCTACAGTTATTGTTTTGAATTTGCGCTCGCTCTCTAGGGCAAAACTTCGACTGAATCGTAACTATGTTTGGTTTGAACTCATTCTTTTTTTTTCTGGAGCAAAATGTTTAACTTGGTAATCCCTATGGTGACTGGTGCTTTGTGTCGAGCTAACTCTTTGAATATTATTATCTTGGTAATTGCTCTTATTTTTTTCACTCCTGATCTTTGAAATTCTTACACTACTATTTTGAAATGGCCGATACTGGAATTGTTATTTTTTCTTATCCGTTCAATTTCTTAATACTAGCACTGTGGGCTTTCATAAATCTGAGGACTCTCACGGGCTATATTCTAGTAGTTCACTCTCTTTTTCAAAAACCTTATTTTGTACACGTACCTAAGCTATTGGGTCTTTTCATACGGCGAGGTCGACTAGACGAGGTCAAGGATTACTAGGATACCCTGATGATAAGACTAGATACTAGCTTGGAATGGGATGATCTTGTTGAGCGACCATCCCACTACCCTCGATATGTAAATTATAAAGATTGTACCTTTCGAATTTATTAAAGAAAATTATGTATTAATAAAGAATTTATAGTTTGCTCCTGTTATCAACTGTGGGCGTGAGCCCTGAATGGCGTCACCTCCCTGATCCATCCCTTTGTGTATGGCACCGAAGGGGGGTCGGGGTGGGGCGTCACATAACGTCCACTTTCCCCCATCAATTTCTCATCCCTTCAGGTGAAATGGACAGTTTGTCATCTTGCTGCTAGTATTGCTTCGCCTGCTTTTCCCTTCCGGTATGGGTGCCTTCTCTCTAACTTTTCCTAATCTATCGCACCCTATCTCAACTCTACCTTTTCTTCCTCTTGTAAGGAACAGCCCCAACATTTTCGAAGAGGAAGTAATTTTTGCCGTCATATTGTTTTCAGCTGCTCGTGCTTTAACCCATGCAATCATATCTTCCTTACTTCTGAACTCTTCGTTCGTCTGAAATATTTCGATGTGGTCAGCATAAATGTCATCACTCTCAATACGAAAATCCTGTTAATACAAAAAGCTAGTTCAGCATACTTAAATACAAAAATTTTGATGCAATAAATAAATTGCGCAATTATTTTGTCGGCGAGAGCTGAAATTCTGACAGAATTATGATTAGCATAGGTTGGAGGGATATTGCGAATGTCTAAACATTTTTTGCGGAAAAATCTCCGGAAATACGGCCGGTCGCCGGAAATACAGCCGGCAGTAGCAGATTTTTTTCCCAGCGAAATATCGGCCGACGGTATTTATGTGGGAAATACCGCCGCCGGCCGGTATTTTTGGCTGAAATACCGCCGGCGGTATTTCTAGGGAAAATACCGCCGGCGGTATTTCTAGGGAAAATACCGCCGGACGCCGGCGGTATTTTCCCTAGAAATACAGCCCGTCACCGGGGGTATTAACCCGAGAAATACCGCCTGGGGGCCTGGCGGTATTTCAGGGGGAAATACCGCCGGTCCCAAGAAAATACTACCAGACACCGACGGTATTTTCTTGGGAAATACCTCCGGCGACCGGCGGTATTTCGTCCGGGGAGACAAGTCTCCCCGGCCGAAATGTTACAGAAACTGCAAAAAAGTCTTGATAATCGCAGATTCGGGAAAAAAATATCCCTCCAGAATGGATTTTTTTTCCCAAAATGAAGGGGTATATAGAGAATTTATTTAAGCAAACTAATTTAAAGTAAAAAATAAATACAGTGTTTACTTATAGTGTAATATGGATCGTACTCGGGTATACCGGCCATATTTGAATAAACGTGTCAGTGATGAAATGGAAAACAAGTGTTTCTGCAGTTTAATGTAAATGGAAAACAACTAATTCTGAAGGTGGAAAAAGGATGGAAAACAAGGCACCTTACTTATAGGTGAAAAAATGGAAGAAAAATATTTTTTAACCATAAAGGGCAATTCAGACTTTTCACAGGAAAATGTTACTGCGTTTAGTAAAACGGTTACTGCGTTTAGTATGCCCCTTTTTTTAAAACTAACTGGTTGCCTCCCGTGTTTCTAAAACTAACTGTTAACCCCATCTCTCACTAGTCAAACCATAAAAATTCATGAAAAGATAAAATACTCCTTTGGAATGCTGACATCACACTCTCAAGTTTAAGTAAAAAATTTCAGGCGAATATACCCCCAAGCATTGGGAAAAACAGCCGGCGAAATTTTTTTTCCCTAAGAAAAATGCTCGACTCCGGAGAAACGGCAATGGTAGTGGGTTCTTAGTGAGAACCTCGATTGGAGCGGCAAAAGTGTAGTGTCGTCGATAATAAAATTTGCAACTCGACTCCGAAAAAATGACAGCGACAACGGTTCGGAGAAACTTTTGCCCGTTTTTTTTTTTCCCTAAGTAATATGCAGTTAATACTTGGGGCATATTATTCTGAAATTTTTTTACTTAAACTTAAGAGAATGATGTCAGTATTCCAGATGAGTATTTTTGTCTGATCATAAATTTTTATGGTTTGACCGGTAAGAGGGGAGACAAACAGTTAATTTTAGAAATACGGGGTGACAACCGGTTAGTTTTAAAAATATGGGGGACAAATAGTCAAAAACTAATAACACGGGGGTAAACAATGATTAAGCCTATTAAAAACTGACCATTTAATTAAACTTATTGTTATAAACAACATAGTTCTATAGTTTATAGCTTAAACATTTCAAATTAGTTTGCAACATATTATTGATGTTGTGGATATTTTTTCAGTTTCATGATCATTGTTTGTTGTACACTGGTCTCTGGAGTAGTTTGCATGGCTTATTTAACCAGATTTCAAACATAGCCAGATCCCCAAAAAAAAAAAAAAAAACAAGGAAAACGAAATTTGTCTTGGCTTCTTCATATGTGACAAACTCAATTTCTTGACAAGACCTTATAAAATTTGGTAACATTATCATCTTCTCTCCCGTCTTTGTATATTTAAGTATGTTATTATACACAATACAATTGTAGAAAAGATTTGATATGATATTATTTTATTACGTAAAATTTTATCGTAAATACATAAAATCTTTGCATAATATCATTTTATTAAGTAAAATATCATCGTTTTATCATAACTTGATTGAGACTATACCAATTTGAATCTTAGCACACATAATATGACGTGAAAGGCCGGGGATCACAGAATTACACCCCACCACCACCCACCGCCGCCTGTTACGGCGTTACTGGGCTGAGAATTTTGTTCGAAGTGGGAACGGGGTAATAAGTACAACTTTAATGTATATATATACATACAGATTCATGTACAAATCTTTAAATAAAAAAAAATACAGGTCAAAGAGACAATTCTTTCTCCTTTCTTTTTATAATTTTTCTTTCTTTCCTAATTGCTTCCCATTCACTTTCCTCCCATTTTCTTCCTTCAATTCCTTTCCTTTTTCTCTCTTCATTTTCACTCTCTGAAACTGAAACCATAGTCATATAAAGATATATATAACCTTCTCTTCTTCTCTTTATAGCCATTTGAGTGGATTAAAAGAAACAAACTTTATCATTTCATTCTCTTCTAACTTGAGCTTTACCATCACTTTCTGTTTCCTCATTTGTCCCACAGAGAGTTTATAGCCATTGTTGCTTTCTTGACTGAATTACTGACTGATAAGGGTTGATTCTTGATTCCCTTTTCTGGGATTTTTGTTGTTGTTATGGAGAGGGAGAATTTGTTTCTTGGTGAGCCTTATGGAAATGGGATGAACTCAGAGCAGCTTCAGAATTGCTTTTTTAATCCCAATTGGGACAATTCGATGGATCAGAATGATCCCTTTGAGTCTGCTTTGAGCTCTATGGTTTCGTCTCCGGCGGCGTCCAATGCCGGAGTTCAGGGGGGCGGCAATGTTGTCCTCAGAGAACTCATTGGTAGACTAGGAAGCATATGCAATTCCGGTGAAATTTCACCTCCTCAGTCTTACGTTGGTGGGAATACTAGCACCAACAATTCTTGCTATAGTACCCCTTTGAATTCCCCTCCCAAGCTCAATCTGTCAATGGCGGATCATCAGATCAGGGGGAATTTGCCAATTCCTGGGCACCAGTTGCCTAACCGCCCAAATTTTGTGCCATTTCCCACTGACCCTGGCTTAGCTGAGAGGGCTGCAAGGTTTTCCTGTTTCGCTAACAAGAATTTAGGTCAAATTGGGTTGAATGAGACTGAGAGAGTTGTTTCAAAGTTGGATTCTGGGAAGCTCTCCAGAGTTTCAAGTAACCAGTCCATCAAGGGTTTTTCTGGATCCCAATTTGATGTTCTTCAAGAAAGTAGAGAAAACACAGAATTTGGTGATTCCAGGGAGAATTCTTCAGTTTCTGAGCAGATCACTGGTGGGGAGGTTGTCCCAAATGCCCAAAATGATGGGAATTCCAGAAAGAGGAAGTCAATTCCAAGAGGGAAAGCGAAAGAACCCTCATCATCAAACTCTGCCAAAGCTGCCAATGTAATTCTTTACTAAGTTCTTCTAGAATTGCATTTTTTATTTTTCATTTTTCATGTTTGAAGTTTTTGAGATTGATGTGGGTTTCTAAATGCAGGCTGCAGCAGTGAAGAATGAATCAAACGCAAAAAGAAGCAAGTCAGGGGAAGAAAATGCAAATGAGAAAGATGCCACAAAAGGCAAGGCAGAGACAAGTGAAACTGATAAAGATAATGAGGATAATTGCAAGGCTTCAGAGCCACCAAAGGACTACATTCATGTTAGAGCCAGAAGGGGTCAAGCAACTGATGCACATAGTCTGGCTGAAAGAGTAAGGATTAAATCAATATTTTTACTGTTTCTTCCACTTTTTTTTTTTACTGTCAGATCTCAGTTGACTTATCATCTTCCAAACTTAATGATTTTGCAGGTGAGAAGAGAGAAAATCAGTGAAAGAATGAAGCTCTTACAAGATCTTGTTCCTGGCTGTAATAAGGTAATCTTTTTAGAATTCTAAACTTGCAGCCTTCTGAAGCAAATTAATACTGATCTATGCTGCAAATGAAGAATGAAAAAGGGTACATTTCTGAACAAAGTATGGAACTTTTTGCCACAGGTGACTGGAAAAGCTGTCATGCTCGATGAGATAATAAATTATGTCCAATCTCTCCAACGCCAAGTTGAGGTAAATTTATATCACAGTTGTTCTTTTCCTATGGTTAAAATTAGTTGTTTGTGATTGACTAAATTTGGACAAAATTGCTGTCTTGCAGTTTCTTTCTATGAAGTTGGCAACAATTAATCCAAGAATGGAGTTTAATGTGGAAGCTCTTCTACCCAAGGATGTAAGTCATCCTTCATTCACAAAATCCCACTTGAATTGAGAGAAGTTGGCCTTAATCATTAACTAATTCTGTTTTTTGCCAATTTCAGGTTCTGCAATCTCGTGGATCTTTGCCTCATAACATTTACCAATCAGAAGCCTCAGGAACAGGATTCCCTTTCCCAATCCAACCTCAAAATGGGGCAAATTTGCCAAGTGCAGCCATGGCAGAAATGCCTTTCTCAATGAACCATTTGAGCGCCGCCATCGGTAGAAATCAAGGCATTCATTTGCCACCTCTGGACAACTTTGGTGAAGGTGCTTCTCAGGTAATGGAAGAACATCTTCAAAAAGACTAATTAAATGAATTCTTGATCTTTGATTATTATTATTATTATTTTTTTATCTTATTAGTCAATTTGATCTTTATTTTCAGGCCTCATCATTCTGGGAAGATGATCTCCATTCTGTTGTTCAGATGGGATTTGGCCAAAACCAAACACAGAATTTTCATGGTTAGTGAAGTGAATTCAAGCCATTTTTCACAAAAGAACAACCTGAAGTTGTGTTTTTTGGCTGCAAATTCACATTGTTCATCACTTGTGGATGCAGGGATATTGCCAACAACAGCTCAAATGAAGGTTGAGAATAACTGAAACGTGAAAAAAAGTATATTTTCATCATTGTTGAATTCAATTGAAGCCCCGAGTGAGTGAGGCTTCTGTACATAGAGAAAAAGGAGGAGGATGTGGCAGTTCATAAGAATTGGATCTCTCTTTTTGAAGGGGAAATTAATTTTTTCTCTCCCATTCCAAAAATTTCTAATATTGTATCTGGCTATCAATTTTTTTCTTGGAGATTATTTACAATCTCTCTGTAACATTCAAGATCTAATATGCCTGTTTCACTTTTAGAGCTAAAATGTTACATGGTAAGAAATGTGTTGAAGGGTTGAATGGTATTATTTCAACCTTTTTTTCACACTTTTCGATACCATTTAGAATTGTATCACTAATTAATTTATTGGGATAATTTAGTATGAGCTATCTTTATTTTCTGTGTCTCCCTAACTTTGTTTATATTACCTTGACTCCTCTTAGTTTTTATTCTTTTCATTCTTAATTGTGCCAAAACATCCAACTTGAGGTTTGAGATTGGACTAGGGTTTAAATGAACTACAGAGAGCGGAAACATAATCGTTTATGTGACATTTTTTAAACGATGCATTATTTAGTGGAGTGACATTGATACATATAAAAAGCGGAATGAAAAAGTATCGTATTTTGGTAATTACTTTTGCAGAAAGAATGCCTATTGATGACCCTTTATAGTTGACTACTAATTGCTTTACAATGAATGAAGTAATGACTAATGACATTTGAGGAAAAAGTTTCTATGAAATTCTCATTATATATTAGAAATGAATTCTTTAGGTGCTTTCTTTTAGAGTGGCCAATGGTAAACAAAAGTGAAATGTCCCACACTTTTCTTTTCCTTACGTTATCCTTCAGCAAAAAACACATTGAAGAAGCAAAATGCATCACTTATCAAAAAACTTCATTTGAATTCCTTTCGTTTCAATGAAAGAATTCGAATATATAGCTATAGTTGAATATCAAAATACTATTTCCTTAGTACATAAAAAAAAGTCTTATATTTTCTTCGTCAAGAAAGAAAATGTCTTAATCAAGTAAATAAAGATTGAAATGTAGGAATAGGACGCCATAATGAAAGGGGATTAACCTTAAATCGCGTGACTTGTGGAGGAATGGAAATGGATTCATATATATATCATAACCAAGTGTCTATTTGTAACCAGCTGTGAAGTGGGGACAAAGGCAAAAGGGTTTTAAAGTCTAGTTGGTTGATTTAATTAAGAATAACATTGACATTCAGTTATAGTTGTAGTAACAGTCCTACATTATATTTCACAGTTGATCTCGAGCTGGAATCCAAACTCCACTTTCACAAACTTATCATCTCAACTGTACAATTAGGACAAAGATGTCTTCAACTGCAACTTTTATCCTAGCTAGGTCCAAGGGTGATTGTTAAAATCCATTATAATTTCTGAGTTAAATATGATACGTGTTATTTCAAGGATTAAACTTGTATGCACGATACATCAGTATCTAAATTCGACAGACGATACATCAGAAGTTAAATTCGATACGCGATATTTTAGCCACTAAACTTATAACCGTGTGATACATCAGCAATTACACTCGATACATCGGAAACTAAACTCAATACATGATACATCATATGTTAAATTCGATACTCGTGTTTTCAAAACAAATTCGTTATACATCAGAGATAAACTCAATACGCGTGTCGTCGGATTGGATCAAACTTAAAATATATATATATATATACAAATTTTTATCTAAAAAATTATACATTTTAGAAACAAAACTCTCCTTCCTGAACACAACTGAGGTAGTAGAACAAAGTCATTTCATTTGACTGTGGCTAGAATAATTACCCTTCTATTACATATTTGGAGATCATTATTGGGATTCTACCTCTCTTTATCAATTTGGAAATTGACATCTTCTAAAAACTCCTCAGCAGAATATTTTCTCTCTTTCATTCAAAATATTTACTTACATAAAAGTATTTTTTCTTTTTATGAGCATCACTTCTATAAAAAAAATATATTTTTTTTAATAGAACATAAAAATTTGTTTATTCTTATATTTTAGATTAACATAGGATTTCAATATGGTGGTTTACTGGGAGCCCCGACAACCCCACCCCCTCCCCCTCTCAAAAAACGAAAAGAAAGAAAAAAAAAAAAAAAAAAAAAAAGGGGGCTTGTGCATGTGAATTTGTCCGACCTCATGGAAAAAAAAATAATAAAATAAAATTGTAACAAGACAGCCAAAAGAGCAGGAATTTTATTTTGGCTGATCAACTAACCTTTTGAAATTAATATATGAATAATTAGGGCATTGTAAAACCAGGTTGGCATAAATGAAAGTTGTCACTTATCTAAGGAGGAATCAAAGGACATTTGAAATATTCAATCTTACTTTTTTAAAATAAATATAATGGGATGGAAGAATAAAGTAGTGTGAGTTCAAATGGGAACAGGTAATAATAGAAGTAGTACTCTTCTTTACTTGAGTTTCCAGCAAAGGCAACCAACTTCCTTTTCAACTCTCACAACAAAAGTAAGTAATCTGCAAACTTTAATTACCTTGTTATCTTATCTACTAATTGTATAGTTATCACTTTAATTACAAAGTTAAGTATTACATTGTGGTTTTGGTAAAGTTTTAGAGTTTCATCCTTATTGTTAATTATGTGCAACTTTTCCCTGGAATCTTGGCTTTTGTTAGGTTATACTTCCTCTCACTCATGAAAATAATTTAGTGATACAATTATATATTGTGTCACAAAGTATAATATGAAATGAAATAAAATCTTTTGTGTATGGCGGAACGAATATTTTTCTTTGAGAAGTTTATGTGTGTGTGTGTGTGTGTTTGTGAGAGGGCAAGTCTCCAATCAAACGGAAGTACTATCCAACAAGAGACTCACCCCATATGCACGTACGTTTTTAAAATAGAAATAGACGATTTTTTTAAAATTTGATATTTTATTTAAGCATACGATATTTCAATTTTTTAAAATTCATAAAAAAAAATTTCACCACAGGCGATCCTTGATATATATCTATATATATTATATATTATTACTTAGAACTAGGCCATATATTTCCAGCTAAGCTCGGTACATCAAAAGTTATAAGCGATACGTGATACATCATAGGTTATACGCTATACATCACATGCGACACGTTATTATTATTATTATTATTATTAAGAAAAAAACAATATATTATCAACAAACTCGCTACATTAGATACAATATATAAAAAACTATACACGATACATAATATACATGCGATTCTGATGATAAACTTGATATTCGAAAAGCCTTAAAAAAAATAGTATTACATGTTTTTAAAGAAAAAAACAAAGATAAACCGTTTAACGGTTACGTTCAGAAGTTTTTTTTGCCTTCTGAAGGAGATTGGTAAGAACTAATACAGGAAAGAAATGGTAAAAGTGATGGGATTGGGATGCATCTCTTTATGGCCTAGAACAGGAAGAAGAAAAATGGCCTTGCTAGGATGTCAAAATCTGTGTCCACCGTCATTGAATTTGTAGATTCTTTGATTAATTATCCATTAAAAGAGGTATTTATATTTTAAAATTTTAAAATATTTCACTTCAAATAAATAATTTATCATATTTTTTGTCATATATATTTTCATATTTGAAGTGTTAATTACTTTTTAATCATATTTAATTATACCAATAAAGGTATCAAAGGTTAGAAGAGATGGGGACTTTGCGCCTAGGGGGACTCCATGGATTTCCCATTTGAGCTTTGCGGATGATTTGTTGATATTTTTGAATACGAGTAATGACTCTATTAGGGAATTCATGGAATTCCTATGCATATATGAAGAGGCCACTGGACAGAAGGCAGAGCCTAAATGCTTTTTCTACTTGCCGAGGAGGATGCGGGACAATGAAGGTTTAATCCGGCGACTAACAAGAATGAGAGCAGGGGTTTTTCCCTTTACGTACCTGGGTTGCCCTATCAATCAAGGGCGATGCACCATGCTCCTTTTTCAGCCTTTGCTGGACAAGATACATGCTCACTTGGTAGGGCGGCAAGGGAAGTATCTCTCGCAGGGAGGGAGGCTTTTATTGATCCGGCATGTGCTGTCCACTATGCCGCTTCATTACTGGGCTGCGCTCAAGCCGCCAAAGGGTGTGGCGGCGAAGATTGAAGCAATTTTTTCTTCATTCTTTTGGGGGACTTGTGAAGGGAAGAACAAAAGGCATTGGAGATCCTGGAATCGGGTCACCTTTCCGATAGAGGAGAATGGTTTGGGGGTCCAGAGTATGGCGGACGTTATTACAGCTTTTTCATGCAAGCTTTGGTGGAAATTCCATAACGCAGAGGTTTTATGGGCATCTTATATGCAGGCTTTGCCCAAATCGGATAGGACTTCTCAAGTTTGGAAGCGGTTAGGAGAGACCATACGGGCATTCTGGTAGGGGATGGTTCCTCTTTATTCTGGTCTTCCAATTGGACAGGGAGGGGTTTTCTATCGGATTTTGTTGATTCAGAAGAGATACTGGACCCTCGTTTGACTTTACAGCAGTACTGGAACACTCGGGATTTGTTGAGTAGTGATATGCAGCCCCTGTTTTTAGATGAGGTATGGAATTGTATTAAGGGGATTGAACTCCAGTTTGACGGCATCCCGGATCGGAGGATATGGAAGCCGGAGATCAAAGGCTACTTCACAGTCAAATCAGCTTATGAGGTGGTCTGGCAGAGGGGGACAGTTGTCGTGTCTGACTTATGGCACCGACCTTTGCCTTTGAAGCACTCGATTTTTATGTGGTGACTCTTGAATGGGCTTTTGCCCATGGATGATGCATTGCGACGGTTGGGTTTTCACCTTGCGTCAAAGTGCTATTTTTGTTGCTTTGAGAATTCACTGAAGCATGTATTCTACGAGTGTCATCTGGCTCGTGAGATTTGGATGCATGTTGGCGCACGTTTGCATACTGCTCCATTGGCCATTACGGATTTATGGGACTTATTGGATTTCTTCTAACACAGGGCGGATTTTGAAGTAGCACGCCTCCCCAAAGAGGTGACTGTGATTGTCCCTGTGGTAGTGTGTTGCAAGATATGGCGGGCACACTGCAAGGCAGTTTATGAGGGGGTGACCGTGGAATCGGCTCAGCTTTTACGTGTGGTTTTTAAGTCAATATATGATGTGTTGGCTCTCAAACCCCCTGTGTACCGGAGGTCTGTGGCTTTTTTAGAGGCTGATATTTTGCCGAGGTGGGCGTATCGGAAAAGGAAGGAGGAGCGGATAGTTTTCTGGAGGATGCCTACGCAGGGCCACTTTAAATTAAATGTGGACGGCTCTTCCCGCGGTAACCCAGGCCCTAGGGGCAGGGGCGGTCTTGAGAGATTCATATGGTAGGTTGGTTTTTGCAATAGGAGCCTTTCTTGGAGTGCTCACGAGCTTCCTGGCAGAAGCCCGCGCTCTTCTGCTCGGTCTTCGTATATGTGATTGCCTTGCACTGCGTTATCTGGAAGTTGAAACAGACTCTATGGTGCTGTTGATGGCAGTCCAAGGGGGGGTCTGCTCCATGGCATTCGGCGGCCACTTTGGCTAGAATATCGGATTTGCAGCATTGCTATGAGAACTTATCCCACATTTTTCGCGAAGGGAATGCAGTGGCAGATGCACTGGCACAACATGCGAGTTTGACCGGATTTACAGAATTTTATGTTCACTCCACCCTCCCTCAGAGAATTAAGGGTTTGGTGGTGCTAGATGCTAGGGGTCTTCCCTATTTGCGGGGCTAACCCCTCTTAGTTTTATGTGGTCTGTAGGTTTGTATATGTTTCATTTGCATTCCTGCATCTTTGTATCTCTAAGGTAAGGCTCATTATGTCTCCCTTAGATTTTTACGGCATTTTATCTTTATTTTAATAAAGGGTCCCCAAGCCCCACAGTCACTTAATCGGCTGTTAACCAAAAAAAAAAAAGGTTAAAAGAGCATAAACATGACTTTGTATTGAAACAAAACAATTCTATAAATATGGATCTTTTAGATGAACTAAAGATAATCTAATTTTCAAATTCACCTTGTTACTTCTTTTTTTTTTTCCTTTTTTTTTCATTTAAGAACACACCTATGCATGGTGAAATCTGGTCATGAAATGAAGGTTTTGTCCAAGGTCAGTAATTGTTTAAGTAATAATAATAATAATAATAAGTACCCAAAATTTTATGATGTCCAGACCAGATTAGAAAGGAGAGTGTGTCCAACATTTTGACAGATACACTTCAACCATCTATAATTTTCCAATTGTTTTCTTTAGTCTGTGTCATTTCTCCATCACTAAGGACATTGTTCTAGCCAATAAGCTTTTCTCTACAAGAAAAATATCATGGGAAGGGAATGCAATAATACATTAAAGGAAAAATGAAAGAAAAAATAAAATGCCGTATTACGAAAACGAATAATGATGTTTTTATAATTTTATTAAAATAATTTAAATAAATGGTATAATGCATAATGGGGCATATTTGAGTGTGTCTTCTGTAAGATCATTTAATGGTCCGAAAGGCAATACTTTATTAACTAAATTCGATATACGTGTTTTTTTTAATACATGCTATACTTAGGGCCTGTTTGATAAAAATTAATGCTTATATCTGAATGTTTAATGTTGAAACTATAATACTGAATAGATTAAGTACTTAATATTAATGCTAAAATATATTTTCTGAACTTCTGAATAATAATGCTTAATCACTCGATCTTGTTCAATAAACATGTTGATCTTAATGTTGAAATTTTGAAAATGTACCATTTTACCTTTACGTTGAATTTTTATATTTATATGTGCGAAATATCAAATTTTATAATGAAACATAAATTATGATGAATGAAAAACATAAGGATACAAATTAAGATAAAACACACTAAATTGAATGATTAAAATACAAAAAGTAACAATTTACTACAATTTAATAAAATTTCTCAAAATAAAAAACGAGTCCACTAATTCGTTCTATACGAAATTAAAATTTTACAATAAAAATCATATATAATTAATAAAATTATATAAGCAATATTAAACACATCGTAAAAATGAGATTTATAAAAGCAGGCAAATAAAATAATTTATTAAATAAATTATTATTACCAAATACAATAATAAAAAAAAATTTATTTGACAATATTATGATGAATTTTAAAATACGTGGAAGAAAAAAATAAAATAATAATTTATTCAAAAATAAATATTTATTGTTAAATCAATATGAATAAAATAAAAGGGGTAGTTTCGGAAATCAAATATGAATTATTTAAAAAATGTTACGTGGAGCATTAAGTGATAAGCAATAAGCTAACTTTTACTGCTTAAATTTTTCTAAAAAAATAAGCAGTGCTTAATGTAGGGAATATTCAGAGTGGAGAAAGAAAGAAATGGCAACAAAACAATAAAGTAGACTTCAAATAGTGTACAAAACACTTTCCTTTAGGTTTATTTCTTCTACTACAAAGTGCAATAAACTAGGAAGAAATTCCTGCAGGATAAGATGAAGAAAAGTTCAAGAAGTTCTGCACTAAACTCTTAAACTACAGAAAACAAGAGAGGAGAGCAATGCTTTTACAAGTCTTGTAAATCTAAAATCTGCAGCCTCTAGATTCCAAGGAGATCCTATTTATAGAGCTTCGTGTCCCTTAATGATCAGACACCACAATGGAGTTGCATCCTTTCATGAGTTGCTTCGTACCACTTCAGAGAAAAATACCCCTTCGTTAATGATTTCCACCAAGGGACATGTTGGTTCATTTAATCCAACATGGAGGTGCTGAAAATGTATCTGTGATTTTTGCCACGGAGTGTGTTGCACTGCTACAGCTATCTGTGAGCTAAGAATTGAAAAATCCATCTTTTCTCACACTTAATCAGTTAAGAGGTTTGGAATTTCGTTATCAAAAAGGGCGAAAGTAATTATTGCTTAGTCAAATAATTTTAAGCATTAAGCACTGTTATCAAACAGCCTTATTGTTTTAACATGACGGCTATATTTCAGCAGTTAAACTCAATACTTTGGAGGCTATAAACTGTATGTTGTTTTGAAGCACACAATACTTGTTGTTTTAACATACACGCGATATTTTACATGCTAAATTCAATATTTTAGTATTTAAAAATAGTAAGTGTGTTTTAAAAACACACCATACTTCTTGTTTATCCGTAATAATTCAGAAGCTAAACTCGATATTTTAACACTTAAAAATAGTACATGTGCTATGGAAACACACAATACTTATTATTTTAACATGCACACGACTTCATGAGCGAAATTTACTACTTCAACACCTAAAAAAAGTAAGCATGTTTTGAAGACCCACGATATGTTGTTTTAGCATAACCACAATAATTCAAATTTCAAAAGCTAAACATAATACGCGATCCCATCAAGCTATCAGACTTATCAAATACAAGTTTTTGCGTTTTAAAAAATAAAATCACAAGTTAAACTTGTTAAAGTATGCAATAGAACCAAAAATTGATTATATCCTTTGATACATTTCCCCTCACATTATTAACTATCATTTTATTGTTTTAACAAAAAAAGAAGAAGAAGGTATTATTGCTCTCGCATATATGGATGATATGTTGCTCCTTCGTCTTATTAAAATAATCATGTTTGTAACTCTTTTTCCGTCTCAATAAGAGAGTTAGTTTTAAAAAATTTACATTTTATATCCTTATTAATATAATTATGTGTGGTCTACAGCTAACATATACTTAAAAAATAAAGATGTAAATGGTAAAAATAATGTTAAATTATTAATTTTGGAAATTGTATATTGCCATCTATACAAAGTTATATTTTTAAAAAAATTGACTCTTTATTTGAGGTTTTTTCTTCTTCTTTTACTATTTGGGACCCCTAGCCCCACTCTTACATTTCCCCACTCGGATGGGAGTTGAGTCTGCAACATGCAGGAAGTGCTCAGCAGAAACTTTTCGCTGAACTAGCCTCCACTCCTCTTTATTTGAGTTAGACAGAGTAATTTAAAGCAGCACTCCATCTGAAATTATCATTTTTTTTTCTTTTTGCCCTTTATTGATCTAAACAAATTGGCAATGAATAATCAATCGAGGTTGTGCTTTACTTTTACTCAAGATTCTATGAACAAAAAAGCCAAGGTAAAAGGCCAAAAGGAAAGCTTGGCAGACATAGCCAAGAACCCAGTTTTTCACTCTCTTAAAAGTCAAAATGTTTGTTGGAAAAGGAAAAGGGGAAAATTTTCCAATGGAACTTCATCAAATTATTTATGCTTACCGAAATATATATACGTGATACGCAGTTTATACATGCGATACCACGTCATTCAGAAGCGCGTCTATCGAACGATTATATTTTTTGTTTCTTTATTTTATTAGTTCCTTAATGCTACTCATTAAAATACAAGTGTTAGTCTACTATTTATGAGTTTTATTGCTAAGTTTTATAAATATTTTTCTCTTCTATTAATTTCTTAGTGCTAATAGTACATTCATGAGTATCACTCTTATTTTTCATGAGTAGCATTTTTGTTTTTCTTTTCATTTTACTTAATTTTTTTTCTTTTACAAAGTGATACTAGGAGAGAATACTAATGATACTCATGAGTATTATTGATATTTTCATAAGTTTCAGGGTTTTTCTTTTCTTTTTTTTTTTTTCTTTTCACAAGTTTTAAAGTAAGATACAAAATAACGCGTATTGTTTATGTGAACGGCCAGTACTGTTCACATAAACAGTGATCACATGTATACATGTTTTACACAATACTAACTCAATGTTAAATACAATCCTACCACCACCCAATATTTAGAATAGCTTCTACAAAAAATAGAATATGTTTTTATTTTCCATTTAAATTTGTCCTTTTAGTTACGATTTTAATAAATAATTTTTTTACATTTTTAATATAATTTTGTGTGAATCACTTTTACTCCCTAAAGTTTGGATATAATTACAAAACTAACCTTATAGTTTTTAGTAATTACAAAATACCCCTTCAACCAAAAAAAATTATAGAAAAAGACTTGAAATACAATACAATACAATTTTGATGCCCAATAATGTTTGTTTTGTAGTTTTTACATTCCACCGGATTTGATGTGTAGTTTTTATGTCCCACATATTTCGTTTCTTGGTATGAACAATTCAGAAGGGATGTGTATACGTAATTATTAAATACAATATGGTTAGTTTCGTAATATAACTAAACTTCAAGTTTTCAAAACAAAATCAAAACAGAAATATAAACTGAAACATTTGCCCATACAAACCATTAAAAACTTTTCTTGCATTATGGTCATGCTATATATATGAAGCTGTAAATGCCATTTCTCTTTCTCTCTCTCTATATATATATATATGATGATGAAGCTGTAAATGCCATTTTTTTATGGTGTCAACCAAATTATACTGTTAAGTGTAATGATGTATGAACATAGAAAAATAGTTGGTTTTTGAGTACAAACATGAACAACTTTATTAGAAAATAGTGTTTTTCCCCCCTGATTTACTCCTCTTGACACTATGAATAGAATTGGTCCACAAATGTGGGTGAGGAGGGTATATGATGGAATATGTTTTGTTGGTGGGCTTAAAAATAAACTTATCATTAGAGAGGGAGAGGTTGGGGGTTGGGGGTGGGTTGGGGGGTCCAAAACCAGGCTGTACTCCTTCCTAACATTGGTGTGCATGTAATATCACACCCAACCCTTATTCACTTTATGTCTTTCTTTCAACTTAAGAAGCATTTGCTTAAAAACCTTGTTTGGTATGATTTTGATTAGGGTGAGGGGAAAGACAGGCTGTGATAAACCATCATTTTGATTTCACATATAAGAATAAGATCTCATGCTTCAATTTTCCCCATAGAATTACTACTAAAACTATCTTTATAAAAAATTATTGAAGATATCTTCAAGAGAATCATGAAAAGATGCATGATTAACTTAATATCATTGTATCCTTGTCTCATTAATTGTTGAATTGTAGTTTGATGTTTGTTTGTGTTTAATTGCACAGTAATTAAGTACTAATAATTTGCATTGACCAGATATTCGAGTTGCCGCGTGCATAGTACTTATTTTATCTCACGTTTTTTCATTTTATTTTGGTTGGTAATACTGTGTTGACACTCTTTTTAGGAGTAAGATCTTTTGATTTCTCACGCTATAATTTAAAGGGTTGAGTATTGGTTAACTCAAATTATATTCATGATCTACTTTCCCTAGTGATTTCTTTAAGTTTTGGAAGATATAGTTACATCATATTAACATTTAGATGAAATATTCGAAAATCGTATAAATTATATAAAAGAAAACCCTTTTAAAATTATATTACTGACAATTTCAATCTATATAAAAAAGTCATCTTGAATGCAACATGTATTCCTAATAGCACGTAAAAAGTGCAACCCTATATCTATTCTACTATGTTAATATTCCAAATATAATGTTCAAAATTGTGCAAAATTATCACACAAGCAAAGATGTCTCAATCTCCTTTTTGTACAATCAAGATTCCCCAAACAATACAAAATTACCTTGCCCTACTCATCCACAGTACTCACCTCTGCTGTTCATATCATACAAATAATTATTGATGGTTTCTCGAACAAATGTCACCTCAAGTCCTCTTCTTCATGTGGGCTAGCTTAAACTTTAATTTCCCCAAACTTCTTAATCTTTTTGCACAAAAGAAAACTTTTCTTCTTCCTCTTTTTCTTTTTTTCCCTTTTTTCTTTCCTTCTGGCCATAATGGTTTGGTACTAGTGACTAGTAAGAAAGAGAGAATGTCCCTTTCAGAACCATTTCCACCATTAATTTTGAGATATAACAGGTTATTTTATTGTCTTTCTCCCATAAGGCCAAAGGAAATGGATATAATTCAATTGCAATTCCATCCCAAAGAATGAATGGCTCGGGTTCATCAGTGGATAGAGCCATTTGCTTGTTTCATTTCGCTTTCTATCTTCTCAATTGAATCTCTCTAAATATATATAGTAATAATGGTCAGATTGGTCCACAGGTTGGGAGAGATACAAGTCATGGAAGACAAGGCCACAAGCATCATGTCTTATGGTCTTTCTTTCATCACAATTCACATATGATATTGATATATATAATTCTGTGTAGGCGATTAGTGTTGTGTTCAAGTTAGCAGATTTCAGTTGATAAATTTTCGTATTGACACTCCCCAAACCCTAATCCTAACATTATCCGTTTAATTATTCTTGTTATTCGTGTAAATTCATTTAACTAGTTCATGAGTCCGCCAAAGTTTAACTTTGCCCCATTTATATATCATGTTGTGTTTTTCGTGTCATGTCAGGAACTGACTGCAGCCTACCACTAAAAACTTACAATAATAATCAAGGAAGAAAAGAAGAAAGGCTGCAAAAATGAACAAGTACTTGTGTCTGCATTGAGAACCCTTATTTTTTATTCACATTTAGGAGCAGAAGGATACTTCTCTGAGCCACTTGAAGATTGGATTGCCCCCAATCTTCTTGACACCTAAACAAAAAAATTTAATGATCAAAGCAGCTAACTCCAGAGCTTGTTTCTTTTGAGATCTTCCACTAAGGCCCCCCTTTGTCTTTACCCTTTCCCACCTCTAGGACCACCCTTATCCATTCAAATCTTCCTCCTCTGATCATTCTGGTTCCCATTATGCAATAAATAGTGTAGTAGATCGAGAATTCACATGCTTGAGCCACCGTCACAAGCTTTCCGAAGTCCATTTTTGTAATACTGTTTTCAAGATTACAAAATGGACTCTTTAAATGGGTCGGATCGAGTATTCCGCAAAAACCAAATGGTTGAGCTTTCCTATGCATATTTTGCAGATTAGTTGAAGATGGTTTCTGCGTAGAAGAATGAACTGAAATATCATTGCTATCTTCTGTAAAATCAGTTGAATTCAACTTCACAATTGGTGAGAGAACTTACAATCAACACACATAGGAGGAACTATATATTATACTACATACAACATTGCATTACAAGAATATGCCTCTATATGTTGCACCTATCATATCCAGTATACCAAGATGGTTCTAAAGATGACGACTTCCCTTCTTCCGCAGAGTAATATGGCGCGAACTCCTCGCGCCATTGCTCAGCGTTGTCGCCTGCTTCACCTGTTACTGTATTTGAATCCGCATAAAACTGATTCGCAGGACAGATTTCTTCTTCGTGTTTTTTCATCAATTCATCTTTTAACTTGTTAGCCATCCTGGTTTCTTGCTCTGCCTCAATTGCTCGCTTCTGCACATTGATTTGATTAATTAGAGAAATCAGGGATATACGGGAATCATGATGCACAATATTAATTACTCCAAAGGGCAACAAAAGATAAGCTCAGTAATCAAAGCTCTAAAATGACAAATGAAACAATCAATATTAATAAGAAGAAGACATTGCTCCTCTGAATAACAACACACGCAAACAATTCTGACAGTGAAAATAATGCAACATCAGTATTTCATTCTAATATGTGGATGAGGTGTCAGTATTTCATTCTAATATGTGGATGAGGTGTGTTTCAGTAGAATGCGAAGACATACAACTAAAACAACTAAGCCTTTCATCCTAACATGTGGGTCGGCTATATTGATAATATCTTGCATGCTATCTTGTTTTATCAAAAGACATACATCATATCATTTCTAAAATTTCTTTCCAAATATTTTTAGGTATTTATATTTGTTAGACGCCATACTGGTGAACCCAAAGGTCTTCCCCCCACCCCCCACACACGTCCCAACCACTAAAGTGTTCTCTCATTTTCTCATCTCAAGGAGCTACTCCAATTTTCTTTCTAATGTTCATTATTTGTTCTATCTAATCAAGTGTGTTGACACATGCATCCTAGTAAAAGCACAATACAACAGTAACTACTTATTTTCCAAGGGATCTCAAAATACTAAAGCCAAACAGGAATACTACCAAGACATGCATACAACAGTTTGTTCAAGACAAGACAAAAATCTTGTCAAACAGGAATGAGGCCAAAAAAAAATCACAATACAGAATCACCATATATAAAAAATTGATCCTATAAAAAAAAGGAAAGAGGGAATCAATAGAAAATAGATAACATGATCCTCTAAATTCTACCTTAGTAAAATGGCATATTTGCGAAAAAGAAAAAAGAAAAATGATATGACAAAAGAAGTTCAAATGATAATATAAGTGACTGAACCCAGAAGTTCATACAGAGCCACAAGGAAACAAGACTAAATTTATTGATAGATCACCACAGGGGAGCGGGGGTCAGGGTCGGGGTGGGGTTGATGGGGAGTGGTGTTGGGTTGGATTAAGCTAGCAAACAAAGTTAACCTGATAAGTGATCTCCATTGCAGTGACTGATAGATGGGCTTATCTATCTCGTGATATAAGAACTAAGCAATGGGGAGAACAAAGCAACTCTAGAGAGAAGCAATGGGGAGAACTAAGCAACCCTAGAGAGAAACGATGTGGAAACTATCTCTGTATACTACATAGACACCTTTTGACATTGATACTTAAATGTCTCTTACATGCTGTTAATGAACAACATAGTTTCACGGTGGACCAAAGACCATGCACTAGTTTTCTCAGCAAAGCATCTATATTGCACACTAAAGGTTATTGCATTGATTATTGACCCTTGCATCAAAGTATAAAGTATCGAAGAGAAGGCATCTATTACCATACAAAAACAACAAGAAGCCGTTATTTCACTATGTGAGGTCAGCAATATGAATCATATCTTATAGCTATTTTTTCAATTCTTTCTAAGTTTTCCTCTTCCCCTTTTAATATGTTAATCCTTCTCTATTATGCACCGTCTTTTATGAACATGTACAAACCAATTTAGGTGTGTTTCTCATAATTTTTCATCTATTGAGACTATTCATACTTCCTTTCTAATGCATTTATAGTTTGCACATTCATACTATATTTTGGTTCTTCACTAATGCATTGTTTCTAATGCATTCATGTTCATATTAAGTTCCCAAGCACTCCCAAAAAAAATTATAGATAACATATAAGGCATGTATTATTCTATTGATCAGATAATCAACCAAAAAACATAATAATGTCTGTGCTGCCTTCCACAGCTCATAAATTCAACACACATCAGTCATGATAACAAATAAAAACCTACTACATACTTTAAAACAAAAAGGCATTTTGACCAAAATGAATGACTTACAGAATCCTAGACCACACTCAAAGGAAACATTTTAAGAAACATGGCAATTATAATGCCTTTCACGATCCATTTGGGAAACTTGATTGTAGAATCCAATCACGTAATATAGATAATTTTTTATTTTTTTGACACTAACGATTATAACTCATCACGCATGTAAAAAAGCAGTGCAAGTGAAGAGAAACTTCAAGAATTTCTTCGATGCAATCAATCTATTATTTCTGCATAAAAAAAAGCTCCCCCATAAATCTAGTTCAACATATCTTCTCCTGCATTTCCTTATATGCATGGGAAAAAGAAAAGAAAAAGGACAGCAATGAAATAAACCAAAATGAAAGATTAAAACTTGTCATATAACCTTATTTCTTAAGAAACATGTATTGCAATTTCTTATACTTCAGAGTTGACAAGCATGTAATGATGCCAGGTTTGGGATACTACTAATATCCACTTCAATCCCACTGGAAAGGTTTAGCAATTGAAAAAGATGTCACAAAAAGTAATCTGCTGATAGGAGTATCTCTTGAACGTGATTCTAATAGACGCAAACTGGGCTGGGGAAGGATCAGAAAATATGTACGCCAAAAATTATGCTTCAGGAAAATTATGTAGAAAGTAAAAACAAACTCTCATCTAATGGTCATGATTACAAACTCACCTCAGCAGCAGCAATTGCTTCTTCAGCCTCTTTAAGTCGCACAAGTAATTCACCAGCAGCCTGTACAGCTTCAGCAGTATCTCTTAGTTGAGCCTGAAGTCCTTTGATTTCATCCCTGAAATATCTCCTTTCCTTTTCCCTATCAATCTTTAGGGCTGATATTTCTGTAGCAAGAGCACTAATAAACTTAGATTCAGCACCTCGTACTCCTGCCTTGGCAGCAGCTTTCTTAATGTCTTCAACTCCATCCTGAAAACTCCGATGCCTTGCAAGTAGCTCAATGTGTCTTTCTTCAAGTTCTGCATACTGTTCAAGCATACGTGCTTGGCATTCCATTGCCAGCTGCATTGCTTCTTTCAGCTCATCTGAATATTTTTTCTCTGAAGCTAATTCTTGCCTTTCCTTTTGCAGGAGTGTCTGACTAGCTTCAAGCTCTGATCTCAAATTTTCTACCAAAGAAATCCAATTGTTCTCCGTTTCAGCCCATTGAATTCTTTCCTGTTCAAACCTTTGTTCAGCATTCTGCTCATTTGCTTCTGGAACAGAACATAAAGTTGAGGCCAAGCTGGGCTGACATGAATATGTTAATTGCAAGAAAGGACTTCTTTTTCTTGAAAACTTTGGAGAAGAATCTACATAAAACTGCAATTGGTTTCTCAAGTCCTGAATCTCTTCCAGTAAAACATCCCTCTCACCCAAGTCAAAGAAATTCTGATAGCGCTGCAGATCATCTTGAACTCTCTTCAACTCAATTTTTGTTCTCAAAATCTCCGGATGGTTTTCATACTTTTCCCGTAGAAGCTTTAAGTAACAGGAGGAAAGATGGATCAGAACAAGAAATTCTATCAATTCATTGTCAGTACTGTTAAAATATGCGAAATGATGCATACCTTGTGCTCGTGAGTCAGTGACAGTAGTTCTTCTTCCTTGAACTCTTCAGTAGATAGGATTTGGTCCATCAGGCTCTCAAGTCGAAGAATTTTATCTTCCCGTGTTTGACTAATAATCGCATTGCATTCTCTCTCGTGCTTATATTGCTGGACCTGTAAGAAACTCCAAAGAGGAAAAATTAAGATCCAAAATTTTCAGTTTTGTAGATTTCAACAAATAAAACCTAGCCTACCAGTCGGTTGAGGTGCATGATCTCAGAATTTTGCTTTGCACACATCTCTTCAAGTGCCATCTCTCTCCGTATAGCTCCAGCCAACACCTTTTCAACAGCCTAGAAGACAATTGATTTGCAACTGGCACATAAGAACAGATACAAACACAAGTGTTAGGAATCAGAATAAGAACTTAAAACATACTTTGGGAACTTGGGTCTTGGACTTGTCAATAGATAGTAACCCTTCAATTCGCACTATCTGCAAGCTTGAGCAATCATTGGCATCTTTAGATTCTTCCAGGGAATTCCTTCCCTTGCATTTGCTACACAAAAAATTTGCTGAATGCTCTTCCATTGATCTGGTTTCAGGAAACAGTGTTTGAACACCAACATCAACTTTGGTAATTGATGGAATTGCCTTAACAGGGGCAGCTTTATATGACATCCTGAAGGAGGACCTTCTCATAGATGCCCTTTGGTGATGACCATCTAAAATTTCAAGGCCACGTTGGAGACTGGCAGCTAAATGCTGGGTTGATCTCAAATGTCTAGTTCTTTGATTAGATAAATCTAGACAGATGCTATTTGAGGGCTTAGCAAAGGATAGACATGGAGGCACAAGCTCTAATTTATCATCCCCCAAATCTTTATCGGAGGCACTTGCCATTGAGGAAGTTCTGAGGCTTTTCCTACTGCTGTTATTAGCTATTGGAGAAACACTTGGAGTCGGAGATTTGAGAACTGGGGACACGTTATAGGGCACTATACTGAGATCAATAGAACTTCTCCCGTCCTCCTCAAGGTTTGATGTTGATGTGTCTGGTGAGCTTTCCTTCTTATTTTCCAATGTGACTTCCTTTGGCATATGCTGCTCAACATAGTTCTTTGGCTCTTCATTCTGTAAATCCTGGACAGAAAAGTCAACACGCTCCTCCTCATCCTGCTGTTCAATCAACCTATCATTGAGTTTTGTAACTGGGGAACAGATCAGGTTATCTTCAGCACTTCCCTGTGCATAGCTATGGTCCTTTTGGTTCTCCAAATTCAAATAATCTGATACATTTGCTACTGCACTTACTTCACACTTGTCAATTTGCCCAACTACTTCTTCCATGTTAACATCAGTGTCCTCCAGAGCTGGTTCTCCTCCACATGAACTTCTAGATGTCATACACACTGGTACCCCTTCATTGCAAGCTGATTGGAGACCAACTGATTCATCTTGCTGCACAATTTCCATTTCTTCATCACTATCATCATCAGTCGGACGATTAAGGCTTAACAGGAGATTTAAACTTTGTCGAGCATTCCAATATTTGAATTAGTTCCATTTAGCTCCGTTTGATTTGAATTAGCCTTCATACGGACCAGCTCATCCTGTTATGCATAAAACAGCAAGTCAAAATAGTTGTTGATTGTTTCTCAAAAAGTTGTTGGCATTCAACAAGCCAAGGAATGAAGATGTTTAGATCCTATACCTTCAACTGCCGAATTACTTCCCTCAACACATTTACATCATCCTGCATTTCTTCATTAATAGTTGCCTTGTTCTTGACTGCCTTTGCTCGCTGAGCAAATCTTAGTGTGCTAAAAGTCTCACTCCTGCACCTGCAATATTAAACCATAAAAGCTAGTTAGATAAAAGAGACAAAGTAGGGGGAGCGGTTAAAGAGAAGGACTTGCAACCCTTGGTCTTGTTCAAACCTGGTAAGTCGCAAGGGTTAAAAAGAAAAGACAAAAAGAATAATTGTTTGTTGAATTATTATTTGTATTTTTTATTTCAAGGTTTAGTTACACATGGATCGAAATATCTTGTTCTGTGGTGAGCGGACCTCCGATTCTTATGCGAGAGAATTGAGAATTTCTTCAATTCGCTTATAAGAATACAAAGTACGTTCATTGTCAGTGCAAATCTTGTAAAAATGGGGCGTGCGGTTTGATAACTCAGATACATAATTCCATTTATATCGGCACGGTCGTTTGATCCTTCTTATAAACTGTGGATTTGGCATGGCGAAAGTATTGATAGTTTACCTGAGCAAAGAAAATCTCATGCAAAGGAGATAATGCGATTACTAGAGATCGATTAGATGCCATGATGAGGATGTGGCCGAGGATTTGCTGATAAACCGGAAGTTCTTGCTTCGATTTTTGGGTGACAATGGAACGCCTCTATACAAGGGTTGCAGTAAATATACACGATTGTCTAGTGTTTTGAAGTTGTTTAGTTTGAAAGCGGAAAATGGGTGGTCAATACTAGTTTTTTTACAGCCTTATTGAGGGTATTGAAAGATATGCTCCCAAGATAGAACTTCCAGATCGAATTTACGAGGCGAAAAAATGTGTGTCCAATGGGTATGGAGTATAAGAAGATCCACGCTTGCTAAATGATTGCGTCCTCTACAGGAATAGTATAAGGATTTATTGCGATGTCCTAAGTGTAACACTCCTCGATACAAAAACAAGCAGCTGTGTGATGCTGTTGAAGACAGTTCTGATGCGCAAAAGAAGGGGTCGCCGGCTAAGGTTCTGTGGTATCTTCCTATAATACCGAGATTTAAACGGTTGTTCACTAATGAAAAAGATGCACAAACTATTGACATGGCATTCAGATCGGTGTATTCCCAGTGATGATGACTAGGTGATAATGCATACATCAGACTCAGATCAGTGGAAAAAGATTGATTCAATGTATCCTTCTTTCGGGGGAGAAGCAAGAAATTTGAGGCTTGGTCTGTGTACTAATGGAATGAACCCGTTTGGCAGTCTGAGTAGCACACATAGCTCATGGCCGGTGATGTTGGTTATTTACAATTACTTCCGCCTTACTTGTGTATGAAGCGCAAGTACACTTATGTCTCTAAAGATTTCAGGCCCACGGCAAAACCAGGAAATGACATCGATGTGTATCTTGCTCCTCTTATTGAAGACTTGAAAAAGTTATGGGATGAAGGCGCACCTGTGTTTGATGCCTACCGTGAAGAAATGTTCACATTACGTGCCATGTTGTTCTGTACCATTAATGATTTTCCTGCTTATGGAAACTTGTCTGGGTACTCTGTTAAAGGGCATAAAGCATGTCCAATATGTGAGCAGAGTACAGATTTTTGTCAGCTTGCACATGGGAGGAAGACAGTATACCTTGGGCATCGCAGATTTCTTCCCGAGACTCATCCGTATCGCCGTATGAAAAGAGCATTCAATGGATTCCAAGATTCAGAAAAGCTCCAGAACCCTTGAGCGGACCAGAGGTGAAAGCTCGTGTGACGACATTAATGTTGAGTTTGGTAAAACTTCGGAGTCCAGCAACAATGATACAAGTTGTTGGAAGAAAAAATCCATATTTTTGAACTTCCATACTGGAGAACTTCCATCTGGATATTCTTAAATGTAAGCAGACTTGTTTCCTCCTGAAAGATTTAAAACTGGTTGGTTGAAGTCTCATGATTGCCATGCCTTAATGCAGCAATTGTTGCCTGTAGCTATTCGATCGATATTGCCCAAGCATGTTAAGTCCAGTATAACAAGACTTTGTTTCTTCTTCAATTATATATGTAGCAAGGTTATCGCGCGCGAAAGACTTGATCAGCTACAAGATGAAATAACTGTTGTCCTCTGTCAATTAGAAATGTATTTTCCACCCGCCTTCTTTGATATTATGGTGCATTTGGTGATTCATTTGGTCAGAGAGATAAAAATCTGTGGGCCTGTTCATTTGCGATGGATGTACCCATTCGAGCGATATATGAAAGTATATAAGGGGTATGTGAAGAATCGTTGTCGTCCTGATGCTAGTATTGTTGAAGGTTATATAGCTGAGGAGGTAATTGAGTTTTGCACTGAGTACTTGGCCGGGACCGCATCCATTGGAATATCTAAGAATCGGCACGATGGGAAGGATTACAGGTATGGGCAGAAGGGGAGGAAAAATTTTTTGCCGTCTAATGTTGAATTAATGAAGGCGCATCTCTACATTCTGCGCAATTCTGAAGAAGTTGCGCCCTATGTGACAGACCACATACAGTCAATAAGAACATCTTATCCTGCTTGGACGGATCAACGTGTGCTCAATGAACATATTCGGACATTTGTCTATTGGTTTGGTAATGCTGTCCTGGGCAAAGACGTTTCGGAGACATTGAAATGGTTGGCATTTAGGCCCAGCCCTGCGGTACGAGCATTTTCATGCTATGACATAAATGGATATTCATTTGCTACTAAGAGACAAGATGAGAAGAGTACGGCACAAAACAGTGGTGTTACATTAATCTCAGAGGCTTTACATGTTTCTAGCAGGAAGGATAAAAATCCATTGTATGCAAGCATGGCTTATTACGGGGTGATCGAAGATATTTGGGAGATTGACTATGTTTGTTTCAAAGTAGTTGTATTTCGCTGCAAATGGGTTGATAACAATAGTGGGGTTCGAACTGATGATCCATTGGGTTTTACCTTGGTCAACCTCAATCGGGAGGGTTTCAAGGGGAACCATTTATACTTGCATCGCAGGCGAAACAAGTTTTTTATATCGCCGATCCTTGCGACGAACATTGGTCTGTTGTTCTTCATGGTAAACAACATCACGGTGTGGAAGGATAGATACAGAAGAAGGGCTTCATGAGGCTGGCCCTTTCTCTAGTGGGTTACCTGAACCGAGAGCAGATGAGGAAGATAGGGAACTTGATAAATACATACTTCGTGATGACCACAGCGAAGGATTATGGTTCGAGGATCAAGTGTCCCTTAAGAGAAAGAGAATAAGTTAAGAATCATTTTCAGGTATATTGTTTGTTTTTATTAAACTTCAATTCCCGTGGGTGTGTATGTGTGTTTGTGTATTTGTATATGTTTCTTTGATTTTAATGAAGAGAGGATTCAATAAATTTTTAACAACATTTATTTTTATCCTTCGTACTGTGGGATTGAAACAGGTCACACCTCGGATGAAGCCGCGCAATCAAGGGACAAAATCCCCAGGGGCTTCATATGCGGAACTGTTTATAAATGAATATGTTATTTTTTGAAATTGTGTGAATGTGCTGATCTTAAATTGCACTTGTGTTTTGGTAAAAAACAAGCAGAGGAGATTATGTCTGAAGTGATTTGAAACTGAATTTCGTATTATTCGAAATAGTTGGAATTTTAGTGAAGTATTGAAGTATATGTGCATCGAATTTACAGGGAGTACGTTACATTTATAGGGGAGACTTTGTCAAATTTTCCAAAATAGATTTCCTTGTTTTTCATTTATGAATAAATGTTTCTTGTATTATTATTATTATTTTCTTCCAAGAGTAGTACTTTGGTAAAATTTCCAGGGAAATCTATACGCAGTTCATTTTGTTTTTATTTTATATTTAAATCTTTATAAATTACTTGTCAGCTGGTTAGGGAAATAGGGGAAATGCAGGGGAAAAAATGGGATTGGAGAGGAAGAGAATGAGGGAGGAAAAGAACGTTAAAAAATTTCAAACTTTAATTAACCGGGTCATCTATTCAACGGCGGTTCAACGTTCAACCGCCGTTGAAAGTTGTACTTCAACCGCGGTTCAACGTTGACCCGCCGTTAAAAGTGGTACTTCAACGGCGGTTCAAAGTTGAACCGCCGTTGAAAGTGGTACTTCAACGGCGGTTCACTCGTGAACCGCGGTGGATTCTTTTTTTCAATATTAATTTGTTTTTTCCATTTTTCAAATAACTAATCTCACAAATTTGTAAGTATAATAATAACTAATCTCACAAATTTACAAACATATATATATACATATCTGTTTATACATACATATATATATATACATCTTTCGCTTTTCTCCTTTCCCCTCTTGATGCAATCATATATATCCAACTCTCTCGATCCTATATGCTCTCGATATCTTGTAAATTTCCACTACATAAATAAAATATTTTCATCTGAATAATTGAATACTTTAAGACAACTTTTATAATTAATTCTTATATATATATATATATGATTTTGAATTTGGTACAAAAAAATAGAAAATCCATGCGTACGTACGTAGCGCGGGAATTGGCTCCAAAAACTGCTTTTCTACGGCGGTTCAACTGTGAACCGCCGTAGAAATCAAACTTTCTACGGCGGTTCAAACATGAACCGCCGTAGAAAATACTTTCTACGGCGGGTTCTCGGTTGAACCGCCGTAGAAACTTAGTTTTTGGAGCCAATTCCCGCGCTACTCATGAATTTTCTATTTTCATATCATTTTCTAAACCCTAAACCCTAAACCCTAACCCTAAACCCTACTATCTATTATTTTTTTTTCCCGATTTTCATAAATTACCTGCGGTGACTCTTAAGATGGAAATAGATATATAGTGAAGCGCCACCCTTTTCCTGGATTTTCGCTTTGACATTCAAAGGAATGAAACATTTCAAATCATGCATATGTGCAAAGTCAACCTATAGGTCAACGTTTTTCAAGCTTAATTATATTAAGCTTTGAATTTTGAAAGTTGCTAAATTCAAGTTTCTATCAAGCATTTTATATATCATCCAAGCACCTTCAAAGGCTCAAGTAGTTATGCATAAAGATTCAAACAATCCAAAGCATTCATATTTTCAAAGTCAACTACTTGGTCAAGTTTTTTCAATTGAAGCTTGCCATTTTGAAGCATATATCCTTAATTTTCTCATGTGAGCAACTTCAAATTATCAATAAGTTAATTCTTAAACTCTCAAATAAGCTAAAGCATGTATATTTAAAAAGTCAACCACTTGGTCAACCATTTTTATGTAATGCAAACATGCTTAATTCTTGCTATCTTGAAATGAAAATTTTCAACCGTTTTAACATGTGCAAGAATTTCAAGATACCAAACATGACATAGATCCTAATGCATCATTTTAACTCTAAAACATGGCATTCTAGGATTATATCACTCAAAGACTCATCAATCAAATGCAAATTTCAAATTTTCTCAAATTTTTCTCTATTTTGCCTAACTCATCTTTTCTTGAGTATTTTAACTTCAAAATTGGTCTTAGTATATTTAAAATATCATTCTAATTTATTTGACCAATTTTCATCTTCTAAGTATTTAAAAGTCTAAAAGTCAAACTTCTAGCTAATTTCAAATAATGCTCATAAAGTCCTAATGACTTCAGCAAAAAAAATTTTCGGCCACTTAAATTTTATTAATTAATTTTTATATTACTATACGTACCTAATGCATTTCTGGATTTGATTTTTTTTATCCCGTTCGCCAAGTAGAAAAAGTAGGAATTTTAGGGAACATAAAGTTACGGAAATTATTAATTTTTATGTTTGAAGAATAATTATTGTACGTGTAGTAGCACGCGCGGGAAATTTAAATGCAAATATGTGGTTCAATTTAAAAATTTGAAATTTAATTATGAAATGGTTAATAAAAGTCGAGATTGTGTACATAATTAATAAATATACAATATATGGGTATGTATTATTATATTTACCAAATTGTGGGAATAGTTTTTTGAAAATGGAAAATAAAAAAATTTAATATTAAAATATGACGGCGCGGGAATTGGCTCCAATTTTTTCTACTTAAACCGAGAAAAAGTGCGGACTTTCAACCGCGGTTCAATCTCGAACCGCCGTTGAAGGTACACTTTCAACGGCGGTTCAACATTGAACAGCAGTTGAAAGTACACTTTCAACGGTGGTTCAACATTGAACCGCAGTTGAAAGTTCACCTTCAACTGCGGTTCGCATTTCATGGTTCAACCGCAGTTGAAAATGTACTTTCAACTGCAGTTCAACCGCGAACCGCCGTTGAAAGTATACTTTCAACGGCGGTTCAACCTCGAACCGCAGTTGAAAGTATACTTTCAACGGCGGTTCAAGGTTGAACCGCAATTGAAAGTGTATTTCAACTGCGGTTCGCGGTTGAACCGCCGTTGAACCGAGCCCGGTTATTAATTATAATTCAAATTTTTACCTTTTTCATTTCCTCCCTCATTCTCTTCCTTTCTTCTTCCTTATTTTCCCCTTCACTTCCCCTGTTTCCCGAATCTTCTTCCCGCGGCCGTTCGTCTTCTTCGCCGCTTCTCCCATCGCCGGCGACCTCCTCCACCTTCCGATCCTCCGTCCGTTGCCCAATCAATCACCGATTGTTCGGCTTCCCAAGTTTTTACCGTCGGTCGGCTCTCCATTTCCACCCTCCCATATAAACTTAAAGCTTGGATTTTTTTTGAGTTCATCCAAAAGGTTCCACCTTCTATGCTTTCATTTTAAACTTTTGTCTATTTAACTTTACATTTTGCAAATGCTTACCATTGCACTAGGATTTTGTTGGTTGATATTTATGGTAGATTTCGGTTTTAGCTCTTGTGATGAAAGCTTGGAAAGTTTTTGGATTTATTGATTGTTTGTAGCATTTGGTTTGGTTGTTGAATGGAGTGTTTTGTCCTACATAAGTTGAGAACCTAGGGTTTGATCAATGTTCCATTAGGTACCCTTTGAAATTCGGGTTTTTTTTTTGAAAATGAGAAACTCAAATGATTATTTCGGTTTTGCTTGATTAATTTTAGAACATTGGTGTTTGATTTCGGTTTTTTCGATTTAGTGTTCCTCCTTTAGTGATAATGAGGAAAATGCTTTGTTGTTGATTCCACTTTGTGAAATGTTATGCCTTTAGTAGAAATGAATGAATGTTCTCATTAGTTGTTGGTTGTGAAATGTGAAGTACTTTATCAATGGTACCCTTAGAAGTCCACTTTTTTTTGGCCCTCATTTGGTTTAATTTGGATAATGGTAATTGTGGATTTTAGGAGTGAATTTTGCGAATGTACATTGCCTTTTTTCCACATTAGTTGTTGGTTGTGAAATGTGAATTACTTTATCAATGGTCCCCTTTATAAACGGACTTTTTTTTGGCCCTCATTTGGTTTAATTTGGTTAATGGTAATTGTGTATTTCTAGGAGCGAATTTTGCGAATGTACCACTTTTTTTTCAACATTACAAGCATTCTTGTATTTGACATTAAAGCTTTTAATTTGTTGTCATTGCATATATGTTATATTGAATTCTCTTTCTATGTAAATGAAGTTTAAGGTACTTTCAATGGCCCGAAAAAGAAAAAGCAATACGGAGCATGGAGATGGTTCTTCTACTAAATCTAGTAGAGTTAGAGGGCCCACAAATTGCAATGACCTATTGGAAATGCGAAAGAATGGGGAAACTCTTGACATTTCTTTCGATTCCGGGCTCGAGCCTAGAGTATATCATGTACAGTGGATTACCTTTGTGTCATATACGGCCCGGAGCAAAGTGGACTTAGTGGAATATGAATCATGGCCGAAAGTTCCCGCGGAGCTCAAGAAGAGAGTTTGGATGGAAATACGGGTATTTTCTTTAATTATAATGCATTATTTGATTCTTAATTCTTCCATACAATTTTACTCAAATTCCTCACTAAATTTTACTCCTAATTTTCACTGTAGGCATTATTTGTTTTCGAGTCCACCGAAGAACTCGAAGATAAGTGGATTAGTTATGCCGGTAAACGGTGGAAAGATTTCAAATCCTATCTAGGGAAATATGTACATGGTCCCATGAAGGGTAGGGACCCATGTTTGGAATATAAATTTATCCCTAGGGAGACATGGATTAAGTTCAAGGCTAGCCGCGAGACAGAAGAATGGCAGGTATATTTTTTTAAAATTGATTTCCTTCTTCTTTTTGGATATTTGAAATTGCTCAGTTTAGGGATAATAATTTTTCATTATATTTCTTTCTAGGCCATTCGAGGAAAAGCGCAAAAGAATGCCAATTTAAATGCTTTCTACCATAACTTATCTCGCGGTGGCTACCGACTGCTGAAGCAGCAGTTGCATGACGAGGAGGTCAGTGCATCTGGAAAGAAGCCTTCAGAGGAGGGTCAGTCCGAAGAAGAAGGCGAGGATTCTTATTCAGGGCCAGGCCGTCATGACCTTTGGATACATGCCCATACGAACAAAAAAGGGGAATACTTCACGCCAGAGGCTGAGCGTGTAGCGAAGGAAATTGTAAGTTTTGCACCATACATTTTCTTATGTTTCAATTATTTTAATATTTAAAGTCTATGTGTATAGAATTTTTATTATAACTGATTATTTATTACTAGATATCTATGATGAAATGCTAATTAATAATTTGGTTGTCATTAAATGTTTATATGAAATTATTATTATCTAGTTGTCACTGTAAAGTAGATAAATGACTAATTTGTATATATGTGTATGTATTTATATTTTATAATTATGGTTATCAATTTTATATTTAATATTTATATACATAAATGAATAATCTCTGTATATGTGTATTTATTTATATTTAATTGATCTATTTACATTTACTATATTTGGCAAAATGTGTAGGAAAATCTATGTTCCCGCGAGTCCCAAGGGGAGACCGTTGCAGAGGGTAGGAATGACATTCTTGTCATTGCAACGGGCAAGCGCGATCACCCCGGTCGTTATCGCGGCCATTCTACGCGGGCACGTATCACAGAGGTTTTCCCACAGAAAACAAAGCCGTCGCTGAAAGAGGAACTTGATTTAACTAAGCGACAGCTTCAGAAAACCACTGCCCAACTAGATGAATGTCAGACACATTTGAAGATGATGATGGGTTTTTTATGTGGTAAGATGGGAACCGATTATGATACAGTAAAAGCCACCGTCCTCAATAATGCCCCGGATGAGAGCTTGCACCCAGGGACCTCCGGAGCGGTCCCTGTATCCCCTGTGAGCCCTGTTTCTCTCTCTGGTACCTACAAGGTTGCCCGATTTGGAGATGATAAATGTTGCACCTGTGGACCCGATCACAGCCTCTGACGGCAGTGCTTTAGGCGAATACAAGGTAAATAAAATTAGACGGCTTCTTTTAATACTTCAATTTTTTTTTTCATTATTACAGTGCTTTGTTAAGTTAGACTTAATAGTTGACTAATGTTCATTCGCTTGCCTATTATCTTAGGACGGGTGTGAATGCCATCTGTTCATCTCTGAGGATTCGCAAACGCGGCGTAAGCTTGTGGCAAAGGAAATATTTATAAGCAAAGCAAGCACCACGGGCGCGCCGTTAGGAAAGGTTGCGCGAGGGTCACAATTAAAATTTCCTATGATGACTGTGCCCCGCTACCATTTCCTGAGGAAGAGGCTGCGACAGTGGGAATGGCCAAGTCCTTTTTCGTGGAATGGCCTAAAGAGTTGATTGAAATTATTCAGCCGACTCCGGTAACAAAGGTATATTCTTTCATTTTTAATTTGTGTATTACTTAATACCGTTTTGTATATTTAATGTTATTTCAAATGATGTTAGGTTGATAAAAGTGCCCAAAAGAAAAAAGGCCGGATGAGTGCTATGGATGACAAGACATCTCCTTCGGCGACGGTTCCGACTGAGGAGTCAACCTCATCGACATCTGATCCATTGCAAGAGTTACAGCTCCGATGGGATAATGAGTCGGGCTTCGATGGCTTCTACTTTCAAATGACAAAAGAAGTCATAGGTTTGGAGCAGCCTAATTTCATGGATCGAGGGGATGTCAAAGAGTTATTGACCAGAGAAAGCCAGGTCTCAAACAGTTTGATGCAGTTGTTCACCCAGTGAGTTTCCACTTACTTAAATAACCTATTTCTGATTATTTATGTTATATATTATGCATTCTATGTGCATAGGCTAACCAATGAAGCCCTTCTTGTAAATTCTTTAGAGCTTTACATGAGTTAGCTGAAAGGAATGGGAGAAAGGGGATAGGTTTCCTTTCGGCTGATCATGTCACACCCAGACAAAATACGCTTGAAGATAGGGTGAACTACATTGCGCGAATCTTGAAGGATAGGAATAAAGAAATGTATATGGTGCCTTATCTTCAGGGGTAAGTGACACAGCTGTAAGCGGTTATCTAATATTTAAGAAACACTGATATAAAGATCTGACGTACGCCATTAAATTTTTTGTTGGCAGTGAACATTGGATGCTAATGGCCATTAGACCAGTAGATAAGGTTGTATACTGGTTTGATTCTTTACAAAATCCACAGAAGGATGAGGCGATGGAGCTTATGGACGAGTGAGTTATCTATATTAACAACTGTTAGAATGCATATATATCCATATATTGCTAATTATTTTCGTGCCGATTTCATTTTTATAGGGTGATGTTTAACTATCAAGCTTTCTTGGGATTGCCCAAAAATGTGCATATGCCACCTTCGTGGATAGTAGTTAAGGTAAATGAAATTGGTTCTTATAATTTTTTTAATTACATCCGTGGCTCTAGTAGCCTAAGCAATTAGTAGTGTTAGTTGTTTTAATTAAATCCGTGAGTCTAGTAGCCTAATTAAGTTAGTATAGTGATAGTCAATTAATTTATTAGTTAGTCAAGTTATTTATTGAGGTATTTGATTAATTATGCATGCAATAATCTGTGAGTCCAGTATTGTAGGTTAGTTAATATAAGCATGCAAATTGCCTTTTCGATCAGTAGAAATTAGTGAGTCCTAGTTATTTAATTAATTAGATTAATACGAGTTTAGTTATGAATATTCGTAGAAATTTTTTACTCACCGTTGTGTTGTATACAATTTATTGTATATATTAATTCATTAGCATAAAAAGCAAACGGATAATTTGGAGTGTGGGTACTATGTAATGCACTACATGTACCAAATAGCAATGAAATCATCCACATTTGCACTTGAAAAGGTAAATATATATTTCTCATTACTTACTTAATTAACTGTATTTCATTTTGCTTACTCGGGTAGTTTTTAATTTCAAAAAACTCTGTTGCAGCACTTCAAGATCGACCGCACTCCATTAAGCAATGTGGATATAGATGCAGTGCGAAAAATATGCGCTAGATATATTTTGGAGCATCCGTCGTAGTAGAAGGATACTAATTAAACTTGTTCATATTAGAGTTGTACAAATATTTTTTGGATATGCTGTGTTATAAAAGCGAATTCAATTTGTATATTGGTGATATTTGTAATAAATTTGTATATTGGTGATATTTGTAATATTTGTATATTCGTGATATTTGTAATAAAAAGTAGCCACTTTCCACGGCGGTTCAAGGTTGGACCGCCGTGGAAAGTTACACTTTTCCACGGCGGTTTAAGGTTGAACCGCCGTGGAAACCTTACACTTTCCACGGCGGTTCAACCTTGACCGCCGTGGAAAGTGTAAGGTTTCCACGGCGGTTCAAGGTTGAACCGCCGTGGAAAGGTTACACTTTCCACGGCGGTTAAACCTTGAACCGCCGTGGAAACCTCACACTTTCCACGGCGGGTCAAACCCGCAGTAGAAAGTCCGCTAACTTACAACGGCTGCCAGATAGATGGCGGTTCAAAAATGCTAAACCCCGCCGTTAAAAGCCCTTTATAACCGCCATTAAAGCTCCGTTTTGTAGTAGTGTGCCCACAGTGATGTAAGTTACCATGAGAGCTGATTGTATTTATTCTGTCTAACATTTATGTTTTGGTTTATTCATAAAAGCACTCCCTCTTCTCACAAGAAAACTAATGTATTTCAGTTCATTCTTTTAAGGGAATCATGGACCATTTCTGAGTGACAAGTCCAAACCATTACCATTTTCTATTCAAAAGTGCCCAGAAAGCCAAAACTGTAAGTGCAGGGCAGAAACAAAGTTTCAATACAGCATAAACCAACAAAAATAGTAGTCAAGTTCGACCGTGACTTATTCTACATTCAAGCCAAACATAGCAATGTAGACGTAGACCATATTATTTGGAATTTATTATTAAAAACACATTTTTAATGGAAAACATTCGTAGACCATATTATTTGAGCTTATTTTGACGTTACCACAATGTTATTATTTACCCCTTCATTCTCTCCCTCGACATAATTGAAATATGAAAGCATATCTTAACTTTTTATTTTCGGTTACTGTCTCTGAACATCAAAGAAATCGCTGTATTATTTGTCAAATGCGAAATGGTATTTTCAGTTCAAGATAATCGCTAAAAGAGCGTATGGTTTCTCCAAATTCACTTACTTGGTTGTCATTGATGAGTAAGAGTCTTTGCCCATTTCTTATGGTGCATTCATATGGAATTTGAATTGGTTCACCATTTGTAACTGAATCCTAAGTTTTCTCTGTTTCCTCACCTTAATTTTCTTCTACACCGTAAGCTAAGGCAAAATCCTTAAAATGTGTCGCTTACCATAATGTTTTATACTCCTTCACACTACTATGCTACCCACCACTTTAATGCAATATCCCTTCTTCATAAATTTCTTCTGTGGGCTGCATCTCCCCTTTTCTCTCTCCAGTAACCAAAGACGCTCATATCCTCAAGAATGTTTACCACAAACATGGCGACTCTTTTTGGCCATACCTATAAGGGCTTGAATTTCAAAAACATTTTCAAGAGATTGATGGTTCCATCCCAGCATGATATATAGGAGAACGTACCCATTAAAATGTTGATAGGAAATCAAATGCTTAACACATCAACAGACTGAAAAAAGTAAAAACAAGACGAATGCTTGCAAAAAAATCACATATTTTCAACAACGAAGAAGAGTGATTACTAAAGTAGCCCAGTATTTTCAATTAAAGAAACAAACAGATGTTATTCATGTGCGCACATTATAACGTCAACGATGAATTTAGAGAAGAAAAGGGTTCACCTTGAATAGTACTGCGTAAGAAGAAGCAAGCATCAAACGCCTTGAAAAACATAAACCTGGCTGCTCTTCCACAAAAAATGAAGCGAAAGTATGAGAAAACACCCGGAAAAATGTCAACTTCGAGGACATATAAACAGGGGGGATGAAAAAAGGCGAGGCTTTTCTTCTTGGAGTGTGAAATTGTTTGTGTTCGTAAACAAAATCTCAAAACTTCCTTGCCAAAACGATAACTGTGGGGCAGAAACAAAGTTTTAATACATCATCAACCAACAAAAATATTAGGCAAGTTCTACCGTGACTTATTCTAAATTCAAACCAAACCTAGCAATGAAGACGTAAATTCTTCCTTAAGGATCTACTTTTAGCTTAACCAAATTGAACAAAGGTATAAAACTGAACGAAATTGCAAAAAAA